>JANAVB010032018.1:6477940-6712940 GCA_029216955.1 Iris pallida | reverse complement strand
GGGAGGGAGAAGACAGTTAAATGTATGGGCTACCCAAATCCAAAAGCTGTAGTAACTGCGTACTACAGTAGTCGAGTCGCGAGGGTCACTAGCTTCGAGCTATGTGGACTGATGGGTCATGTGGGCCGCTAGCCTCGAGTTATGCCGGCTGATAGTATTGGTACTGACGTGTGTGTGTTGTGAGTTGTTACCTGGTCCTGGGGGAGTCAGCCTTCACTTGCCCATACATCAATATGTCTTCTAAATTGACTACTAGAAAGGTTAGGAGACTTAGCAAATTTTATGTTCCAATCATAGCATGGGAAAATGTCACATCGCGGAATAGTAAGTTACCCCTTGTCCTTGTTTGGTTGTAGGGGTAGCCTACTGTTTCGATGATGGGATATTGAGCTGTGTTATGGTTTGGACGCTTTTACTTTATCTTTATTTTATGGTGCATTTATATTCAGTTCATATGGCATGTTCTTCCTGTATCTTGTTACGTCCCTCTGAGGACCTGGTTATCTCTCCAGGTGTGTGTGCTTCTGTGATATTGTAGGTGTTCTAGTCGAGGCCGTGATCTTCTCCATCCTTTCGAAGATGATTGCACTTGGCTAGTCTTGTTATTTCATCTATTCCTTCTTGTACCTTTTATTTGAGATAATTGGTAGTGGACTTTGTCTCCGCCCAACGTATTGTACAAAGACTTATTACAGTTAATTATATGATATCTTTTATTCTTCATTTGTGGATGAGATTAGATTACTTTTGGTTTACTGCATTTTACAGCTTATGTATGCATACGAGGTTTCCATATATTGGAGTATACTTCGTATGTATGCAGCTGGCATGGATACGTACCTAGTCCTAAGTATTTTGGGACTGGGACGTTACATTTAACCCTCTTGGCATTCAACACCTGGTTTTGCACCTCTTCCCGGGTTCGAGGACTTCGAGGGGCAACCCGGCTTGAGGCACCTAGTTCAAACAGGTAGCTGAGCCAAGTCTTGGTGTGAGGAAGATTCCCTTCCGAGCTATCGTTCTTCTTCTTCGACATCTGTTGGCACGTGCTATAATAACATAGAAATTCCCGGTAAACAACCACAAAACTCGGAAACTGTCGCTCTAATTCCTCAAATTCTTCATTGGTAGGGGTGTACGCCTCAAAAACTTTATCTCCCCAGGACAGCTTGGAAACTTCACGCATCTCATGGAGAGTGAGTCCCATTTCCCCTCCAGGTGTAAAGAAGGTCCCCGTACGACGGTTGTACATCTCAAGAAGAGCCATAAACAGCTTCTTGTTTATGGGCAGACCATAACAAGTGCCCCATATGGCATGATAAAGACCAATCTTGAGCTGGAGTTTCTTGTATGTCCGTAAGATACACAGGGTCAAATTGATCCATAAAGGAGTGGGGTTCATCCAGTTCAGCAGTGACAGCCAACCAGTGGGGTAGGACCCCTTCTAAGCAATCTGGTTCATGAAAGTATCAGCTTGGGAGAACCGAAAGTTGGGACCCTGCACATTCATGAAATTGCCCGGGGCCAACCCCATCACAGAGCGGTTGATCGCTATCTTGCTCGTGACTACCGACCTCGATGTTTTATTATAATGAATATCACCCACGAACATCCCCTGCTGGCTCAGAGTTAGGGAGTCCACTATTTTTCTGTCAATGGGCATCATATTAAACCAGGACAGCGGAAAATGACGTTCCATCTGAGAAATGTGAATCGCCATCCCATTGGAAGAAAAGCTCCAACTTTCAGATAAATCCAAAATGCTAGATTTCTTTACAGTTAGGGCATCCCCAAAGAAGAACGCAGGTTTCAGATGTGTGCCCCCTAATTGCCCGAGTTCAACATGCCCAAGAGGTAGTAAAAGGATTGGTTGCTGATGACCCTCAGCCTGTCCTCAGATTGATCTTTAGTAATTTGGGTTGTCACATATTCGACCACTTGGTCGAACCTTATACCCAGGGCAGATTGATCCTGACCCACCAAGAGCTCCCCTAAGGGATTGACCGGCAGCTTCACTGAAAAGGAAAGGAGAAAGAAGTCAGAAGATAGTCAGAAAGAACTAAGTACTACTTTTCGAGCTTATGCAGCTCTATTTGGTAGGTGTTCATGCGGCCCAGTCCATAAGGTGCTTATGCGGTTATGAGACGTTTCCCATGCGGCTCGATCATGGGACATCTCTCATGCGGCTCGGTCGTGAGACATCGTTCATGCGGCCCAGTCCATAAGGTGCTTATGCGGTCATGAGATGTTTTCCATGCAACTCAATCATGGAGCATCCCTCATGCGGCTCGGCCATGAAGCATCTCTCATGCGGCTCGGTCATGAGACATCTCTCATGCGGCTCGGTCATGAGATATCTCTCATGCGGCTCGGTCATGAGACACCTCTCATGCGGCTCAGTCATGAGACATTCATGCGGCCCATACGGTACAACTCATGCGGATCCATCACACAGAACTGGAGCAGTTCAGTAAAGACGAAAAAAGCATCAATTATGTCGAAGCATAACAGAGAAAAGCCCACGCATAAAACATGCAAAATAGCCATTATAGTTAGGGTTTGGATTAATGCAATTTCTTTCCGTTGTTCTTACCACTAATAGAAGGATGAACGTCGGGGTGGGTCGAGCTCACCGTGTTCGACGAGGAGGCAAGTCCTTTGCCCTTCGCTGCAGCGCTGGTAGATGCCTTGGGAGCCATGAATGATCGAGAGAAAAGAGATGCGGCGACTAGGGCAATAGAAAGATTGAAGAAGAAAGGAAAGAGCCTCTCTCCTCAAACTGCTCATACTTATAGGCTGGCAAGGGCGTGTAAATCGATAGACACCGCTTCAGATTTTATGCTGGACGAAGGATAAAGGTAACTCTTGGGATTCTATCCCCTTTCATGCAAAAGACGGCTCCGAATCATCAAAGCAAATCAAAAAAATTAATGCCGACTCTTGGGATTCTATCCAAAAGACAGCTTTAAATCATCAAAGCAAATCAAAAGCAATGAATATCGAAGTAAAGAGACGCCCACGTGGCATGAAAGCCATTATGCGGTCAGAGAAGCCTATGCGACATGAAGAGCTTATGCGGTCTCGACCCAGTATGCGATCAGAAAAGTCTATGCGACATGAAGAGCTTATGCGGACAGACCCATGCTTCTTATTCAAAGTATTTCAATTTTATAAATGAAAAACTTTGAAGGGGATCTTGTAGAAGCATAAAAAAGAATGGGATTTTCTATGTGGTTCGAAGTCAACATGGAGCCTCATGCGGCTCAAAAAAGCAACAGAGAGCCTTATGCGGCTCTAAATCAACATAGAGCCTCATGCGGCCCAAGAAGAGCAGAAAGCTTCATGCGGCCCAAAAGCAACAGAGAGCCTTATGCGATTCGAAATCAGCCTAAGCAATAAAAGTCTCCCTATGCAGCTAAGCCATAATTACTCTGACACAAAGGTGATAGGTCTGACAAAGATGACAGCTCTGACACGAAGATAAGGGGCGACGTACTCCTAAAAAGACGAGAAAATCATAATGACATGCGGCATAATTCACGAACCAAAGGAGGCTCATGCGGCTCTTCCCTAAGACTCTTCATGCGGCTCGATCATGAAACAGCTCTCATGCGGCTCGGCTATGAGACGTCTCTCATGCGGCTCGATCATGAGACACTCTCTATGCGGCTCGGCTATGAGACGTCTCTCATACGGCTCGGTCAGGAGACATTCTCCATACTGTTCTGCTATGGGACGTCCTTCAGCGGCTCGGTCATGTGACATTTTTCATGCGGCTCGGTCATGAGGCAGTCCCTTATGCGGCTCAGCCAGGGTACATCCTTCATACGGCCCGCCACAGAATAGTGGTTGAGACACTTGGCAGAGATTGACCAAGTCTTAAACAGTTCAGATTTATTACAACAAACAGATCATGATAAACCAAGGCTCGAGGCACAGTTACAATAATGGGGCCCAAAATTTGCCACGTGGCTGTACACCCCATTCCTCATAAATTCCTATAAATAGCAAGGTACTATTCCCTTGCAGGAAGATATGCATACGGAGAGCATTTTCTTCACCGGAGCCGAGGTTGCGTTCGATCGTCCAAGGAGTAAGGCAGAGTTAATAGCACTTTCCCGAGCCTCTACCGTCACCCCCCAGAATCTAAACTAAACAATTGTACTTAGATTGCTTTTCCTAGGTTTTATTCCTAGGCTCTCTTTTGTACAAGCGAGTTTGTAATTGTGAGTCAAGATCAGTCCTCCTATAAAATTGTTCTGTTCTACGACAATCAATGGTAAACAGGTGCCTCCTACTTATATCTGATACATTAGGCCTCCCCCCACAAGTAACTGATAAAAAATGGAGGACTAAAACAAGTTCAACCATATTTGAGCTCTCTCGCATATTCTCTATGACTGATACACAAATGCCTTTCACATACATCCCTACTTATTTAATATTTTACTGAAATGAATACACAATTTAGCCCTCTCAATGTCACGTCCCAGAACCAAAATACTGAAGAGCGGGGGACAAACACAGCCAGCAATGTACATTAAAGTATAATCTACCTCGATATACAATCACGACTGTCTAGATGCATGAGGGTTTATCTACAAGCCAACAGTCTCTTATGGTCATGAACAAGCCTAGTGTCTCAATCTCAAGCAAGTAAGTAAATGTTACAAGATGTTAGATCATCAGACATACAAAGTAAGACATCCCAAACATTACATATTCAGATGATCATGAAGCTAGTTATACAAAATGTGAAGACTAGCAAGAGTTTCAGTCATATATGATCAACCGTAGGATTTGTCAATCATGTTACAGCCCGTAGGCAGACAGTAAGTAAAGTTGCAAATAAGCTAACACTTGCTCAGCGACTAAACGCCTCAAAAGAATATTTTTACAAGAGAGTGGGAGAGCAAAATAAGAACCCACTCGTTGCCAGGGTTGCGCCTAGTGGTCACCATCTGGATGGAAGGCTGGAGGATCCTCGAGTCCTACCCCGAAATCTGGCTATACAAAACCAGCTGGGTCAAACCCCAGAAAGAGCAAGTACCACAAGGGAGGCTTCACTTAAGAACTAAAACCAGCATATTAGCACATGGGAACATAAATGGTAATAAAAGACATGAGTTAGAGAAAACAAGGTGATAACGATAAGACAACTAAGGGACTATTTCGGTAGCCAAGTTACAACCCATAAACCAAACAAGGACCGGGGTTGTAACCCTTCACCTGAACAGAGCTTAGTTTCCAACCAATTATCGACAAGAGTAAAGCAGAAGCAAGCATGCGATGAAGTAATCATAGACTGGCATCGATTAGACAAGACTAGACTGGACTACATCCATCATTCACGGCCAAGCAAAGAGTACGACTTGATACTTTAACTAACTAGGATTATCACACGCCTAGTTACTAGCAAGATGCAATGAGATGTTTCCGCAGTCACAAGCCCTGCAGCTATCCAGGTTATCCAGGCGAGGAGATTTATTAGAGTAACAAGAGTTATCAAGCTTACTGGTGTACTTTCAGTACTTATGTTTTCAAGAAGTGCCCCACATAACAGTGAGTTAGAAATAGCCCTACTCGTCGGCAGGCTACAAGTCCTTCTGGTGTGGCCGGGATAACGGGATAGCCTGTAACTGGAAAATCTCTCTATATGAACTACTTGATCAATCTAGTCATTAACCTAGTCAGATTCATTATGAATCCCTGACCGTGGTAACCAGAAATTCATGTCCTAGACATGAAGCAAGACGAGACAGGTAGCTTATACAGGCACAATCAAGAAAATCAACCACGGTGTCAAGATAAGAGTTACTTAGCAAGTCAGGGTAGCTGTCACAACATCGTTCAAGATTATCATGTCATGTCAGGTTACTTGTTACTTGTCAAGATTGCTTGTCAGGAGTGCGTCTCGACGGACCACCATAAAAATTATATATGTCATATCAAGTTTACTTGTTACTTATCAATAGTGCGCCAAGCCAGGTTGTACCAAGCCAGGTTGTGCCAAGCCAGGTTACGGTAGTACCATGTTGCGGCAGTACCAGGTTGCGCCAGCAGCCAGGTTGCGGCAATGCCAGGTTGCGTAGTTCCAGGTTGCGGCAGTGCCAGGTTGTGCCAGCAGCCAGGTTGCGGCAGTGCCAGGTTGTGGCAGTACCAGATTGCGCCAGCAGCCAGGTAACGACAGTACTAGGTTATGGCAGTGCCAGGTTGCGACAGTGCCAGGTTGTGCCAGCAGCCAGGTTACGACAGTGGCAGGTTGCGGCAGTGCCAGGTTGCGGCAGTGCCAGGTTGCGCTAGCAGCCAGGTTGCGGCAGTGCCAGGTTGCGGCAGAATGTGCGCAACTTAGATGACGCGCTGCTAAAAGCCCGCGGGCACACTGTTTATATTCTCCAACCAGCATAAAAATGCTTGGTTGAACTAATGAACTTCAAATGACCATAACTCGGTCAAAATAACTCTAAATTGGAACTTTCAAAGGTCAAAATGGGGTAGAACGAAATTCTTTACAACATGGAACAACTAGTTTTTAAAAACAAGCAAGTTTGATAGATCAAAACCATAAAAACCGAAAATACATCAAACTTAGATCTACAAGAATCCACCCATAAAAATCAAAAACTCTAAGTTCTAACGAGGCTTATAATCATGTAAAAAAAAGAATGGAACAATAAAACTTGAGATCCATCATGAAGCAAGTTGCACTTGCCTAGGGCTCTTGGGTGTAGGTGGAGAGGAGTAAATGAAAAGATGGAGAAGTTATGAGAAATAAATGGAGGAGAGAGAGAGAGGTTGACTTATATATTAAGTCCAAACTATCTCAAACCAAACCAAGCCAACATGTTAAACCATACCAAAATAAACCAAGTCAAGATTAAACTAAGACTAGGCTAAGCAAGACAAGTCTAACTACGATCCACCTGACAAATGTCAGAAATCCATACATGTAAAATGAAAATACGTATAACGGGGAAACAAGAGTGACAACTCTACCCACCAAAATTTTGTCCTTAAAATTTAACCAAGAGGCTAGAGATGTCGGGGCAAGCTACACTAATCACAGGTAATCTATAACTAGCAATTAATCAAGCAATCATTCATGCAAGCAAGGAGTTAAGAGCATAAGGCATAAGGAAGACATTTATACCTCATGAGTCAAACAGGTGTGGATATCGCGATCGGATATCATCGTCACGTTTCCAAGTTGACTCACCCAAAGAGTGATTACCCCAAGCAACACGGACTAATTAATAGTCTTATTTTTTAGTACCTTTTCTCTTCGATCCAATATGGATACGGGCCTTTCCTTATACGAAAGGTTGGTACCTGTAGGCCTCAAAAATGATTGTCACGCTGAGTTGATCAGGACAGAGTCAAAAGTCACGCTCAGTTGATCAAGACAAATATTTGCAAGTCACGCTGAAGACAGCTCATCATTTGTCAGAAGTGTAATTATGACTGACAGCACGACAGTCGAAGAATGTCTCTTCATATGCCACGTGTACACAGAACTCGAGAAATCACAGCCGCCTATTGCGTGATTTTCGAAATCTTCTTCAGCAAGACTCAGCCTTTGTCAAGGTGGCGTACCAAAAGGCCTTATTGTCATTTAATGCGACTGAGGCACGCTAAATTAAGACAACCGACAATCCTATCTCAAGTCTGCGTGTATTTGTGAGATCTTCATCTCATGTTTGCGTGGATTCTGAAGTTTTCTTCCTCGAGTCTGCGTGTATTTTGAGCTCTTCATCTCAAGTTTGCGTGGATTCTGAAGTTTTCTTCCTAATGTCTGTGTGGATTTTGAAGCTCTTTGTACCAAGTCTGCGTGGATCCTGAAGCTTCTTGCCCCAAGTTTACGTGGATTTTGAAGCTTTCTACATTGAGTTTGCGTAGATTTCGTCCTCAACGAGTCTGCGTGAATTTTATCAAATAGAAGTACGTGGCAGCCATGCCACTGATCTCTCGCCTGCGTGTCCTGTAACTTGCACACGACTCATGCACTATTGCCATGTGTCCAACAGTTACAGGCCACGTCCAGTAACTGCTCACAGCCTTGCGTATGTTAAATCCTGTATGATTTTTAACTAGGCAAAGGCTGTGAAGACAGTTATCTTTTCAGTTATTATTTTTGACTCTATAAATAGAGTTCTATTTCTCATTCATTGTACAGATACATAGTTATCTAAATTACTGTCAAAAATTTTGAGAGCTTTTCTTCTTCGCATAGTCAAAGGGATAAAGCGATCGTCTTCTAGATCGGATTCCCACAGTTGTAATTTTCCCAGAAATACAATAAATAAAGTGAATTTATTTATGGAAAACAAATTGGCGACTCTGCTGGGGAAAACCATCTCCTCTTCTGAGATGGCAACAACTCAATGCGACGCTTCGTCAGTCGGCTCGACGAAGAAGGTAATGACGATCAAGTTCGATCAAATCGCCTACGAAGAAATGCGGCGGGCTAAGGGTGGCAAACCCACTCCAGCCTCCATCGCTACTGCCAAGTCGAAGGAACGCTCTGTCTATGTCCCTAAGAATCTGTTGGCAGTCAACAGTGAAGTCTCCGCCACAGTGTCTACTCCTAACACTGGCAAAGACTTTACTGCAAGCACGCACACTCTTGTGTGCTCAAAGAAGATAGTAGTCAAAAGTCACGCTGACAGTACTGGCTCTTTAGCCAAATCTTTTCCAGTGTGCAATCTCACATTCAGAAATCACGCTGACAGAACTGGCTCCTTAGCCAAGCCTGTTCCAGCGTGTATTTCCAAAGTCAAAAATCACGCTGATAGTACTGGCTCCTTAGCCAAATCTGTTCCAGTGTGTAATCCCACATTCAAAAGTCACGTAGACAGTACGGGCTCCTTAGCCAAATCTGTTCCTGCGTGTATTTCCAAAATTAAAAGTCACGCTGACAGTACCGGCTCCTTAGCCAAAACTGTTTCAGCGTGTATTTCATCTAAGAAGAGTAGTTCTTTATCTACTTCTTCTTCTTTGCCAAGTTCTGTTAAAACTGGGGGTGGTCTTGCTAGAACTTCTCCACAAATGGCTCACAATGTCCCTTCGAAAAGGAATAACTCTTTAGTTATTTCTTCTGCTCCTGAAGTTTTTACTTCAGGAACAGCTTTGACTGACAATTTTGTTAGTCAAAGAAAAGGAGATGGTCTTTTGACTACTCTTCCTTCTGGACATTTTATGTCTCAAAACTTGAATAAGTCTAAGAAGAAACACTCCTTAGTGTTTTCTCCTACGACTTCTTCAAATTTGGCACAGAATTTGTCTAGAAAAGAGGGTCTATTACCAACTCCTAGTCAAGGGGGTGGTTCTATTCTTCCTTCTCTGCAGATATCTAGATCATTGGAAGGAAAACTCCAAGTTTCTAAAACCAATATATTACCTCCAATTGATCTAAGAGCCAAACTGAATCAAACCCGTTTGGAAAACACTTCTGATGTTAAGAAATCACACCAATTGGATACAAAGATAAGAGATCCAGATGCAGAGTATGCTAGAAATTATGTGGCTCATATTAATCACTCTCTATATAATCAAGAGCCATCAAGGCCCAAGAACCAAAAAGATTTACGAGAACACCTTCAACAGAAGAGAAGGAACAATTCTATGGATCATGCTGAATGTGAATTTTATCCAAGAGTCATAATTCAGTGCAGATGCCAATCAATGGCTCAGAGCCATGTTGATCATGAATGTGACTTTCAGCCGAGAATTACAATGCAATACAGATGTCAAAATAAACGACAATCTGTCTTCAATCGGATTCATTATGAATCTATCCCTGATGAAGATGAGCCTTTATTTGCTTCTGTCAACATGACCTCTAGAAATATTGGGGGTAGCATGCGGTCTGATGCTATATCAGATTCTGAAGATGGTGTTTACCTCGGCACTCGATCCAGGACTGGACCTTTAGCCAGGGTCTCTTTTTCCTCCCATCCAAGTGTTAATCCAGAGATCACAGAGTATTTCCTTGGGGAGTCTAATTTTCCAGCATTGACTCCTGTAAACACTCCCGGGAAAGATTCTGATTCTCACAGTGATGATTCAGAATAAACGGTTTCATCGTCTATTCCTCGAATGACTACCACTTACATGGTAGATGGCAATCATGAACCTTCGACTAGCACCGAAGCTCATGAACAGAGGATTTCTTCTTTGGAACAACAGTTGCGAGCTATGGCAGACACATTGAATGCTATGCATACTCTTATGCAAACTAAGCACCAAACTCAGCAAGTCCAACAGACAGTACCACCAGTGGTACTAGATACTCCTGTTGATCCAACCCTGGAACCTTCTACTATTCCGGGGGTACAATCTAATGTTCCTAGTCAGTCTGGAGCTGGAGGTAGTACATATGCTACAGTCCCTCCTCCCAATTATACTCAGCAAGTTACAACTCCACAATCTTCCGGAGTTGTTAATGAAGAATTGAAGAACCTTAGAACTCAATTTGAGGCATTCAAACAGAAAGATGGTTTGCAAAGGTTAGGTATCAAACAACCTTACCCGATAGAATGGAAGCAAGTATCTTACCCTCCTAAGTACAAACCTCCTACTATCTCATTCTATGATGGAACCACTTCTCCAAGTCAATTTATCAATTATTTTGAAGTGATGACTGATCAATTACAACCAAGTGACGCCCTCCTTACTCGGGTGTTTGTTGGATGCCTCAAAGGAACAGCTTATGACTGGTATAGAAGTCTCCCTGATGGGTGCATTACCTCATTTGCTGGTTTCAAACAAATGTTTCTTGAACGATTCTATGAAGGGCTCAATGACATAACTATGTCTGCTCTTATTAGAATCAAGCAGAAGATCAATGAAACTACAGAGGATTTTATTGAACGGTTTCGAAGAGAAGCTCTGAAGATGCCTCTTGGAACTCCTGATGCTGTCACCATTGACACATGCAAATAAAATTTGCTACCAATCATTAGCATGTGGACAGGATCTACTCAATTTCAAGATTGGCCTTCCTTTATAGTTAGTGCCAAGGCCGCAGAAACTAGTGCTGAAACCTTCAAAGGTTTAGGAGTGCAGATGTCCCCTAAAGAAACAGGTCAGAATGCCAACAATAATGCTAAATCCAATACCCGCAAAGGGAAGGAAACTCTTGAAGTTAACCTTCATAGCAAAGATGTATCGACTGTTCAAGCTTCTCCTACCTCTACAACTCAACAACCAAGTGCACCTCGTCCTAGAGAAGAATATTCTTTTGATGACGATGATGTCCAAGGTATCTTTGAGTGTTTGCTGAAAGGTAATAAAATACAATTACCTGAAATCAAGAAACCTGATGAAGCTGGTAAGACAGATCATCCCAAATACTGTCCATACCACAGAATGTTGGGTCACACACTTCGTACATGTTATGTACTGAAAGGAAAGATCCAGGAAATGATCAGATCTGGAGCTATCTCTCTTACTCCAAAAGAGAAGACTGTCACTTCTAATGTCGTCTCTATGCAATTTGGAAATTTCCCTCCTCAACTTCTTGAAAATGGGATTGTTCCTATTTCCAAGGCAACTCTTGAAATAGTGAATATTCTTCCTCCACAATCAGAAGGATTAGTGCCAATCACTATTGAAACTGGAGAAATAATGTGGATTCATCCTGATCTAGTGGCAGATTTTAAATCTCCTCTTCCTCAAAAGACTACTTCTCGAAAGTCTAAAAAGGTTGGAAAGATTAAGTCATGTCATATGACTTCTCTCGGATCTACCTCTGACACAGAGCCAAAGGACAAGGAAGAAGCACTTGCTGGTGCTACTCGAACAGGGAAACCTTATCTGAAGGATTATTCCAAGAATCCTAAGGATATCCCTGATGTCTCTCCTGCTGATAAGGACGCTGTTGACGTTCCTATTGAAAAAGAATCATCCATGGCACATGTTCCTTCAATCACACCGGGGGTACCTACTCCTTCCAAGCTCACAGCTATTGAGAAAGGCAAGCAACAAGCTCGGTTTGATAAACCAATCAAGAAGTCTCCTCCTCTTGGGCTTCAGAAGCCTTACTGCTTTGACATTTTAGCTCAACTTGCTAATACTCCAGCTAGAATGTCCCTCTTTGAACTTCTATGTCTTTCCAAAGAGACTCGGGAGACGTTAAGTGAAGCACTCTTACAGGCTGAATCTTGTCTTGTACAATTAAAGAAGCCGGACGCAGAACCTGCTACTTGCTTACATTGCAACAGTGTATTGGAGATTATCCCAAATATCACCTTTACATAAGACGACATACTTCTGGAGAGTAATCTACATGATCGGCCTCTCTATTCCACTGGTTATATTGATACGATGACGATAGATCGTATTCTTATTGATCCAGGGTCTGCTATAAGCATAATACCAAAAAGTCTGTTGGATGAACTTAAAATCCCTCTTCACAAACTCTCCAAGACGGTTACTACTATCTTGGGATTCAATCAAAGCCGAAGCGAGCCTTTGGGAAAGATACATCTGAAGCTTCAGATAGGCGATTTCAGATCCAAAGTTACTTTCTATGTGATCGAGATTGTGGGATCCTATAATCTTCTTCTGGGGAGGCCCTTCCTTCATGAAAATAATGTGGTGCCCTCTACTCTTCATCAATGTTTTAAATACAATGATAGCAATAGAAATGTACAAAAAGAGGTTGCTGATATAAATCCTTTCCGTGGAGTTGAAGCCTATTTCAATGATTCTCGGATGTATAAAGAAGAGTACACAAAGCTGATACAAGCTATGGAACAGGAGGATTCACAAAGTGAGACTTTAACAATCCCTGTTAAAGGTCAAACTTCTCAGCAATTGTCTCCTAAATCCTCCGGAGAAGGCCCCTTTATTATTCCAGTGAGTGGACGTATCTCTCCATCACCTCAGTTATCTGCTCAAGATACACTGATCATTCCTGTCAATGGGCGTACTACAGCTCCTGTATCCTCATATATGAAACAGGATACTATGCTAATCCCAGTTGGAGGGCGGACTACTCTTCCATCTCAAGCTTCAAGGGAGCTCACCTCTTCTGAGCCATTTGTTATCGATCTTAATCGAAACAAAACTTCTTCTCGTTCTTCTTCTCCCCCTTTAGTCATTGATTTGGCTAAGATTTCTAAGGCTCAACCTTCTCCCAATGTAAATATTGCTGCTTTTAAAGTCAATAAAAAGTCTCCATCTTTACAGTATGTTGATGTGTGTAATTATGTTCATAGTTATTTACATTTGTTAGATGACTTGAGCACAATAACCATAGGAGTTGTACAGACTTTTCATACAGATGTATCCCTAGAACCAGTACAATCTTCTTACTTTCTGGTTCCTAGTAGAAAATCGGGAGACATCCCAATATTCTTTTACAAAGGGCCCCAGAATCCTTCTGGTTTAGAAGATGATGACAAGAACGATGATACTGGAAGATTACAACTACGTCGTTATAGTCAGCAATCTAAAGACATCATTAAAAACATGGGCTATGACTTCAGAAATGGCCTCAGTAATGGAAGAGGTAGAAAAATGCCTGTTCGAATTCCTCATCTGAAATATGGGAGGACAAAATGTGGACTGGGTTATATTGCTCCTACTCCTTTTATCAACATTGTCCATGAAGATCCCGAATCTGATGAAGATAAGAGATCTGATTCTTCTAGTACTACCACTTGGGATTCCGATACGAGTATCGATGATTTCTACTGCAACATTCTGTCTTCCAATATGGTTTCCATTTGACGGTTCATCCATTCATTCGTTACCACCTGACGGTTTGCCCGTTCATCAATATCTGACGGTATATCCGTTCATTATCTATATCAGTATCATATTTTGATATCTAGTCTTTTGATTCTCGAGTCTAAAGATCTTGAAAAATTGAGTTCAAGGATATTTTTATGTCTGAATTCCATTTTTTCTAAATCAGTATTAAACTAAGATCTTCTCTGGTTTAATATCATCTGATAGAATTACAAAGTTCATTTGTATAATTCTATTCTATTGAAATGTGTCACGTATTACCTACCTCTGGACACATTTTCTACATTGTCAAATATTGAAAAATTGAGTTCAAGGATATTTTTATGTCTGAATTCCATTTTTTCTAATCAGTATTAAACTAAGATCATCTCTGGTTTAATATCATCTGATAGAATTACAAAGCTTATTTGTATATTCTATTCTATAGAAATATGTCATGTATTATCCACCTCTGAACATATTTTCTATCAAAACAGCAAAACCAAAAATCTGATCAAGAACTTTCATTTACTTTCATTCCATAATCAAAACGTGGGATACACGTGAAAGCAAAAATAAAAAGATTCATTTACTTGGAGTTATCAGCTTCTTGATGCGTTCAATAGCAGCATTCAGTCTCTCTTCATGAGCCTTTCGAACTTTTTCAGCTGCTTCAACTGTAATATTTTGTTCATCAAAAATGATGATAGCAGACTGACGACGGTTGACTTCTTCAAACTGTTCCACCTGTATTCGTTCTCGTTCCTTCTGAAGAATTTCACAGCGTTCGGCTTCAGAGATATAAGTAGCAGCAATCTCAGCCTCCTCTGTTTCTATAACGGCAATTCGCTCCTGAAGTCGAGTTAACTCCTCTTTCAATTCCTTCAGTTCTTCAGTCTTGGACGCTTTTTCTTTCTTCAGAAGTTCTACTCTTTGACGAGTAGCTAATATTTTTTCGCCCTTTTCTACCAATTTCTCGGTAGAAGAGGCAAGAAATTCTTCAAGAGTTGCTTGTTGAGACTGTGCTTCTTGCTCCATATGGCTGATTTTAGCTGCAGTTAAAGATCGAATGTCCTCCTTCTTAGTCTTCCAGTATATTTGGATAGCTATTTCTAACTCATCCAGGAGATGTTCGAAGAATACGCATTCAGTTTTGCAACCAGCATGTTGTAGCCCCATGAGTGGGAACTTGACCATAGTTCGAAGATCAGAAAATGGCATGGTTTCATCCTTCAAGAAACGTTTGGAATATGTATCTAGATAAGAGTAAATGATATCTGGATACATTCTCAAAGTTCTTGCTAGCTCAGACTCAAATCCAGGAGTCGCTGTCATCATGATGGAAGGAGTTTGAATGTTCTCCATCCTGGGAGCAGAAGTGTGCACGACTGGAGAAGTTAGCAAGTGTGAACTCCCTTCATCAGCATCAGCCTGGATAAGCGGAGCATGAGTCGAACTCATTGCTGCAGCAGTTCCTATAATTAAAGAAGAATATAATCAGCATTTAAAGAAAAAGAAGCAGCAGAATCAGAGGATGAAATAAAGTTCTACCTGGCTGAGGTTCATATTCGATATATTGGGGGAGTTCTGCCTCTTCCTGTAGTCGGTCCATGATAGTATCAGACACCTGCTTCATATGGCTGCTTCCAGCTCCAGAATTACTGGGTGCTAGAGCGTTGTTCGGTGATTGAGCAGGTTCGGGGCTAAGTTCCATTCTGTTCCCCTTGATCTTATCTTCATTATAAGGAGTAGAAGTACCAGCATGCCAGTCTTCTCCTCCTTCAGTGTCTTCTTCTTTTTCGTCCTCAGAATGAGCTTCTGATTCAGAGTCGATGATATTCACATTTTCATGAGTCTCTGGAACAGTAACAATAGCAAGCTCGGTGTTGGTTGCTGGTTCAGTTGTCTCTGGAATGGCAGTTCGAAGAATAATGTCCTGACAAACGTTCTTCAACAAATCGTCAGCAGCTGATAGCTCGGACGCTGGCACGTTTTCATCGCCTCTGGCTAAAGGAATGTTTTCTTCAGCTTGAGTCTCAGGAATTTTTGGCTGCTCTGTAACTTCTTCCGGAGCCGGTTCTTCTTCAGGATAGTCAATCTGATCATCTAGTGCCTGAATGACACCTTCAGTCCCATGTTCAAAGGGAATCATCCTCTTCTCTGAGGATTCAATAGCCCCTCCACTTGTTGTGGGAACAGTTGTTCCCTGAGCTTCTGTAGACACTACTTCAGTCTGTTCAATTGAAGCTGTTGGGAGATGAATATCATCAGACTCGGTTCTTTCAGTAGAAGCTGCTTCGTTTATTTCTGGCACAACTCCCTCATTCATAATGGTATCTAGGAGTTTATTGCCCTTCATGCTGCTGGCAGATTTCTTAACATATCTGTCTCTAGGCTTCCTTATCAAAGGAGCGTCGTCTTTATCAGTTTCTTCATCTTTATCGGCGGCATCGTCCTCATCAACAGAGATACCACCTAAGGATGATGTAGCAGTTATTGAGACTCCCTTCTTCTGTTTCTTGGAGGTTTGAGACCTAGTACTCCTCTTGGAGACAGTCTCAGATTCGTCACTTCTCTTCCTCTTAGAAAGAGATACAAAGATGGGAGGAAGAACGTCATCAGGGACATCTCCTTCCTGGAATAATTCATATGGAGGATCAACCTCCGCTGCCTCATCTTCAGGCTCTGGAGAGAAGCATTGTATAACAATCCTCTTCTTCGATTTCTTCGATGGTGCTGGGTCATCTTCCCCAACAAAGGTCTTCGGATTGAAGCTCGGCTTGAAGGTGCTTGATGACACATAGAAGCGAGCATATGTGTAAAGCATCTTTGGCCCCGAGCTAGACAAAGGATTAGGCATAGAGAATGTAGCTTTTGTGCCTCTAGCCGCAAAATATCTCCAAGCTCGAGCCCCATCGATAAGTCCTCCACGAGCAGATAGGCAAGTGGTGGCGTTCCCAACATGGAGTTGGTCATATCCGAATTGCCTGGCAAATCGGCTTGGTAAATATGGCTCTAGATATGTCACTTCCTCATGACGATATACTAGATGAGAGGGCCGGATCCTCTGCAACCATTGGAAGGCTACATCATCTAGCCTGTTTCCCATATCTCCATCTATCATATTTAAGGGCATGCTCTCATAGCCCGATGGTGGAGGAACACATTGGATGAGCCAATGTGATGCCCGATTCAAGACATTTCTGCATTCTGGAAGGGTGTGCACCTTCCAGAACGTCTCTCCAGAGTACTTCTCCAGAAAAAGACTATTACTCCCTCCTGCCCCTGGAGGTATCAGACCATCATGATGAAGGAGAAGCCAGCCATATAAAAATATAAAGGGCATCTCTATCCTTGGGAATTCTTCAGTCATCAACCGATGAGGAGACAGCATATTGGACACAAAATTCCGAAGACCTGCATTCAGTCTGCAGGTCATTGCCGATAACAAGTCAAGCTTATAACCATATACAAGGCGTACCGCTGCAAAGATAACGCCTCTGTGTATCCTGTCCAAGGAACTGGAGCCAGGAACGATGAATCTTCTTAACCACAGAGATAGGAATCCGACCAGATGACCATTCCTTGACAAACTCTTGCCACTCTGCCTCACATAAGAACTGAAAGTGGTTCCAGCTTTGAATTCGTACCAGTCTTCGGCGATGGTGAAATCCTTGCAATCATATTTCTCCAGCAGATAAAGGATTTCACTTTCAGAGAGAGGTTTGAAGTTGTTAATCTGGTAATACCTCTTCTCGTTTACTTTCTTCTCATCCTTTTCACGATTCATGAAAAGGTACGACATCCACTTCTGTATATGGTTGCCAGCTTCATCTTTAGAACCCTTGTAATATAGAGTACATGTGCCAAAATGACACATCATCTCTTCAAATAGATACACCATCTCTGGGTTCTGCTCCGTCAGAAAATTCAGCTCTTCTGACGTAGGAACATACTCCTCATATGGCAATGAGCCTGAAGGCAGGTGTGAGATGTGTTCCATTTCATGAAGGACGAAGCCCATCTCTCTCTTTGGAGTCATAAAGGTCCCCGTTCTGTGGTTGTATCTCTCAACCAAAGCCAGGAACAAGGAGGGGTTGGGCTTGAAGCCGTATGACGAGTTGACCACGGCATCATATAGATTTATTTCCTTCAGCTCAGTTTTAAAGTTTTCCAAAGCCCAGTGGACCAAACTCTTCCATCTCACATTTTCATGATTCATTAGGCCATTCATCCTCGGCGTTGAATCAGTGGGGTAGAATGCATTCTTGTTTGACATGAATTCGTTTATGAAAATGGGCATTCTGAATGGCATCAATATGGCTGAGTCTTCAGGTGGTATGCATCCAGGCTTCAAGCCCCGAAACGCTGATACATGGTTCTCTGGGGCACTAAAGAATCCCTCTTTTCTGTAAATAATACGGCTCGCCTTCGCCTGTTGATATTCTGTTATATACCAGGACATCTTTCTCGGATAACTGGCATGCATAAAACTCATGATTGACAAACCTCTGGAGACCTTCGGCCAGTACATGGGCTGTCTCATATCTCTCTCGAAGTAGAAGCACACCTTCTCTCTGATGCCCTTCGGTTGAGATTTCTGTACAATAGCATCTCCAAACAAGAATGCTGGTTTCTTATGGATTACCAGATCCAGACTCTGAAAAGGTTGTCCATTCATTAAACAGAGTAGGGTTGTATGGTCTTGGTTGGCCAATAAAGACAATCTGGCTTCTGGAAGATCAAATTGAGGGAATTCCACATGAGATAGATCATGTTTGAATGAGAAACTCAAGTACCCCTCATAATTTGCTTCTTCGCTTCGGATGTTCACTACAGAAAATAAAAGATGACAAAGTCAGATATATCTATGATTGTGCGTATATTATAGTATCTGAAGGGAATTTCAAAAGTCACGCAAAATTTAGACAGATGAGCATGAAAGTCACGCATCATTGCCAGAATTACAGTTAAGTAAAGATGACAAAAATACGCTGACAGATCAAGACTACTCCATCCAGAAGATGACTCTCAGAAATCTGCGTAAATAATTCAAATGTTGACATTTCTATCAATATGTGAAAAATCACGCAGAATCATCATGAAAGCTGCGTGACTATTTCAACATCGACATTTTTGTCAAAATGAAAAGTCACGTAGAGTTATGAGAGCCATGTTTCTTTGCGTGAAACACAGAGCTTCGTAAACACGAAGATGTGAAGTATGGCTAACCCTAAAGAGGGGGCATACTTTATTAATATCCTTTGCCCTAAGAAGGGGGGATATATTTCTGAAACTTCATTATTTGTTTTAAAAGGTTCTAAAAAAAATTCCATATGGAGTTCATCTTCGTCTTCAAACAGTTTGTGGCCCCCAGGCACTTACGATGCATAGGAGCTTGAGGGACTTCCTGTCGAGGAAGTCTATCAGTAGTAGCACGCGAAGAAGATGCAGGGGCTTTCCCCTTGGCCTGAGCGTTGGCTTTCTTGGGCGCCATTATTGCGATGGAGGAAAAGAAGAAGTCGGAGAAGAGGAACTTTGTCGAGGAAGAAGGAGGAGCTTTCTTTCTTCTGAGGAGCCTCTCTCTTGAAAAGCAAGTAAAGAATGAAAGTAATGACTTATGATCTATTTATAGGCCCATGAAGAATTCTAAACGACGGCAAAGTCATCATTGCCTCGATATTGGAAGATTTACACGTAATTCTAACCGCACAAAATCTCAACAGCCCAATCATCTCGGAGTAAAATCTCTCATTAAAAGTCATCTCAGCGTGACTTAATTCATTTTATCATCTCTGTTTTCAAAGTATTTCGAAATAATTTATCATTTTTTCGAAAACTTTGAAGGGGGTTTTGTAGGCCTCAAAAATGATTGTCACGCTGAGTTGATCAGGACATAGTCAAAAGTCACGCTCAGTTGATCAAGACAAATATTTGTAAGTCACGCTGAAGACAGCTCATCATTTGTCAGAAATGTAATTATGATTGACAGCATGACAGTCGAAGAATGTCTTTTCATATGCCACGTGTACACAGAACTCGAGAAATTACAGCCGCCTATTGCGTGATTTTTGAAATCTTCTTCAGCAAGACTCAGCCTTTGTCAAGGTGGCATACCAAAAGGCCTTATTGTCATTTAATGCGACTGAGGCACGCTAAATTAAGACAACTGGCAATCCTATCTCAAGTCTGCGTGTATTTGTGAGATCTTCATCTCATGTTTGCGTGGATTCTGAAGTTTTTTTCCTCGAGTCTGCGTGTATTTTGAGCTCTTCATCTCAAGTTTGCGTGGATTCTGAAGTTTTCTTCCTAATGTCTGCGTGGATTTTGAAGCTCTTTGCACCAAGTCTGCGTGGATCCTGAAGCTTCTTGCCCCAAGTTTGTATGGATTTTGAACCTTTCTACATTGAGTTTGCGTGGATTTCGTCCTCAACGAGTCTGCGTAAATTTCATCAAATAGGAGTACGTGGCAGCCATGCCACTGATCTCTCGCCTGCGTGTCCTGTAACTTGCACACGACTCATGCACTATTGTCATGTGTCCAACAGTTACAGGCCACGTCCAGTAACTGCTCACAGCCTTGCGTATGTTAAATTCTGCGTGATTTTTAACTAGGCAAAGGCTGTGAAGACAGTTATCTTTTCAGTTATTATTTTTGACTCTATAAATAGAGTTCTATTTCTCATTCATTGTACAGATACATAGTTATCTAAATTACTGTAAAAAATTTTAAGAGCTTTTCTTCTTCGCATAGTCAAAGGGATAAAGCGATCGTCTTCTAGATCGGATTCCCACAGTTGTAATTTTCCCAGAAACACAATAAATAAAGTGAATTTATTTATGAAAAACAGTACCAACAACCAATTTCGAATGATCAAGGATATGGCTCGGATCTGGGATATACAGTCGTAATTGTGATACATAGAATACGTCATGTACCTCACGTAACGACGGTGGGAGAGTGAGACGATAGGACACATCACCTACTCGCTCGAGAATGTCAAACGGCCCTATATACATAGGACTAGGATTTCCTCATACGCCGAATCGAATGACGCCACGAGTAGGCGAGATCCTAAGGAATACCTAGTCACCGATAGAAAACTCAAGAGGACACCAATGAGAATCGGCCCAATGACGCTGACGATCTTGTGTCAAAGATGATCTCTAAGTTGTCTGACCACCTCGATAGTCCGAGTAACTATTTCTGGACCAAGCATCTGCCTTTTGCCTACATCGTCCCAGGCTAAAGGTGATCTGTACTTTCTGCCATACAGTGCCTCAAACGGTGCCATCTAGATACTGGCCTGGAAACTGTTATTGTAGGAGAAATCCATGAGATGAAGGTGATCTTCCCACGAACCACCGAAGTCGAGTGTACATTATCATAATATGTCTTCGAGAGTCTAAATCGTCCGTTCTGACTGACCATCTGTCTGCAGATGATATACTGAACTGAACTTGAGACGCGTCCCCAAACTCTTTTGAAGACTCCGCCAAAAGTGCGATATGAATCTTGAATCTCTGTCTGATATGATACTAACTGGCACTCCATATAATCTGACTATCTGCCTGAGGTACATCTCTGCAAGCTGATCCGTTGACTGGCTAATTCTGAAAGGGATAAAATGAGCTACCTTCGTGAGCCGGTCAACTATAACCCAGATAGCATCTCTCCCAGCTGGAGATTTAGGTAATCTACTTACATAATCTATGGTAACGTGCTCCCATTTCTATTCTAGGATCGGTAAAGGTTAAAGAAGTCCGGCTGGTCTCTGATGTTCAGCTTTAACTTGTTAGCAAACTAAACAATGAGAGACAAACCGGACTATCTCCCTCTTTATGCCATTCCACCAGAAATGCTGACGGATATCACGATACATCTTCGTACTACCGGGATGAATTGAATACTGTAAACTGTGAGCCTCTGCCATGATCTCCTGTCTGATATTACTGTTGGGTATACAAAGACGCCATCCATGTCGGAGAGTACCATCTTCATGAATACATCTCACATTCTGCCCTAAGCCGCTAAAGCTTAGAATCTGTTGATTGAGCTATCTTGATCCTCTCAACTATACTAGACTGAACTTGCATACTGGACATCAATGCCACATTAGTAGGAAGAACTACTTCTATTCTCATCTTCTGAAGATCTGCTAATAACTCTGGCTGTGCTGCTAGAAAATAAGCTCATGCTCTTCTACATAACGCATCTGCAACTATGTTGGCCTTCCCAGGATGGTACTGTAAGTTGATGTTGTAATCCATAAGTAGCTCTAGCCATCTCCTCTGACGCATGTTAAGATTCTTCTGAGTAAACACATACTTAAGACTCTTGTGGTCCGTGAAAATCTCCACCCGATCTCCATACAAGTAATGCCTCCACAACTTAAGTGCGAAGACCACCGCTGCTAACTCCAAGTCGTAGGTTGGATAATTTCTCTCATGATCACGAAGCTAACGTGATGCATAAGCTACTACCTTACTATGCTGCATTAAAACACATCCCAATCCTCTGCCGGAAGCGTCACAATAAACTAAAAATCCTCCAGTCCCATCTGGAAGTGTGAGAATGGATGCCGTCATCAATCCTTGCTTCAACTTCTCGAATGAACTCTGACACTCTACTGTCCAAGCAAACTACACATCCTTGCGGGTTAACTGCGTCAATGGTGCCAAAATTTGAGCAAAGTCTGACACAAATCTTCGGTAATAGCCGACCAATCCTAGGAAACTGCGAACTTCTGCGACAGTGTTGGGAACTGGCCATGTCTTTATGGCAACTATCTTCTAGGGATCCACTTCCACACCATCCTGGGTGATGAAGTGACCTAAGTACAAAATGCGATCAAGCTAAAATTTGCACTTACTGAACTTTGCATACAACTCGTGCTCTCTGAGAATCTGTAGGACTATTCGGAGATGCTGCTCATGCTCTGCTTCATTTTTACTATAGACTAAGATATTGTCTATGAACACTATCACGAACTGGTCCAAATAGGACATAAAGATACGATTCATGAGGTACATAAATACGGCTGACATATTGGTCACTCCAAATGGCATAACGAGAAACTCCTAATGACCATATCTAGATCTGAATGCTGTCTTCGGAATGTCTTACTATTTGACTTTGATCTGATGGTACCCTGACCGTAAGTCAATCTTCGAGAATAATGTAGCCCCACTGAGATGATCGAACAAGTCATCTATCCTTGGTAGAGGATATATATTCTTGATTGTTACAGAATTCAAGGTACGATAATCAACACATAATCTTGACGTACTATCCTTCTTCTTCACAAGAAGCATCGGGGCCCCCCAAGGTGATCCACTAGTACGAATGAATTCCTTGGTTTTGAGTTCTTCAATCATCTTGTACAGGATCTCCAACTCTGATGGTGCCATTCTGTAGACTCTCTCTGACACTGGTGTCGTTCCTAGAATCAAATCGATGGTGAACTCTATTTCTCTCTCTGGCGACATGCATGGAATTTCTTCGGGAAATACATCAGGAAACTCTTCTACCACTCTGGAAAACTGAACTGCTTCTGCCACTGCCATCTGCAAGACTAGTGGAGAAGGTTCTACTTCGCCTCTGGAAAATAAAAACTCTGGTTCGCCTAGAATACCAAAAATAATCCAACCAATATGGCAGTCTATTCTTGCGTATTGATCATTTAACCAATCCATTCCTAGGACCACATTATAGTCGGCCATCGAGAATTCTATCAATCTAGCAAAAAACTCTCTACCGCTAACTACGATTCGACACAAGGAATAGACTCTATCTACCCCTATAAGACCGTCACCAGTAAGTATATTGAGCCTTACTGATAATGACTCGGGCTCCAGTCCTATTCGTGTAGCGAATCGTGCAGACATAAATGAATACAATATAGACGAATCAAATAATACTTATGTTGGAAAAGAGTTGGCGAGAATGGTACCTACCACCACCTCACCTGATGCCAATTCTTCTTCCACGGTCAGAGCCATAGCTTGACTTTGTCCTCTCGGTGTGGTCCCCTCTGCTGGTGACCTCTCTGCCTGTTCTGAATCTGAGCTTCGGCCTGAGCATACTGTTGCGGCCTCTGCTGCTGGAAAGCTTGAGCCTGAGGCGACAATGGCCTCAGAGGCTGGTACTGCTGCTGCACTGGTGCTGGTCCCCTAACCGATGGACTGGTAAAGGTTGATAAAGAGGAACTGGCTCTATGTGGACAGGACCCCTATCATGTGATCCGGTGCCCCACAATCCAAGCATAACCCCTGTGCTCTTCGACACTCTGAGACTACGTGTCCTGGCTTTCCATAATGAGTACAGTCCATCGTAGAAGACTGCTTCTGCTTTTGCTTCTGTTGCTGAGGGTACGTCGGTGTCGAGTGCTGAACCGAAGAAACTATGGTCGTCCTCCTAGGAGCTCCAATGGTCAAAGTCCTAGCTGCCGGGGCTGGTGTTGATGACTGGGACAACTGTCCATACGACCTCTTCCGTCCTCCAGTTCGATCTTTTATCCTCTGGGAGGTATACTCATGCCTTTTCATTGCTCGCAAGACGGCATCAAACATCTGGTGCTCAAACTGCTCCACTGATATAATGATCTCTAGGTGGAGTCCCTGCTGGAATCGCTGCGCTCAGTCCAATTCGGTCGCCACCAAGGTGGGAGCAAATCGTCTAAGCCTAGAAAACTCGACCATATATCCATCGACCGTCCTTCCCATCGGCTTGAGATTGCTGAATCTGGTCTGTAGATCATACCGAGCTACTGCATCAAAGTACTTCATCTGGAACTTGTCACTGAATACCGCCCATAAGACAGGCGTCACCAATCCAACTACTTGCATCGCCCACCAGCTGTGAGCTAAGTCCAATAACTGCAGGCGCACGACAGCCACCTTCTCACCCTCAGGAATCCTAGCTGCTTCCAGGATAACCTTTGTGTCCTGAAGCCATGCATCAGCAGCAATAGCATCTTCAATACCGTCAAAGAAAGGAGGGTTCAGACGCTTGAAGCTGTTAGCCGCATTGTTCCCTTGATAACCAACTCTGCCCATGGCATCTTGTACTGTCTGGTACAGGACATCGACCCGACGATCATGAGATGCAAGCAATTCCCTAATAAGCCCCACCAGGGTTCCATTATCAGGCTCTACAGGCTGGACGGGTTGAACTGGAGGCTCTGGATCCCCGGAATGCAAGACTCGGGCGGCTGCTCCAGAGTGCTGGGCTTGGTCTCCAGGTTGCTGCTAGTCCACTAGAGGTGCTCCGCCTTGTTGATCGGTAGGACCAGGAATAATGCCGCCGAAGAAACGACATGGAGAACAATAAGGAAGGTGTCACCCCCAGTTTTCAAAAACAGGGATATTTTTGTCATTTTACATTTTTGAATATTTTTAAAATTTATTTTATTATTTTTGATATTATTTTGGGGTTGAAATTTATTTTATTATTTATGATATTGTTTTGGGGTTATTTGAGTCGGGTTCGAATTTTAACTCAATTCGACTTAAAACGGGACCCGGGAGGGTAGTTTGACTCTAGTGGGACCCACACACTAGTTAGACATGGCCCACATGATATTAATTTTAGTCCACATGATATTAATTTTAGTTAGTAGTTAGACTAATTATTATGGATAAGGTTAGTGTGATTAGAGACTTTAGAATGACTAATTTAGCCCCAACCAATTAGCCCTTTCCTAATACTCATAGAATAGGTTAGTGGGGGCATTTTAGACCTTACCATAATAGGACAAATAGCCCCATATGGCCAGCCACTTTGGGAGAGGATAGGCTCAAGTTCATTTCATTACTCTCATCCACACTCTCCCTCTTGTTCTTTCCCAAATTCCTAGAGAGCAATCCCTAGCAATTTCTCCACCAAATCCTTCCATTTCGCCACCAAATCTTCTTCTTTCCTTCTACATTCTAGCCAAGGAGGAAGCTACCCAAGTTTGGGAGGATTCGGAGCTCGTTCGTGTCCTTTTGGAATCTCTACGTGTCGGTGTCGCTTCGGGAAGGCTTTTCTTCGATTCGATCTACCGGGGGATATAAATCCCTTCTCCTTTTCATTTCCTCATACATATAGGTCTATTTTGAACCCATAGGAATGACCCCCATGGTTGTATCTCCATTTGTGTCCATTTCGTGTCCATTTGGAGGTCATAGGAGAGTCCTTTGTGTTGTGGATGTGTTCATGTTACATATATAGATTTATATATATATATTGTAATGAGAGTGTATCTATATTTATATATGTAATAAATGGTTCATAATGATTATATAATCAAGTTTGTGAGTGTGGTTCCTCATATTATTATTGCTATTATTGTTGTGGATAATTAGGATATATATTGTGTATTCTTTTGGCTCAAACTATCTAAATCCGTCATGATTTTTATCCATATTTTTAATTTCAGCCCTAACTTAGAAATATCATAACTTCTCGCTCAAAGCTCGGTTTAATCTCCCTTTTTTTAAAAGAAGCGTATTGAAGTTAGCTTTCCAAAAACATATATTAATAGGCCTAATTCTTTCTGTAACTTTTTGGAGAATTATTTGAGTGTCAGCTGTACGAAAGACAAATGTGTTCTCGGTGTTTTTGCGATTTCGGGAGTTTCCGAAAATGAAAACGCGATCCGTTTGAAGTTTCGGAAAGCTAACACATAGATCTATAACATACTTTAATTCTAGAATTTAATTCATGCTGAGTTGGTACAGTATTGATTATTAGTAGGAGTTACTATTCGGCATATGCATTTTGTGCACCCTTGTGTGTAATACAATGTTCTATTTGATTTTAATCCATGTTAATGTATATACATTATGTAACTAAATATAGAATGCAAGCATGAGTAAATGGTTAAATAAATGATGTATGAGGTGTAAGTATCCTATCTAATGTAAGCATGTATAAGTATGGCTTGTAATGAATATGTAGGTTCCATAGTATGTAATGTATGGTGCATATAGTAGTGCAAGAGAATAAATGAATGATGAATGAATGCAAGCATGAATGTAATGTAATAATAGATGTAATGTATGCAATATACAAGTTAATGAGATATAATGTTCTATGTTAACACAAATCCTATATTACCTCATGTACCCCTTACACTATGTTGACACTATCACACTTGACACTTTGTTCACTTACACTTTGACACTCTTTGATATATATACACTATGTATGCCCATTTAACCCTCACTTGCCCCTTTGCCATGTTCACATACACACATAGCCTCTTAAATAAGTATTTATGAATATAATTAACTTAGCTATGTATGTATATTATATATATGGTAGCATATTGTATTGTAATATATAAGTTTATATAGCCATTGAAATGCCAAGATTATAGACCTAATGTTGAATACCAATATATGCATGTGTATATATGTGTAGACATATATAGTTTAAAGGAAGTCCGCCGCCGACAAAGGAAAGGCCATTGCTGGCCCTTTATCGCGCACATCACCACCGAGGGTACCTCGTTATGCGCCTCCATCATCGAGAGCTGAACAAGCCAACCCACCTCTCGAAGGTGATCTTCATAGAACAAATTGACCATCACTTAGGCGCCAGTGAACAAACGAATCCATTATGCTAGAATCAATCATCTCTTTTTAGAGTTTTGATTGATTTATACACTCTGTAACGTGTGCCTCCTCTTTTTAGAGTGTTGGCGCGCACTCTATTTACTCGTACCTCCTCTTTTTAGAGTGTTGGCTGCGTCAAAAATATACTGTTTGTTTTTACGAATTATGTTGCACATGTTTCGAATTTGTGCCTTCTGACTTGCGCGAATGCACCCTTCAAACATATGCATTTCAAGTTTGCACTAGGCACAACTTGATAACTTACGCAATATAGATCTTAAGTTCATATTAATCTTGAGCTGACTCCAGGCGCACTCTGTAGGCTTGCGCAACATAGGATCATGCGCAACCTAAAATATTGCGCAACCTGTGACTTCGCACAACCTGTTAAAAATTTAGATACTGTTGTATAGGATATAATTAATCTTTTACTCTCTTCTTTTTGTAGTTGATATCAGAGAAGATCCTAATGCTGAAAGATATGCTTCGGCCTTCAACGTGTCAGAATACCGAGAAGACTTATCCCACATACAATATCCTCAATATGATCTTTCTGAGTCCCGAAAAGCTATGCTCACAGCTCAAGAGAATCTCACTTTATTATGCTTGATGAACGACGAGCCTTTGGAAAGTCTGGACAATGTCGTTCATAAGAAACCAGCTGTCTTGTTTGGAGAGGCGATCAAGAAGATGTCCCAACCCAAAGCGAAGAGAGAAGACATATTTTATCAATGTGGGGACAAAATTATGTACCTCACAAAAATGTCGAGACACTTATCTTTGTCTCGATATACATTTTTTAGTTATCCCCGACGTATGGCATGGGATCTGACTCCGATTCAACAAGCCAGAGTCGGAAGGATATGCTACAGTTTGAATCCGCAGAACAAAGATTTGTTCTACAGCACTTCGGAGAGATGCAGCTCCTATCTGAGAGGTTTGAGACCAAGTTGTATACCTCCTGAAGATTCATCAATGTTGCTTCCCGCCAGAGTACCTATTTTCGCGAACATGTTTGCGAAGGCTGAAGGAAGATACCTAGAACAAACCATGCGCTAGACAGGCTTAGTGAACCCTGACATGAAATGCTGGAACAGTGTAATGGTTTAGGTTTTGGATCATATTAAGGATACACTTCTTGAATTAGAGCTCTATGATCCGATCTGGACCACTGGTCACGGCTTTCGCTCGAATGCTCACATGTTTTTGGCTTTAGTTGAATGATATAATGAGAGGACCGGTACCTTCATGATGCCTCACAAGGAAACCGGCTTTGCACTTCATGAAATGAAGTATCTTTCACATTTGCCAATAGGTGAAAACCCCTATGAAGAATATGTTCCAACAAACGAGAAATTGGATACTCTCTCAGCAGAAAACCCTAAGATGGCGGCTGTGTTCGAAGAATTATTATGCCACTATATGATCTGTTCCTTTTATTACAAAAGTGCTTCCAAGGGGACTTGCTATACTACCAAATGGCTGCCATACTTGTTTCTGGGGCATGCTCATGAAGAAAAGATTGTCGAGAGTCAAGCTTGCGATCCTTGTTTCTTCAAACCGCTCAGCCGTAGCGATGTAGAGAAATTGATAAAAAAACTAAGCATTATGATAACATCTTGGATGTAGATTGGTACCCATTCACTGCTGGTGCTCTAATCAAAATTTATCTTAGACATGGTTACATAACCATGTCTCAAGAAGCCCAGCTGGCAGGTTTCCTCTATGGCTACGGCGGTTTGTGATACCCGGAGCCAGTACCGTCGACCGATTCCATCGAGGTGTGCTATTGCGTCTAGTATTTGGCTACAAGATGGATCTTCTTTCGGCAATGACATGTCGCTTGAACGCAGGCTTGCGTTCTTTCGTTAATACCATGGTGTACGATAAGAATTATCGGGATAACTTCCCTCGTACCGAAATGCCGTACACATATCTATTTGGGTGGTTGCTGTTACACTATCCTGACTTGATGGATCCCGATATGGGTACAATCGGAGGAGATTTTATCAGGCGTTATTCCAATGCTCGATGGAATATAAATGCGCTATCAGAATGCCGAAGAGCTTTGAACCGAGGGTCTAGATGGAAATTTCAAGTGTTCTTCCTCTTCCAGGGGATGAGAATCTTTCTCCACAACTCATGGATCTAGAAGCAGCACCTCTCCATTTATCTTCGGCTGAGTTCACATGATTGAAGACAATTCGGTCATCATATTTAGTATACCGGTTTGAAGGCGAGTGTTTTCTGCAACTGTACTTACCAAGCCGATTTGCTTAACAGTTCGGCTATGATCAACTACATGTGGGTAATTCCACCACTTGTTTACAAGCTAAGGGTTACCTAATGGATGGTGCCAGGGCTTGGGGATATTGCAATACAAGAGGCACTAAAGCCACATTCTCGATTCCCTATGTCTCTCAGATAGGCCCGCATATGTTATATACATACACAAATTTTTATACTTCAGCCAACACCTTTACCGAAAGCTTCCATCTGGCTGATAGTTTTGCCAGTGATAGACGTTCAAGAGCTGGAGTTCACACTACATAATCCTTCAAAGATAAAGAGAATCACGAACCCACTGACGAACCTCTAGAAGCCTCTCTCATAGGCTTCTATGACGAAGTTAACGATCCACTAGATGTATCACTGAAGATACAGAAGGATAAGTCCCCAGCAAAGGGACTTGGGAGGAAAAAAAAGACTAGAGAGTCATCAGCTCCTTCACATCCTAGTGATCTCCCTTCTTCTCCTAAGGCTGTAGGGAAGAAAAAGAAGACTACATTGGTCATTACAGAGCATTCCACCACCAGGACCATGCGGTCCCAGACAAAACAGATGTAGACTGGAGCATCCTCTGGAGGAGGAGATGCAACTCCTTCTTCAATTCTAAGAATTAGCCAAGTTGCCCAAGAAGAGGTTACTAGAGAACTCAATATGCAAGGTGACCTCGATGAGGTTGAAGAAGAACCTGAGTCACCTCTTGTGCGCAAGGCCAAGGCCAAAAGGAGATTAATAGTGACTCCAAAAGACCATCAAGAAATATTACTTTCACAAGATATGCTACCTCCACAAGGTAAATTTTAATACTCTTTTAATGTGATCTTGATTGAGTAACATATTGACATTGTTCTTTTTCATCCTCAGAGGTTAGCGTTCTGGCTCCGATCATTACAGAAGGGATATCAGAGCCCATAATCACAAAAATGACTATTCCCATAACTATGCTAGCTACCGCAAGAATTATAATGTCATCTCCAACTCCAGGAGTTCCAAAGACTACACTTCCTGAGGAGAAATTGCCTTTTACAGAATCTAATCCTGATGTGACTGTTCCTTCCTGAGGAGAAATTCCCTTTTACAGAATCTAATCCTGATGTTACTGTTCCTGATGTTACTGTTCCTTCCGTAGCCCAAACTCCTACTCATTCTCAAGAGGATCGAGAAATGATAGCGGCCCTCGAAGGCTGTGACTACGGTGATGTATTTGAAGATGATTCTACAAGCGCCGTTGAAGGAGACCAAGCTTTAGTGGAAGTCCTGCTAAATCAAGAGTTACCAATCGAAGAAGACCAACCTACTGCTGAGGATGAGGAGCACCCTGTTGTTGAGGAGGGGCATCCAAGCCCAAAAACTGATGAGCCTGAAAATAACGAAGATCAGACTACGGCTCTTGAAGATGCTGGGAATGATGAAAATCTCAACACTATTGTTGTAGAGACTCAGACCCTTACTGATCAAGCTTTTGAAGTCAGGGATGAAGAAGAGATTGCCCCAGCTGAACAAGTAGAATTAGGGGCCGAAAGTAGCCATTTCTTATCAGGCGGTTTCGAAGCTGGAAGTAGTTAGGCAGCTGTATCCGAAACTACCATGGCTAGGCTCCTCTCTAATCTGGACATGCCCCATGAAACCCCATATGCGTTGCCAGGATCAGGTAAAATTTTGACTTTTATTTACCTTAATTCTTGTAATTTACATATAATGACTGTGTATCTTGATTACAGTGGGTCCTGTGGGGACACTTGCAAAAGCTGTGTCGACCATATTTAGTTTTAGCTCGACCATGGCTCCCCTGGATATGGGGACCCAAATTGGAGAGGGAAGTTCTTCTATGATGCCAATACTCGGGTCTCCTGATGTATAATCTGTAGTTCCTCTAGCTACTACAGAAATAAGAATTCCAACAGAAATAGCTACCCCGAGGATCTCAGCGATGAACAGAGCTGTTGTCGAAGCTTATACTAATGTTTTCTTCACTTCTCTAAAGCCTTTAATTCAAATGGTCGTGGAAAAGGACTAACCTTATGAGTCAGTAAAGAGCCCTTCCTCCTTCATCATTGGAGCCATCCACAAGATTGGTGATCTGGATAGAGTCAACTATTTAGATCATATTTTGAATGAACTTGAAAAATAAATCAAATCTTATAAAGATCTAACAAGAAAAAACATCTAGAAACTCGTAGATGCTGAATGCGAGGTGATGGCTAGCGAGTCTGCAACACAAAAAGCATAGTTCAAAGCTTCTGTGGTAGCATTCTCACAGCACTATGCAGAGTTGGAATCTCGCATTGTGGAGACAACTTCTACTGCAGAGAAAGAAAAAGAAGCTGCTGAATATCAAGTTCGTCTCCGGGATTTAGAAATTGAAATGGCTCGACTCTAAGAAGCAGTCAAAGTAGCTCGATGACGCAAAGAAGAGGTATTGGAAATGCATCAAATTGTTGTGAGTCAATTAGATGATTTGAGGAGACAACGAGATGTACTTATCCAAATTGAAGGTACAGAATTGGAACACCGAGCTAATTCACTGCAACCTTTTGATCCAGAGTCTAGGAGAGCTCTTGCTAGACAAAGGATACTCGACTCCAGAGTAGAGAGGGCTGAGAATTTGAAAAGATTGATCATTGATCTTAGCACTCAGCCTCCCAAATGAAGTAATCTATAGGAGCTTTTGTCTTCTTGTCTTTCAAATGATGTACTTTTTTGACATTTTGAACATTATTGAAATAAGAGTTAATACTCTTTTTGTGGTTCTATTACTTATTATATACCTATAGTAGATATAAGTAATAGATAAGAATAGAAAAATATGTTCAGAGGTACCGGACATGACATATCTCCTAAAAGAAAATAACAATACTAATTATATCTGTTCAGAGATAATATGGACATGACAGAATATAATTCTTAGAATATTGTTATTTCAAAAGACGACTTTATCAGAGGTAATGTGGACATAATAAGTCGCTGATGTATATGATAGAATTCAGAGGCAATACAAACATGAATTCATGTATTTGTTGATTATCTTTGAATCAACTGGGATTCAAAAACAAGATATCTTTTAAAACGATTGGATTCTAAAAGATTGGGTTTATGATCAGGTGACATGATTTGGATATATTTCGCTGGAGATTTTAAGAGTTTATCAGAAGGGTAAACAACTCAACTCTTTTAGTATATACAACATTCAAAGAATATTTTACATTTCCTTCAGACATAGTACTTTAAGAATTTGCCATTGATAGGCATCATAGCAACTCGGCCATCCATTTCGGTTAGTTGATAAGCTCCGTTTGAGAAAACCTTACTTACAATATAGGGACCTTCCCATTTTGCTTCGAATTTACCCCTGCTCATGTGTGTCATAGTCATAGGACGTCTGACAGTAAGGACTAGTTCACCTTTTTGGAATACTCGTACTTTGATCTTTCGGTTGAAAGCTTTGGAGATACGGGCTTGACATAGCTCAATATGCTATTGAGCTAGTAACCATTTCTCATCCAACGCTTCAAGTTCCTGAAGCCGAAGGCGATCATTGTTTTCTATTGTGAGTTCATTGGCAATTGCAATCCTTAAGGAAGGGATTTGAATTTCTAATGGTAGGATAGCTTCACATCCATACACCAAAGAGAAAGGTGTACAACTGGTCGGAGTGCGTATAGTAGTGCGATAAGCCCAGACATTCTCCAAGCTTTTTACTCCAGTTTCTTTTATTGGTAGAAACAAATTTCTTGAGAAGCTTGATAATAGTTTTGTTGAATGCTTCAGCTAAACCATTAGCAACAGGATTGTAGGCCGTGGAAGCAACATTATTGATTCTGTTATCATCACAAAATTGAGTAAATTTTTGACAGATGAATTGTGGTCCATTATCATGAATGATTCGTCGAGGAATACCGAATATGTATATCACATGATGTTTAATGAAGTTGATGACGCTGTTGGTCTTAACTTCAGATAAAGGTATAGCTTCAGACCATTTTGAAAAGTAATCGGTTATAGCATTATAAACCGATGTCCTCTAGACGTTGGTGGATTGATAGGACCAATAACATCCATAACCCAAGCTTCAAAGGGTCATGATGTGGCAGTAGGATGAAGAAACTCCGACGGTTGATGGATGAAGTCTGTATGGATTTGACAGGCTCGATATTTTCTTGCATATTCAATGGCATCTGATACCATAGTGGGCCAATAGTAGCCCATATGTCGGATACGATCTTGAAATTTAGGACCAGGCTGATGTGCACCACACACACCATCGTGATCTTCCCATAGTATTTATTTTGTTTCATCTCCAGCAAGACAACGTAAGAGTAGACCATTAAATGTTTGTCGATAATGGGTCTTAGAAGTATGATTGTAACAAAACCGGAGTGATCTCCTACGAATTGTTGTAGCTTCCTTAGAATCTTCAGGTAAAATTTTATGTACCACGAAGTCAATGAAAGGAGCTCTCCAGTATTCACTAATGACATTAATTTCAGTTGAATTGCTGAACTCAATATTTGAGTTATTCTCAATGCAAAATAACTCTCTGTTAGTGACGACAATCATCTGTTGCCTTTTTACTGGGATTGCTAATACGGCTGTAAGATTAGCCAATGCATCAGCTACCGTATTGCATGCCCGACATACATGTTCAATAAAGAAACCCTTGAACGATGTAGCCAGCCTAACTGCCGCTTCATGATATGGGACAAGATCCTGGTGTCGAACTTCATACGTGCCTCTAACCTGATTGAAAATTAGTTTAGAGTCTCCATATACTTCATGATATTCAACATCTAATTGTTTAGCCAATTGGAGACTAATGAGCAGAGCGTTGTATTCAGCCACGTTATTGGAACATGACTCGTCTAAAGAATAAGCTCTTTGAATAGCTAATACTTCTGGCGATAAGAGGACGATTCCAACTCTCGCAACAATGGCACATTTTGGTCCTATTCCGGATACACCGTCGAAGAATAGACGCCAGACAAGAATTTCTTCTGAAATCATGTTGGATTCCAAAGTTTCGTCCAAAATCTCATCATAGAGTTTAGATGTTTCAGGAATTGGATGGGCTGCCAGAAAGTCAGCAAGAGCTTGACCTTTAACAGACTTTTGAGGAACATAAACCATATCATATTGTGCTAATAATATGGCCCATGTAGCAAGCCTGGAATTGAGTGTACTGGGATTTTTCATCAAGACCCGGAGAGGGTTAACTCTAGAAATAACATGAATAATTTGGCCAGTGATATAATGTCTCATCTTTTGAACGACAAATATCAAAGCTAGATATTTTTTTCCACTGGGTTGTATCAATGTTCGACTCCGATCATTGTATGGCTGAGATAATAGATAGCTTGTTCATGACCTTATTTATTCTTCTGAGCTAGTAAGGCACCCAATGAATGATCCATTGCTCGAACATACATCAGGAAGGGTATTCCTGAGACTGGAGGCTCTAGAACTGGAGGGTTCATCAAGTACCGCTTTATGTCTTCAAAATACTTGCTGACATTCTTCAGTCCAAATAAAAGACACACCTTTCTTCATGAGTTGAGTGAACGGTCTACAGCGTCCAGAGAGATTTGAGATGAATCTCCTGATGTATGCAAGTCATCCCTGGAATCCTCATAGCTCTTTTACGTTGCGTGGAGGACGCATCTCTTGAATGGCCTTGATTTTCTCAGGGTCAACGTGTGTACCTTTAGAGGTAATAACGAATCCAAGAAATTTTCCACTAGAGAATCCCAGGAATGACTTAGTGGGATTCATCTTGAGTTGATGTTGGCGCATTAGATCGAATATAGTTCTCAAGTCATGGATGTGGTCATCCTTTAGACGACTTTTGACAGTAATATCATCTACATAGCATTCAACTGTCTTTCGTAAATGATTACGGAAGATAGTACTCATAGCCCGCTGATAAGTTGCACCAGCATTTTTAAGACCAAACGACATGACAATGTAGTAATAGACTCCGAGAGGAGTACGAAAAGATGTATGTTTCTCATCTTTTGGGTGCATCTTGATTTGATTATATCCTGAGAATTGTAACATCCGTTAATTGATTTCTTTAAATCTTCCTTTTTATTTATTTTGTATTTTTTAAAAAACTCCGAATTTTCTAAATCTCGAAAAACGTGCAATTTCTAATTTTGAGAAAAATAATTTCGACCGTAATTACTATCGGTCCTTGTTGGTCTTTGGTTTTGTAAAAACTATTTATGCGAATTTATCCTATTGAAATTTTCCTGTCATTTTCCTTGAGTCAATAAGTTATAAATATTTAATTTTGTAAAAAAAATAATCTATTTAATAAATTCATATTTTTCCAATATCTTTGAAATTGATTTTTCCTTATTTTGCTATTAAAATCCTAAATTAAAATTTGCTAGTAATTTTATTGGCACTAACTAACTAATTAATTTAATAACTAGCAATATGTTAGCAGTTAGTAACTAAGTTAGCATTAGTATGTTAGTGTTTTCCCTAGTTCTTCTAAATTCTATTACATTTACATTTTTAGGGTTTCCCCACCTCTACCCTATAAATAGACACACTTTCTAATGAGACAACCCGAAAAAAATTTTCCTCAGCCTTCAGCCGCCATCGTCTCCAAGTTTAGCCCGACCACCCTTGATGTCAATAACTCCATACCATCTCCTCGGCCGTTGTCGGAGTTCAGCCCGACCGTTCCCCATTCCAGCCATCTTTCCATCACCTGCAGCCCATTATTCACCATCGACACCACCATACGCGACGCCCGCACCACCGGTGGAGTCATCACCATACTGCCACCACCACCGCAGACATTATCCCGTCCTTCTCCATCTCTGTTTACCTTAAACCACCAATGACAAACTAACCCACCACCGACATCCATTCCTCCGGCCGACATGGCCAGTATAGCCACCTCAGCTAACTGATTCCACCACGTATCCGACCTCTATCCCTGGCACAGCCCACTATTGTACCGCCACCCCGGCCCTGCCATGACCACCATAACACCCAAGGCCACCACCGCAATCACCGCAGAAACCATTCACTACCATCAACTACACCAAATCACAGAGAGAAGGAGGAAGAGAGCCTAACCTAACCCCGACATCGCCTCGTCGCGACCATCCCGCACGGAACCGCCTCCACCGCGTGCGCCGAGCCACGTCCTTTCCGCCTGGCCGCGTACGGAACCGCTACCGCCGCATCCGAGCCAGAGCCGCCCTGGCTAGTCATTGCTCCAACTTGGCTCCGTCCGGCTCCCGCAGCCTCCGATCTCTATCCGCCATCGTCGAGCTCATCCGCGGCCTTCCCCGTCGAGCCACCACAGATCCGGAGTCAGCTGTCGCAGATCCCGTTGCCGCCGCTGTGCGCCCCCTTCCTGCGGCCAGACCCTCGCGGCCAGACCCGTGCGGCCTCCTGCTCCAGCGGCCGCCGCGTCAACTTCTCCTCGACGAGCTCCGCCCATGGGTGAGCAACACCTTCATCCCTCAATCCCTCTCTCTTAAAATTGGGAAAATTTCCCTCTTCGTTATGATGAGCCGAGCAAGCCCTCTCTTAATCAATTTATGAAGATTTTTTTTGGGGTCATCAGCCACTCTTCCTCCTTTCATATTTATTTGGGAAGGAAGAGTGTTGATGATTGTTTCATTTTACCCCTGTTATGTGATCGGTTATCACTAAAAGTTAATATTAGTGACATTAGGAATTTTTAATGGTTATTATTATTTATTAATGGTTAGGTTGAGATAATTTGGAATAGAACAAGTTGAAGCAATGGCCCTCTCTTTTCTGTTGACAGCAGATGCTGTTAAGGTTGGGCCCAACCAACCTATGTTTAGTGGTGTCCTTAATTAAGGATTAAGGTTAATGGGTTTTATATATTATGAAGATTGTGTTGTTATTTCCTTGTTAATTACTTTTATTATTATTTAAATAATATTATTATACTGATGGGTTAGGGTTTGGTTTAAGATTAATTATTTGAGCTTATATATATATATACATTTTAGTTGATAATATATCATTTTGAAACGAGTGAGTTTTTAATTAATGATAAATTTTCACAATAATAGTGATATTTTTCGAAATAGGAAGTTTAGCTAAAAGTCATTAACTATAAATATATTTGACAAAATTAGATAATTAGGACTAAAATGTTTTTCCTATATTTTTCAAAACAATATCTAAAATATCTTGATAGATAAAAGATATTTTTCCTAATATTGTAAATAATTTTCTGGATAGTTATATATATAATATTTACTTTCCTTAAATTATTAGTCACGACTATTATGGTCGTTCCCTATTCCTCATCTCTATTATCGTGCCAAATCTTGATTCTGGATTTTTATATATCAAACTAGGCTATTTGGACTATTCTGGACTCAATAGAACTGCATGTACTGTCGTTTGGGAGCATCTTGTGGAGCTTAGCATAGTACCTACTCCATGTCAACACGTTCGTGTCGTGTACGTCGACTTCCAACTAAATTGAGGCGAGTACATTCTCTGATCATTTTATATCTTGTTTAGGATTATATTTTCTGCTTTAGATTACTTTACTTGATGCTGACACGTTGGTAACACAGATTAGTACTATATAGATCTTGTCGTGCGATGTTATCCCCTTAGCGGATACATCGGGTATTTCATGTTCGTGTACTTTATCACGATCATCGTGTACTCCTTGTGTTCGTATTATTCGTGTACAAATCATGTGAAATCGTGTATACTCATGTGCTCACATGACCATCGTGTACAACTATACTTCGTGTGCAATAACATAACTTGACTGGATCCTTGTGTATTGATTTGGGACTGGGGAGTAGAAATGGTTATGTATTCAATCTTGTAGCTTACTCGTGTACAACCTCTGTAGATTACTCGTGTACAACATCGTGCCGTTTACATAACAATCTTGTACTTTGAATCACTAGAACTGATTAGTTCTCTTATATATTGTAGCTATTTACTTACAGTCTCTCTTTAATATTATGTTGTTCTTTCAGTTTCATGTATCTTACTCTCTAGTATGTTTATATTCCTAACCTGTTATGATTTGTTGAGATGTATTGTGCTCGCTCCCGTCCTGAATGGACCTGTTGATAAATTTTACAGATAGCTTGGAGGTTACCTGCTAGCCTAGAGGAGACACAGTAGTGGTTGGAGTAAATAGCTAGAGTTTTCTTATTTTATTTTCAGTTGTCTTGAGTTGTATTTACTCTATGGATTACTGTATTTGAGATGTTTTCTGGATTTGTGATATCTTAAACACTTAGACTTCTATCTGTTGTATCTCTTTGTGGATTTCAGTTTTATCTATCTTTTTATCGTATTCCACCTTGGATGTGATTGTGACTGTATTCTGTTATGTTACCTCCATTCGGAATGTATATACTGTACATGTATCTTATATATCTTATATTGTTAGATGATTGACCTAGGACAGCGTTCTACCACCGATACTGCGGTGTAGGCTGGACGTACCCACTTTTCGTGCCCTACACTGGGTGCGGGTCGTGACACGTTTTTAGTGGTGGCCCATGCAGGTCGAGTTAGTGTAGTGGTATTCGAACTAGAGTATCACTACAGCCTGCAGTAGGATTAGGATATATTTTTGAAGGTACTCAATCACAGTTAGGATTTCTTGAGAGATTCTTGGGATGACCCTTTAGAATCTCATTATAAAATATCTCGAAATTTGATTCTAACAGTTTATATTTACTTTTTTTGGTTAGTTAATGAATTTGATTTTTGGTATCCATTGTTGATTTAAATTTTTTGTCAAGATAAAATTATATGGGCTAAGTCATCTCAGTTATGGAATCTAGTCTTCTACAGTCACATTAGCCAGCATGGTGAGGACATATAGTCTGATTTTGGATATATTTCTCGGGTGTGGGAATTTAAGGTTTTCGCAGCCAAGCTAGCGGCATAGCAAAAATTTTAAATACCATGATTCTAGAGGTATGTGCCTTAGTCGATGACTCTGTGATTATCGTAGCCTTGCTTACTAGTATGACGAGGATTTAGAGTACCATGATTTTGGATAGACGCATATGATTATCAGATTGTATCTTAAATATTTTTGAACATATTTTCTCTACTTTTGTTTCGGTCTTTCAAAAAAAATTTAATTATTGTTTGTTTTGTTTTGCTCCTCATTATTTAACTTAGGAGTAGGAGTAGCTTTAGCTGTTATTATAAACCTTTGTATAACTTCTTGCTATGAATTTTTTCATAATACAATGGATCGATAATTTTTGCTAGACCTTATCTTGGATTTGATATTATAGTTCTGGTTTCAAAATGGTTCCTTCTTTTAAACAGATAAGCAGAACAGATTTTATCATTATTTCTTTCTTGCCATTATTTCTTGTATTATCATTTTTAAAAAAAATAAAACTATCCTAATTACATCAATCACCTACCTTTTATCCAAATCTGTCAGTTATACTTTGAACCTTTGAATCTCTATATCTCTTTACCTTGGAAAGGTCGGAGAAGTGACGTAAATCATCTGGCTCGAAAGGATGTAATTTGTTATCTTATGATAATCTAGGTAGGAATATAATACGATATAGAATTCTGAGATAGAGATGTGGTAAAGATTGGGAATGAAATCAAGTGACTTATATTATTAATTTAGAAACAATCACACTTAGAGAAATATTTTGGGTATGAATAATTCATAGATGTATTTCAAAAACTGATGAGGATATATATTCGAGGTCAACTTAGTTTTGAGAACTTGGATAAATTTTAATTATTGATTCATGAGACTTTACACTTAAAGCTATGATGTTAAATTTAGAAATTTAGTAATGGAGAAGAGATTTTAACTATATGCGACGATGATGCGAAATTGAACAAGATATTGTAAGAAAATAGCTAGAAACAGAAAGAACACAGGATTTGAGTTATAGAAAATAAAGAGATTTTGTGAAAATTTTCAATTTAAGGTGAATAATATCTAAAAGTGTACGTTGAAGGAAATACGAAGGTTGATTTCATAATAGAGAATAAGTTTTGTAAGGCCTAGTGGGTTTAGATTTAAATAATACAACGAGAGTAAATTGAATAAGTTCAAGGATTATATAAAACTTGATTTAGAGGTTTCGGATCCAATTTAGGACAAGGTGGAAGAATTTAGATTTATGATGATTAAGTGGTCAGTTTTGATTCCTAGTAAGAAGGGTATGCTTCATGAATAATGTTTCGGAACTTAGAAATTTAGCCTATGGTGATCATGGCAAGGTCAAATCTTTATGACGGAAGGATAAAATTTTGATGGTAGTCATATAAAGGTTGATTTTTATAATAGGACTCGTGAGATAAAAATATGATTGCAAATGATAAACTTCATAGTATCAGAGAGGGATGATTAACTTGACTTTTCTATAAAATCTTCTCTTGTTTTCCCTTTAAAATAAGAAATTTGACTTATTCCATATCTTGAATCACCCTTTAAAAGTTGTCAATATCATTGAATCCTAGCTCCCTTGATCACGACCAATCGACTTTGATCATCTTTTCTTATCATATTAATATCTTGGGTTGTACTCAATTGAATTAAATTTAATTGTGACCTGAATCTCCATCCTTGTATGCTCGTGCTCAGACTTCGATGAACTTGTCCTCCATATTGCCCAATCTTGATTACCCAGAATTGATCAACTTAGATCATATTGAGACTAAATATTCTTAATATATATATATTTTGATTGGATTTCAATGCTATTGACATTCGTTCTTTGAACTTTTGATTTTGATTTTTTTCTTTGAATAGTACCCCTTATCGTACCAATAGTCTTGATCCTTGACCGTACGCAATTGATTTAAATTCAATCGTGACCTGGATCTCTATCAATATGTTGCTCATGCTCAAAAATCTCGATTTCATTCCTTTCGAACCTAAATTCAAATATTGATTAGCCCTATTCTTCATCATGTCAATATTTTAATTTTGATCGTAATCAAACTTCGATACCAATATCACTCGTGCATAAAACTCTAATTTATTCTTGAAAATGACTAAATTCTGTTCCAATCGCGATTAAGCTTCATACTATTCTTGATCGTACCGAAAATTAATGTCGGGTTATGCCTAGGCTACTATCATACTCTTCATCATATCTAAATACCATTTGACCAAGGTTAGACCGACCTTATCTTTGATCGAGTTACGATTATGATCATGTTTGAATTTTAACACTCGTGCCTAAACTCTTTCCGACCATGATTTGATTTTCTGATTATATATGAATTCCTTGTGATTAGTCATGCCCAAATGACCTGGCATGACTAGACGACTATGAATTTCATGGTCGAAATTTTAACGATCATGAATATACGTACCAATTTTGCCTCTGGATCGTGCTTGAAATTTTTGTTCTTGATCACGACCATGCGATTTGGTTGTGAACCTTGCCGTGTCATAAATTGAGTTCTGACCTTGTCGGAATAAATATTTCCATTATGCCTAAATGATTGATTCTCTAGTCAATCGCGCCCAGTTATCACTCCTAAACATGACCAGATTTTAATTTTTGTCACTCTATTCTAAATTGTGCCTAAGAATTTTGACTTTCGATCATGACCATCTGGTGTGACTACGAAATTAGTCATATTAGAATCAAAAATTGACAATGTCTGAACAAATTTCTATGGTGCCTAAATGACTTGGGTTTCTTCCTAAATCGTGCCTATAAAAACCTTGATTCCAAAATCTCAATTTTATCGCCATTAACAACTAAGCTTGGATCTTGATCGTGCTTATACGACCTAGAGTTTGATTTTTCATCAAATCTAACGACCGATCGTTTTATACTCGAATTTCGTTCTCCATCTGTTTCTCTTAGCCGTGATTAAGATCATGACTAAATAACCTGAATTTATTCCTAATTTGTGTCTAAACTGTGTTGATCATACTATGATTCTATCGTGCTAAATCAATAGTCGTGTCTAAACAATTTCGAGTTAATTATCTTGATCGTGCCATGGTCGTTGTCTTTTGATCGTGTCTGAGTTATTGCCTAAATTTCTATCATGTTTTAACTCCCTTGCCAACCTTAAATTTCGAGGACAAAATTTCTTTAAGGAGGGTAGATTTGTAACCTCTGTTAATTGATTTCTTAAAATCTTCCTTTTTATTTATTTTGTATTTTTTTTAAAAAATCCGAATTTTCTAAATCACGAAAAACGTACAATTTCTAATTTTGAGAAAAACAATTTCGACCGTAATTGCTATCGGTCCTGGTTGGTCTTTGGTTTTGTAAAAACTATTTATGCGAATTTATCCTATTAGAATTTTCCTGTCATTTTCCTTGAACCAATAAGTTATAAATATTTAATTTTGTAAAAGAAAATTAATCTATTTAATAAATTCATATTTTTTCCAATATCTTTGAAATTGATTTTTCCTTATTTTGCTATTGAAATTCTAAATTAAAATTTGCTAGTAATTTTATTAGCACTAATTAACTAATTAATTTAATAACTAGCAATATGTTAGCAGTTGGTAACTAAGTTAGCATTAGTATGTTAGTGTTTTCCACTAGTTCTCCTAAATTCTATTACATTTACATTTTTAGGGTTTCCACCTCTACCCTATAAATAGACACACTTTCCAATGAGACAATCTAGAAATAATTTCCTCAGCCTTCAGCCGCCATCATCTCCAAGTTTAGCCCGACCACCCTTGCTACCAATAACTCCATACCATCTCTTCGGCCGTTGCCGGAGTTCAGCCCGACCGTTCCCCATTCCAGCCATTTCCCCATCACCTGTAGCCCATTGTTCACCATCGACACCACCATACGCGACGCCCGCACCACCGGTGGAGTCATCACCATACTGCCACCACTATCGCAGACATCATCCAGTCCTCCTCCATCTCTGTTTACCTCAAACCAGCAACGACAAACTAACCCACCACCGACATCCATCCCTCCGGCCGACATGGCCAGCATAGCCACCTCGGCTAACCGATTCCACCACGTATCCGACCTCTATCCCTGGCACAGCCCATCATTGCACCGCCACCCCGGCCTTGCCATGACCACCATAACACCCAAGGCCACCACCGCCATCACCGCAGAAACCATTCACCACCATCATCGTACACCAAATCACAGAGAGAAAGAGGAAGAGAGCCTAACCAAACCCCGCCACCTCTATCGCCTCGCCGCAACCATCCTGCGTGGAACCGCCTCTACCGTGTGCGCCGAGCCACGTCCTCCCCACTTGGTCGTGCGCAAAACCGCCACCGCCGTATCCCAGCCAGAGCCGTCCTGGCTAGTTATTGCTCCAACTTGGCTCCGTCCGGCTCCTGCAGCCCCTGATCTCCATCTGCCATCGTCGAGCTCATCAGCGGCCATTCCCGTCGAGCCACCACAGATCCGGAGTCAGCTGTCGCAGATCCCATTGCCGTCACCGCGCGCCCCCTTCCCGCGGCCAGACCCGTACGGACTTCTGTGCCAGCCGCCGCCACGTCAACTTCCCCTCGGCGAGCTCCGCCTATGGGTAAGAAACCCCTTCATCCCTCGATCCCTCTCTCTTAAAATTGGGAAAATTTCCCTCTTCATTATGATGAACCGAGCAAGCCTTCTCTTAATCAATTTATGAGGATTTTTTGGGTCATCAGCCACTCTTCCTCCTTTCATATTTATTTTGGAAGGAAGAGTGTTGATGATTGTTTCATTTTACCCTGTTGTGTGATCGGTTATCACTAAAAGTTAATATTAGTGACATTAGGAATTTTTAATGGTTATTACTATTTATTAATGGTTAGGTTGAGATAATTTGGAATATAACGAGTTAAAGCAATGGCCCTCTCTTTTTTGTTGACAGCAGATGCTATTAAGGTTGGGCCCAATCAACCTATGTTTAGTGGTGTCCTTAATTAAGGATTAAGGTTAATGAGTTTTATATATTATAAAGATTGTGTTGTTGTTTCCTTGTTAATTACTTTTATTATTATTTAAATAATATTATTATACTGATGGGTTAGGGTTTGGTTTAAGACTAATTATTTGAGCTTATATATATACATACATTTAGTTTGATAATATATCATTTTGAAATGAGTGAGTTTGTAATTAATGATAAATTTTCACAATAATAGTGATATTTTTCTAAATAGGAAGTTTAGCTAAAAGTCATTAACTATAAATATATTTGACAAAATTAGATAATTAGGACTAAAATGTTTTCCCTATATTTTTCAAAACAATATCTAAAATATCTTGATAGATAAAAGATATTTTTCCTAATATTGTAAATAATTTTCTGGATAGTTATATATAATATTTACTTTCCTTAAATCATTAGTCACGACTATTATGGTCGTTCCCTATTCCTCATCTCTATTATCGTGCCAAATCTTGATTCTGGGCTTTTATATATCAAACTAGGCTATTTGGACTATTCTGGACTTAATGGAACCGCATGTACTATCGTTTGGGACCATATTGTAGAGCTTAGCATCGTACCTACTCCGTGTCGACACGTTTGTGTCGTGCACGTCGACTTCCAACTAAATTGAGGCGAGTACATTCTCTGATCATTTCATATCTTGTTTAGGATTATATTTCCTGCTTTAGATTACTTTACTTGATGCTGACACGCTGGTAACACAGATTAGTACTATATGGATCTTGTCGTGCGATATTATCCCCTTAGCGGATACATCGGGTATTTTATGTTCGTGTACTTTATCATGAGCATCGTGTACTCCTTGTGTTCGTGTCATTCGTGTACAAATCGTGTGAAATCGTGTATACTCATGTGCTCACATGATCATCGTGTACAACTATACTTCGTGTGCAATAACATAACTTGACTAGATCCTTGTGTATTGATTGGGGACGGGGGAGTGGAAATGGTTATGTATTCAATCTTGTAGCTTACTCGTGTACAACCTCTGTAGATTACTCGTGTACAACATCGTGCCGTTTACATAACCATCTTGTACTCTGAATCACTAGCACTGATTAGTTCTCTTATATATTGTAGCTATTTACTTACAGTCTCTCTTTTACATCATGTTGTTCTTTCAGTTTCATGTATCTTACTCTCTAGCATATTTATATTTCCTAACCTATTATGATTTGTTGAGATGTATTGTGCTCGCTCCCGTCCTGACTGGACCTGTTGATAAATTTTATAAATAGCTTGGAGGTTACCTGCTAGCCTAGAGGAGACACAGTAGAGGTTGGAGTAGATAGCTAGAGTTTTCTTATTTTATTTTCAGTTGTCTTGAGGTTGCGTTTGGTTCATTGTAATGTAATCTTAATCGTAATGGAATTGAATTTGTAATGTAATTGAGTTTGTAATGTAATGGAATTACAATTACATTACTATGTTTGGTTGAAGCATGTAATCAAACCATGTAATGTAATGTCAATTGCATTCATATGTTTGGTTTACCATGTAATGTAATTAAGTTTCTAATTTAATATTTTTTAAATCAACATAAAATTTAAAAAGTGGATCACTAAATTTTTTTAAAAATTTAAAAAGAAAAAAACTTAAAATAAATAATAAATAAATAAGGGGAAAATGGTTTGTTTTCTGCTAAAAAAGACCAAAAACGAAGAAAATGACAAAAAATAAAAAATACAAAAAATGACAAACGAGCAAAACAGAAGGAAAAAAACCAAAACTAAAAAAGCGATAAAAAAGAAAAACGACAAAAAAAAGATCAAAAATGTGAAAACCATAAAAAGTGACCAATAATGATAAAAAAATGACTAAAAACAAAAAATTGACAAAAAACAACAATAAATGAAAGGGAAAAAAAGATGAAAAAACGACCAAAAACAAAAAAAAAGGGCAAAAAATGAACAAAAACGACCAAAAAAATGACAAAAAACGATAAAAAAGAGCAAAAAAATAAAAAACGATAAAAAGGAACAAAAATGACAAAAAACGAAAATACGAAAAAAGACAAAAAACAAGAGGGAATTAAAACGAGAAAAAAATGACAAAAAGATTAAAAAACTTGCAAAAAAAATTCAAAAACGACAAAAAAGGGAACAAAAACGACAAAAACAACAAAAAAAACGAGCATAAACGACCAAAAAAAAAGTGAAAAAAGATCCCAAAAAAAGCAAAAAAAGATTAAAAAAGCGACAAAAACGTGCAAAATCGACCAAAAACGATAGAAGATGATAAAAACGTGAAAAATGGTCAAAACGTACAAGATCGACAAAAATTGATAAATAACATGCAAAAATGGCAAAAAAAATATGCAAAATCAACAAAAAACGATAAAACACGTAAAAAATTGACAAAAAAGATAAAAAAAAGGGCAAAAAATGAACAAAAACGACAAAAAAGGGCAAAAAGAACAAAAAAGGACAAAAACAACAAAAAACAAAAACAACCAAAAATGAATAAAAATGACAAAAAAGGAACAAAAACGATAAAAAAAGAACAAAAACGACAAAAAAAGAACAAAACGACAAAAAACGGAAAAAAAAATAACAAAAAAAAGGACAAAAACGACAAAAAAAAACAAACAAAAACAACAAAAAACGAACAAAAATGACAAAAACGACAAAAAAACGGACAAAAATGACAAAAACGAACAAAAAACAAAAAAGAACAACCAAAAACAAGCAAAAATAACAAAAAACGAACAAAAAGCGACAAAAAAAACCAAAAACGAACAAAAAGACCAAAAACAACAAAAAGGACAAAAACGACAAAAAAACAATCAAAACAACGAAAAAACGAACCAAAATGACAAAAAAAAGAACAAAAACGACAAAAAACGGACAAAAACAACAAAAAATGACAAAAACGACAAAAAAAAAAACAAAAATAACCAAAAACGAACAAAAACGACAAAAAAACGAACAAAAACAACAAAAACCGAACAAAAAAGGACAAAAAACGACAAAAAACGGAACAAGAATGACAAAAACGAACAAAAATTACAAAAAACGAACAAAAACGACAAAAAACGACCAAAAAAGACCAAAAACAACAAAAAAGGACAAAAACGACCAAAAAAAACGAAAAACGAACAAAAATGACAAAAAACGAACAAAAACAACAAAAAAGGACAAAAATGACAAAAAAACAAAAACAACCAAAAGCGAACAAAAATGACAAAAAAACGAACAAAAACGACAAAAAAACGGACAAAAACAACAAAAAAGGACAAAAACGAACCAAAAAAACAAACAAAAACAACAAAAAAACGAAAAAATAACAAAAAATGAACAAAAACGACAAAAAAACGAACAAAAACGACCAAAAACGACAAAAAAACAAACAAAAACAACAAAAAAATGACCAAAAACGAACAAAATGACAAAAAACGAACAAAAACGACCAAAACCGAACAAAAATGACCAAAAACGACAAAAAACAAACAAAAATAACAAAAAATAACCAAAAACGAACAAAAAGACCAAATTATAGCATACCAACCTTCCGCTTAAGTTGTAATGTAATTGCGATTACATAGGTTTATGATGTAATTGAGTTTAGAAGAAACTGATGTAATGTAATCAAACTTGTAATCGCGATTACATTACATCTAATTTTTTTTGTGCAACCAAACACCCGAGTTAGATTGACAACGTAATGCCAATTACATTATGTTGTCCAATCCTGCAAACCAAACGGGCCCTAAGTTGTATTTACTCTTTGGATTACTGTATTTGAGATGTTTTCTAGATTTGTGATATCTTAGACACTTAGACTTCTATCTGCTGTATCTCTTTGTTGATTTCAGTTTTATCTATCTATCTTTTTATCGTATTCCACCTTAGATGTGATTGAAACTCTATTCTGCTATATCACCTCCATTCGGAGTGTATATACTGTACAAGTACCTTATATTGTTAGATGATTGACCTAGGACAGCGTTCTGCCACCGACACTGTGGCGTAGGCTGGACGTATCCACTTCTCGTGTCCTATACTAGGTACGGGTCGTGACATGAGAATCCATCCATAAAAGACAATCGTTCAAATCCGCAAGTATTGTCGATCATGACATCAGTGATCGAAAGAGGAAATTCATCCTTGGGACAAGCTTCATTAAGGTCTCTGAAGTCGATGCAGACCCGGACCTTCCCTATTTTCTTCATAACTTGGACAACATTCGCCACCCAGTCCGAATATTGTTCTTCACTGACGAAGCCACAGGCGATGAGCTTCTTGACTTCAGCTTCTATGGCGTCCATCATGTCAGGTCAAATTCGACTTTGTTGTTGCTTGACTGGCCTTGCTTCGGCAAAATGTTGAGCTTGTGGGTAGCAATCTAGGGATTCAATCCCGGCATGTCTTTATAGCTCCAAGCGAATACATCAATGTATTACTTAATAAGTTGCATCAATTATTGTTTAACCGCTTTAGGGAGGCTTTTGCTAACGAAGATTGGTCTTGGGGAGGCTTTGTCTCCAACATCGACTTGAACCAACTGATCTTCGGTAGGCGGCTCACGTTGCTCGAAGCGAAGTTCCCATTTATTATCCATCATTTGTATCCAAGGATCAGATTCAGAGGCTTTGACAAAGTCTTCGTCGTCTTTCGAGAACTCGACAGTTACCATATTGGAAGATAGAGTCACTCGATGGACATGCCCTACACTGGTATCAGAATCCCATAAAACAGAGTCAGAAGAGTTAGATCGTTCTTCTTTATCGGATTCGGAGGCTTCTGGAGTCGGAGCTGGCGAGGTATAACCCAATCCTCGCTTCGTTTTGTTGTAATATTGTTGTGACTTTCCCTTTGGAGCTGGGGTACAAATATGAGTTCGCCTTCCCTTGCCACCATTGAGACCAGCTTTAAAATTATAACCCGATTTTGAATAATATCTTTTGATTGTTGACTATAACGACGTAGTTGAAGTCTTCCGTTATCTTGATTTTCTTTCTCATTATTAGATGTGATCTTATGTTCCGTTCCTTTACTAAAAAGTATAAGAAATTCATCTTTCTTCTTGGAAGGAACTAAGAAGAAGGAGTCTTGCATTGGTTCGAGCAATATTTCAACTTGGAGAGGGTGAACTACTCATATTGTAAGTGGTTCGAAGTTATCTAACCTTTCTAAATAACATCGAGTATAATAAAAAACTTCAGTATAATGTAAAGGAGATGCTACTTTATTGATTTGTACACCATCATTTACAACAGAATTCTTGGCCTTAACAGAAGGCTTAGTAAGGTTGATAACCAGAGGAGGAGAAGAAGAAGGAGAAGGCTTGTTATGACGAAGGTCAATAACAAGAGGCTCAGAAGAGGCGAGCTCCCTCTGTTCCATTTTACAGCAGGAGGCTGTTTGTTATGAGAGGAAAGATGGATAATCAATGTCTGAGAAGAAGATGGACGAATAGTACGTCCTTTGACAGGGATTATGAGAACATCTTTTTAGGTATCTTTCTGATCGTCTTCACTATCCATCGCCAATACAACCTTCATAAACTCTTCCTTGTACATCCGAGAATCAGTACAATATGCTTCAATGCCCCTGAAAGGATTTAGGTCAGCTACTTCCTTCTGGACTTCTCCAGTGACGTTTACATATTTGAAGGATTGGTGGACAGTAGATGGTACAATGTTATGCTCATGTAGAAAGGGTCTTCCCAACAAAGCATTATAAGAGCCATGATTATCGATTACGTTGAAAGTAACCTTTGTACGAAGATTACCTATTTGAACTTTCAGGCGAATCTTACCCAAAGGTTCACTTCTTCCAGAATTAAATCCCAAGATTGTCGTAATGGTTGTTGAAAGATTATATACAGGAATCTTTAATGCATCTAGTAAAGTCTTTGGCATGATGCTGAGCGCAGATCCAGGGTCGATCAAGATGCGATCAACTCATGGTATCGACATATTCCGTGAAGTAGAGGGGTCGGTCATGACGATTATCTTCCAACAACATATTATCTTGTGTAAAGGTGATGTTGGGCATCAGCTCCATCATACTATGACAATGAAAGCATGTTACAGGCTCCTCTTCTGGCTTCTTGAGGAGTGTTAGACAAGTATCAGCTTGCATCAAAGTTTCACTCAATATTTTTCGAGTTTCCTTCGAAAGATGTAGTAGCTCAAAAATTGATAACCATGTCGGGTATTAGCCAGCTGAGCCAGTATATCAAAGTTATACGGCTTCTCGAGTCCCAGAGCTAGAGTCTTCTTTAATACTTTATCAAAGCGGACAAAATGCTTTCCTTTGTCGGCTGTCGTCGGTTTGGGAAGAGTTGGTTCCACTGGAGGTGATAAAATCGATGGAATATTGACAGCAGGAGAAGATGATGCTGGAAGAGCCTCTGGAGCTAGAGCAGGGTTCTTTTGACCTTCTAAATAGTCTCTCAGGTAAATTCTTCCAAACCTGGTACCAGTTAAGGCCTCTTCTTCGGATACAGGTTCGAAGGACACCATATTGCAACTCTTTGCCTGGATCTTGCTTTTGGAAGGTTTCTTTTGGCAAGATGAAGAGTTTTTCCAGTAACCCAAACCAACACGAGATTGGTTGTATGAAAGACATAGAGAAAGAGGTATATGAGATCCTTTTCCATGATTCAGGCCGGGAGCCTTTTGTAGATCATATCCTATTTTCTTCATGAGTTCGCAGGATTATTGACTATATATATGGAAGGCTGGTTGATAATTGGTTTCTAGCTTTGGCAGTGTTGTCTCAGAAGAAGAAGAAGGAGGAGGATCTGCCGCCGAGGTGAAAGTGGCAGTCAAAGGTGGAGGACAATGTTCACCCAACGAAGTCATGTGACATAACTTGTATTTGGTTACTTTCTTGGACTTTAAAGAATGTGCTTCAAAGTCAGCCACTAAATCAGGATGAATCCACATAATCTCCCCTTTATCAGTAGATAGAGGAACTAGACCATCAGCTCGTGCAGGTGGGAGATTAACAATCTCCAAAGTAGTTCTCGGGATGGGAGTGACGTCGTCCTGCACAAGTTGAGCAGAAAATTCGCCAAACTATAGAGAGATGACGTTAGTCGTTATAGTCTTTTCGTCTTGTTGGAGAGTGATTACACCCGAATTAACCATCTCATGGATCTTACCTTTAAGCACATAACATTCTCGAGTTGGATGTCCGATAAATCTGTGGTAAACACAATATTTAGGGTGGTCAATTTTACCTACTTCCTCTGGCCGTTTTGCCTCTGGCAGTTGAAGTTTATTGCTCTTGATCAGACAATCAAAGATGCTCATGACATCATCTTTATCAAAGGAGTATTCTTCTTTTGGACGTAGTGCTCTCTGTGGTGGTGCCATTGGAGTAGGTGTTGAATGACCTATATTGACGGCTAGAGTTTCTTTGCCTTTTACATTGATAGCCAAAGTCTCTTTACCCTTGCGGTTGTTCTGACGGCCACCGTTATTTAGTGTAGCATGTTCATCTTTGTCAAGATTAGGCATCTGAATAGCTAATTGTTTGAACTTGTCAGCATTTTCTTCTACTGCTTTAGCATTCACCATGAATGAAGGCCAATCCTAAAACAGTGTCGATCCAGTCCACATGCTGATTATAGGCAACATGTTTGACTTATAAGTGTCTATAGTCAAAGCATCTGGAGTTCCGAGAGGCATTTTGAGTGCCTCACGGCGGAATCGTTCAATGAACCGTTCAGTTGTTTTATTGTGTCGCTGCTTAATTTTAATGAAAGCAGACATAGTCATGTCATTTGTTCCCTCATAAAATTGTCCTAGAAACATTTGTTTGAATCCAGAGAAAGAGGTTATACAACCATCTGACAAACTACGGTACCAGTCGTAAGCTACACCTGCTAAACATCTGACGAACACCCTAGTGATTAGAGCATCATTTGGCTGTAGTTGATCAGTCATTACCTCAAAGTGATTGAGGTACTTGTCACGACCCGCACCCAAGGTAAGGGCACGAGAAGTGGGTACTCCAGCCTACGCCGCAGTATCGACGGTAGAACGCTGTCCTAGTCACATCATCTAACAATATAACTATACCTGTACAATGATATACGCTCCAAAAGGAGGACAATATAAAGGTACAACTCAATCACAGAATCTAAGATGGAATAAAGAGAGTAATTGATGGATAAGATAAAAGAATAATCTCCAACAAGAGCTACAATGAGAGTAATATCTGAATGTACAACATCACAAACATCCAATAACTGAAAGTACATGAAATAAGACAACTAAAAGGGAAACTGGTCTAGAAATCTAATTAGACAATAGGCAAGTCCTCAGCGACTGTGGGATCCTCCTGAGGGTCCAAGTCACCGGTGTCATCTAAGCCTATGCCATAATATGTAGGGCAGAACTCCTCCTCATCACCTGTAATATTTTCAACCGTCAAATTAGGATGGGAATGAGCACAATACATCTCATGCAGTTCATATCTTGACAGGAAATATAAAGCATGTGATAGGTTAATATACATGAAATACTGTAAGAAATAAGCATGAAAAGAAAGAGAGAAACTGATAAACGAAGCTATCTATATATGATAATAGAGAACTGTAAGTGACTATGTGATTTAGAGTACAATATAGACATGTGAACGGCTTGATTTATACATGATTATTCTAAAGAGTTTGTACATGATTACACTACTTTGGAATTGTTCACATGACTATTTCTACTCTTCCATGCGCCAATCAATACACAAGGATCTAGACAGGTTATATTATTATACATGATAGTTTATACATGAAGCTCATGAGATCATGAGAGTACATGAGAGCACATGAGTATACATGAATAATAAGAGTCCATAAAATATATGATGTTCGTGAAAAGCACATGACATGATGTATTCGATGCACCCGAGGGGGATAACATCTCATGTAAAGATCCATATAGTACTAATCCGTGATAATGTCATGTTAGCATCAAGTAAATTAAACTATGACAAGAATATAATTCCTAACAAGTATGAAACGGTTAGAGAATGTACTCGCCTGGTATCCTGAGTGTCTGATGAATATAGATGTCCAGACAGAGTAGATGAGTCATATTAGAGCAACACAGGTCACAACATGTCCAAAAAGGTAATATTGAACATTCAATGCATTCTATATGAATTCTAGGTCATTCTAGACTAAAGTCAACTCTTGGTCAACTCTAGTCAACTAAACTAGTCAAACTAGGTCAACTAAGACTTTCTAGGTCTAAACCTAGTCTAACAAGTCTTACTAGGCCTAACCAAGTCTATACTAGCACACAACACAAGTATATATATATATAGGCCTAACCAAGTCTATACTAGCACACAACACAAGTATATATATATATATATATATATATATTTTTTTTTAGCACACAACACAAGTATATATATATATATATATATATATATATATATATATATATATATATATATATATATATATATATATATATATATATATATATATATATATATATATATATATATATATATATATATATATCACTCACCCTTTATATATATATATATATATATATATATATATATATATATATATATATATATATATATATATATATATATAGTTTAGGGTTATGAATGTGTGTATAGTGTCAATGGCATATAGGAATGTCAAAGTGAGGTGTCACACATGGTGTCAAGGTGTAGTGGACATAGTGTACATGGCAAGGGGATTTGTGAATGTGTCTTGAGTGTAACAATAAAGTGAGATAGGGGCGGTGTGTGTCTATGTGTGAGAGAGAGTGAAGAGAGTGTTTAGTGTGTGCACATGTTGGGATAGTGTACAATTAAAGAGTGTGGGTGTACTCAAGTGAATCTCAAATTTCTAGTTGACAGTTAACCTATCATTCAATCCAGTTTTCATAAGCACCATGTTCAGAAATCCAAAGAAAATCAACAGAACCTGTACATGTATGTATCAGTCCAATCCCGAGCCATTCCTCTTAAAACTCAATTTGAAACACAGCATGAAGACCAATATCTACATTAACATTGAATTAGTCGCTGATACATATCAACCCAAACAATTTTGCATTAACCTAATCCTTAGTTCTCAGGAAAATAATACCCATATCTCAGTGTAACAACATATGAAGGAATTAAACCTAAACTTCAAGGTTCAGCCATGTTTCCGAGCATCTTGCCTATTCGAAAACTCAGAATACAAACCTAGTCCTGATTCAATATGAAACTCGGCTATGTAACATCAACCCAGACTCTGTATACATGTTAATCATCACAAATTAATCATGAATTAGCAGTTTTAATTCATTTTAAAACTCTGAAAACTCGGAAACATGAACACGTATCAGAAATATACATAAACCCTAAATTAACATCACAAAATTAATTAAATATCAATTTGATGGTTGAGAACGTGTCATATACATGTATATGTGTCCCACAGAGTGTATCGTGTCCATGCAATTGGACACGAAGTGTCCAAACCATCAAAACACCAAATACGCACATACAGATAGACTGTCTCGTGCGATGAGTCCACGAACTCGTGGACACGACACGAGGCACGACACGTCTCGTGCTCGTGTCCACATGTAGCCCACTTATAGGCTTATACACACGACACAACATGAGACACAATCGACACGAGTACGCGTGATACGACACGTGTATCAGTCAAGATTTTTCTCGTGCGCACAGTGTAGGCAAAATCAGTGCGCGTGAGATTTCTCGAGATCCACTCGATAAAATCCTACGAAACTTGATCAACCTCGTATTAGACATGTGTCCTACATGTCAACCAAGTTTAGGGTCACAAAGCGTCCTATTGTATCCGCTACAGTACCCGAGCAGCAGGACACAGGCACGGCTCGTGTGCGAGCGGGTTCGTATCCAATTTGGACACGGACACAGCACGAATTTTACCTCAATGTGATACAATTCCGTAAGCAACCTATAGATCTACAAATCTATTCAAAAAACTTTGGAAAATAGCAATAAAAATTCCTTTTGGGCATTTCATCAAACACCAATGCATAGGCACTGATACGTGTCCGATACGGATACTAAACCAGTACCAACTCCTACAAAACTTATCCTACGGCTAGGGGACACCTAGATGGATGCATCTATGGAAAGAATTCACAGATTTGAAGGGATTTGAAGAGATTACCTATTGAGGGTGAATTCCCAATAAAAAGCTCCAAAATGAAGATCCTTTCTGAAACTTGAATGATCCCACGCTCTCCAAAACTGAGATTGCTCACCACCAATCAGTCCACAAAACTGAGTTAGAACCCAATGTAAAAGACTAGAATAAAAAAGGAGAAGGAATGAAGAAAATAGAAAAGATACATACCTAGGTTTTTGCCAGAAAGAGAAGGAATGGAAAAGAGGCAAGTGCTCAACATGAGAGGCTATATAGGTGCTCTAGGAACCCCTATGGCCGGCCACATCATAAAAAATAGGTTAGGGTTTTAATCCAAGGGCTATGGCTTCTCTACATGTTAAAATGAATTAATAATCAAGGGTTCTAACTTGATATTATTTAATGATTTCTAACTAGCTTTTAATTTAAAACTAACTAGAATGAAAATGCTAAAACCTAACTAAACATGCTAACCAAGTCACTAAGTCGTGATGAGACACTAGGCTAGGTTGCACCAAGGCTCAACTATCAAAAGGCCAAAAATCACAATACCAATAATATAATATTTAAAATAATTAAAATATTACAATCACCAAAATACCCTCAAACTAGAAAAATGGATATGACAGTACTAACTTGGAGATGTGCTGCCATCAAACAGCATAATAGTAAGGGGTTTGTATTTGGGAGGAAATTGGACTTCCTTCCACTCTATAGGATAAGGCTGCTTGATCCCAAGCTTCTGCAAAACGTCTTTCTGTTTGAATGTCTCAAATTGAGTACGTAAAAGTTTTACGGCCTCATTGGTATCTCCCGATGATTGTGGAGCAGTAGAATGATTTGATATTTTAGGAGGAGGTACTGCATGATAAGTACTACCCCCAGCACCAGATTGACTTGGAATAGCCTGCACAGGTATGAAAGTGGTGTGAGGAGACTGTACCCCCAGACCAATGTTTACAGGAGCTGATGTCGTTACAGGTTCTTGGGTCGGAATTAGATTCGTGACCTGTGGAACCGTATTTTGTGTCATAATTACAGCATGCATGCCTGTCATCATCTCAACCATACTCTTCAAACTAGCCTCCAAAGTAGCAATTCTCTCCTCTTGATTGTTAGAACTGGAAGCATCTTGATCTTCTGTGACGAAATAAGCAGTCACTTCTCTAGCTATCGAAGATAAGCTAGTAGAAAAGATGGTCCTTTCAGAACTTTCACTATCAGCATCAAAGTCATATGAGGAACTACCCCCAGAATAAGTGATAGGGATATCCTTTTGACTGAAGGAATCTTGGTTTGAATCAGAAAGATTCTTTTGATCGATTATTTCTTGGCCGGAAGGAAGATTCCTTTGATCGATTGTGTCTCGGTCGAAAAGAAGATTCCTTTGACCGATTGTTTCTCGGCTTCTTGATCTAGTATATTGATATACTCCTTCGCCGAATTCATGAATCCGATCTAAGTATTGTTGACTGGGATTATGGGTTGTATTACGTCTCGGGTGCTTTCCATCCCCAGTGCTTCGAGACGTCATGTTGACAGAGGCATACAATAATTCATCTTCATCCACTATCATCGGTTGAAGAATCTGAGAGTAATTCAGACGGTCAAAGATAGATCGTTTAGCTGATTGACAACATCATTTGATAACTACCTCATGGTGATGGTTACAGTAATGTTCTTGGGGTTGCATTACTGATGGATAAGACGGATTTGTGATCTTCCGCTTCTGTTTAAGAATTTTACGGAGATCAGTTACAACATCAGGATAAGAAGAAGTCGAAGGAACATATTCTTTAATAACATTAGGAACATGATTCCGATTTTTGAGATGTCCCATTCCTTGAGTGTACAAAGAAGTGCTGAGTTGGTTAGTATAGGTAAAGGGGTTCTTGACTTCAGAAGTCTGCTTCTGGCGCAAGTTGCCCCTGGCGTAGTCTGTTTGCATTTTGCTGAAGTAGGTGTTGATTGGTGCCTGTTAAGATAGGTGCGCATGTCAGAAAGGTTTACTACTTGTGTATCTGTCTGAGATACTAGTAGCTTACCCTGCTTGGATCTTGAGATGCACATAGTTGGAAGATCTGGAGTTACATTCTTCGGATTTGGCAAAATCCCTTTTTGTGTTGTGCAACCTGTTCTCTTGTGCTTGTCCTGGCGCAACTGGGCAACAAAAATTCCAGTTTGAACAGAACTCCCTTTCTTAGCAGAGATTTGATTGCCTCTGTTCAGAGGAGTAGAATTCCTGTCCAAAAGAGCTTTTACATTGATTGGCACATAGGCGCCACCAGAGATATTTTCTACCAAGTCAAGGACTGGAGAAGAATTAGAAAAGGTCAAATGACGCTTTTCCTTATTCTGCAACGAGGCTGGAATAGGTGTATTCCTTGCCAAGTTCAAATTTGGAGAATGAGTAGCTAATGAGCGTTTTCCTTTGTTTTGTGGCTGAGTGGACACAGGCGCAGGTTGTGCAGGTTGAGGAAAGGCCAAAGGGCACTTCCTTTTGTTCTGTCAAGCACTCTTGCTAGATAGGTTCTTTCCCGAATTCAGAACTGAAAAAAAATGAGGGAGTAGCCAAAAGGCGTTTCCCTTTGTTCAAAGCCGAAGAAGTAGTAGGAGTAGGTTGCGCAGGAGTTCTGGTTGGCAGAGAAGCAATTTGTGTAGGTTGAGCAGGAGCCTTGGTTAGCAGAGAGACAGTCTGCGCAAGTTGTGCAGGAGCCCTGATTGGCAGAGAGACAGTCTGCACAATTTACACAGGAGCCTTGATTGGCAGAGAGACAGTCTGCACAAGTTGTGTAGGAGCCTTGATTGGCAGAGTGATAGTCTGCGCAAGTTGCGCAAAAGCCTTGGTTGGCAGAGAGGACTTGGGAGTCCACACAGTGCGTGCTTTGCTCTTAGCAGCAACGGCGGTGCGCCTGGTACCCCCAGCACTGATCATTGCTTCGTAAGTAGTTTGGTCGACTTGAACGACCAAAGTCTTCTGCGTCTTGCCGATCGACGCGGTATCACATTGGGTTGTCACTTTCTCGTCAGAGGAGAAAGTCATCCCCAACAGAGTTGCCATTTTGTTTGCAAAAATAAAAGTTTGATTTCTACAAACTAAGAAAGAAAGTACACATGTACAATTGATTTCTGGGGAAGTACAACTATAGGAATCTGATCAAAAAACAATCACTTTATCCCTTGGACGATGTGATATCGAAGACACGAGCCTCTAGAAGATTCAACAACACTTTGTCAGTAGATTATGATTATTAGTCATGCTTTAGAACTGATCTGAAACTCTATTTATAAAGTTTTGAAATAACTATTTTCTGAGTTGTGCGCACTTTAGGTTGCACGCCTTCTATCCAGTTGCGCTAACGGTTACTTGAACTGTTGGAGACGTATGGCATCATTTGGGTGAGATGCGCGCGGTCATGGGCAGTATAGTGGACACGTTCTTTGAGATTAGTAGCATGCACGCCACATCATCCTACTTCTGAATAAAAGTTGATTAGGTGGCGCCAACACTCTAGGTGGCGCGCACGCGCAACTCGATTTTTGGCACCTTTGACTGGGTCTTTTATGTTATGACAATTGATTCTCGCGCTTCTTGATAACTTGCACAAGCTAGCTATCAGCATTAATTGCATGCTGACAAAATCTCCTCGAGTGCCGTATTGCGTGGGATTCGAATGGATTTTCTTCGACTGACGAGCTGTCAAAGCTGTCAGTAATGATGGCAGCCGTTACAGCTTCTCGAGGATGCTTGTCATGTGGAGGTCGCGCACCCTGGCTTAGGCACAACCTGAGACTGGCGCAACTTAAAGATCTGGCACCACTTGATGCTGAAGCATTGTTGAGAGGGGCGCCCATTCATTTTTAGACTCCAACAGCCCCCCTACAACTTGAACCCCTAATTGTACATGCCAATCGCCACTCTCTCTATAACTAACCACCTATCGAACAATCTATCAACCTACAGTGGCTGCCCCTTCCTCTTGCCAATACCCTATCAAATAGGGGATGCAATTCCCTCTTCCTATTACACTCTAACACTCAAGACTCATGCACAAGTGACACCCACAACTCATTTATATATATATATATATATATATATATATATATATATATATATATATATATATATATAGAGAGAGAGAGAGAGAGAGAGACTGGCTTGTATGACACTCTCTATACTATGTAAAACATGAACTATATGAAAGACACATGCACTCATATATGCACACACACTCAACTCAAAGGCACATTGTTGTTGCACTTCTCCCTCTACCTGTGCACCCTGCCACACATGAAACTCATTCACTAGGACACCCTTATCCTCTTACATACCACCTGGATCCCCTTCTAACTGATTCACCCCCAAAAACAGTATAGGTATAGGCACTCACTACACCCCCAAACACACACACACATGTATTTACATATAAGCATTCACACATATGACACATATACAAATATGTATATATATATACATACATCCATATGCATGCATACACAAATATAATCGTACATTTCATGAGATATCATGACACGACACCACGTATCCTATTTAGGACACGTGCCCAAAAGCTCAACTCAAATATGACACAAAAATCCCTTTGGGGACACGTGTCGAACACTTGGTGATCACAATCCCATAACTACCCAAATGACACCATTCTAACCCATAGAACTATTAAGAATGAGTCCTCTAACGTCTATTTCTCCACCTATAGGGTTGGACCTAGCAATTAGATGGGTCTCCTATATAAATACATAAAATTTGGCTATGAAAATGAGAGAAAAGAATGTTATACCTATGTAGGATGGAGCCTACACCAAGACCCACGAATTTAGGAAAGATGGAGGAAGGAGTGGCTCCCAAATCTTTGCTAGAGTCTCCACCAAGCCTCCTTGAGCTCCCGAAGTCTTTACCACACCAAAAAAAAAAGAAAGAGGAGAAAATTTGAGAGAGTGGAATAAAGAAAAGAGTGGAAACCCTAGGTTTATGGTGGCTGCCATTGAGATGTTGTGGGGGCTTATATAGGGTCTTTCTAAGCCCTAAACTCATTATGACACTTTGTATTAGGAAGGTCTTTAAGGAAACTAAGTGGTTCGGTTCTAATTAGTATTTGCACCATAAATGACCATGACTACCCAACTTAAATAGAGTTTCTAAATTTTATGAATTGGGCTTAATATTATGCTAGTGGCCCACTAATGGAAATTTTTTAACTTGGTTGAAAATAATTCTAATCTGGAAAAGTGGTAGTTGCAATCCTACCCCCTAAAAATATTTTGTCCTCAAAATTTAAGTTGGTTGTACTCCTCTAGGTCAAACCCCCAACAATCAAAGTCTACAAAATCCTATCTAAAGTTATACAACATAAAATTCTATAGAACGGAAACAAACATGCATGGTTGTAGCCTCTATAGTATCATGCTATTGCAGTCTCCAATAGGGATTCACTATTATTCTAGCATGAAAATCACATATGCAAGCTAAAGGTACTAAAAAATCAATAAAACAATCAATGGATGGAATGAAACAAAAAGAAGGAAAGAATAGAACCTAACCTCCTAGCCCATCACCTACAGTGTTGGTCTCCTCGACTGCCATCGCAAAAGCCATGCCCTGACGAGGTATATCCTACTGCTAGTACAAGGCATGATGCGGTGCCACATGTGGCCTAGTCTGTGCTCTCTGAGCTGCATGACGAGGACTCAAAGGACAACCTCATCTGGTGCCCCTCGGCACCGTAGTATAGGCACAACCCCAGCCTCTTTCTGCACACCTCCCAAATATGATCGGGCTTCTTGCAGAACTGGCAAGGAGTATGCTGCACCGATCTTTGCTGTTGCTATGGCACCCACTAGACGGGCGCCCTAGTCGGAGCCTGAAACTACTGCTACGACGCCTGGAAAGAACGATGCTGAAGCTGGGGATGCTTAGAAGGCCCCGTACTGCTAGTAGCCCCCGAAAGGAAATTATGCTTTCTCTCGAGCTTCAGGCCCAACTCCCACTCTACCTTGCGTGCCTCTGCAAGGACCTTCGCGTATGTTGCATAAAAAGAGGGGATGAGGACCTTCACATCCCAAGTCAAACCCTCTCTAAAGTGGCTCGCCCTGATCTCTGGGTCCCGCACCATGTACTCTGCATATTGGCTCAGCCTGTCGAACTCTGCAATATACTCCTCTATAGACATACTTACCTGCTGGAGATTCTGGAACTGTCTAGCTAGGTCTATCATGTCCGTAGGGAAGAAGAACTTCTTCTTGAAGAGGTCCTTGACTCTGCCCAAGTGTGACCCTCTTCAGCTAAAGCCGGCTCATTTCTAAACCAAGTGCGAGCGATATCTAGCAGCTGAAGTCCCACCGCCTCGACCTTCAGGTCGTCTGCGAGACGGGATACCCTTATAAGTTGCTCGATATCCTCGAGCCAGTCGTCTGCATAGATAATGCCCTCGGTACCATTGAAGTCCTGAGGCCCCAATTTTTTAAAGTCCTGGATGTTGCCTGGCCTCTGCTGCGTACCCTGCGCTGGAGCACCTCGCTCTACTGTAGCTAGAGCGATCTAGTGGGCATCCTCCATGCCCTGATGCATCACGTCTGATTGCCTCTGTTGAGCCTCGGACTGGACCTGCTGGGCCTCAAGTATCTCCCGAAAGAAGGCGAACATCTGCCCCATGTCGACAGGTACTGGAGGTGGAGGAGGAAGATCTCCTGGAACAGAGGGTGGAGTCCACTGTATAGGAGGAGGAGGAACACCAATAACGACTCCAGTCGCAGCCTCCTGTACTGTGGTAGAAGCACCAACAACGACCTCGGGAACAGTCCTCGTCACTGGAGGAGGAGCACCCCCGAAAGAAGCTGCCGTCATCCAACCCCGAAAGAAGTAACAGGGTTAGGCTCGCGGGACGTCGCGGACCTCTCTATAGCTGCGGGCCCTGAATGTTGGGATCTAGTCTTAGCCATCCTGAAGACAGATCGAAAGAAGGAAGTCAATATGTCACAAGATAGTTTATATCGAAGAGGGACAGTTAGAGTGCACATATTCAATATCAAGAAAGGACAGTTGTATAAAAGCAACTTGGAAGTTTTGTAATTGTGATTAAGTATCCTTAGCCTATAGCCTATATCCTTTACACCTATAACAGGCTCGTAGCAGCACTCTAAGTCGAGCACCACTACGACATCGCACTAATTGTGACTTCAGACCGGTATAGGCCACCACTAAAAATGTGTCACGGTCCGCACTCGGAGTAGTGGCACGAGTGCATGATAGTGTCCAGCCTACACCACAACATCGGCGGTAGAACGTTGTCTAGGTCTAACTATCTGACAACAATTATAATACCAAAACCTGTCGAGATAGTCAACTCCAAACGGAGGACAAGTAATGACAATATATCATACTCAATCGTAATATTCTAAGAATAGATAAAAGATACGAAAAGATAAAGACAACAAGGTATGAAAATATCTAGAAAAGTCTAACATAAAATATTACAAGTCCAGAAAGTCTAAAAGTCCACATTTCACAAACACCAGTCTCAAAATAATAAACATGCCAATAGTCAACAACTGGAGACAAAGTCCTGTACAAATCTAGCCTAATGAGTCGCTAAGTAAGGGCCCTCTGCTGAGACTAGACCCTCCTGAACTAGAGTCTCTCGATCCATCTGGAGGGCCGTAATAAGTAGGGCACTCATCCTCTGTCCCGTCTGAAAAATATATCCAGTCAGGATTGGAGCAAAGTATATCTCATGACAATAGTTCCCAATAAATGATAAGGTCTATATAACAGTAAATAGAGAGAGTATACAAGAAGTATATGTATAGGAATGTAATAGGGCATGAGTAAATTGTAAGTAAAAGTAAGATTAGGTGAACAGGATATATCATGTACAAGGGTCAGGAAAATAAACTATCTAAGTGAGTGAGTACTAGTTTCAACATGTCATTGGCTTGGAAACTTGCACAAGAATATATGGCATAGTTAATCATACGTTCGGTGTATGATTAACACTCACAGGAAAAACAAGACATACATAGGAAGGGTATGATCACATATCTACACTACTACTCCCCTTCCTCGACTGATACAGTGGATCCAACCATGACACAGGATTCTCTGAGAAGGTCGCAAGCCTTCACAGGAATCGGTGTCTATACAATGCACAAGAAACAAGAACAACACTTGCACATGATATACCAAAATATACAAGAAATAACATCTTATAACGGAATATAGACAATACCATTCCGTGTGACCATTGAGTCAAGAAATCAAGGATATCTATACTAAATACATAAAACATAGAAAATACCATAAAAGGAAAATTATCAAAGAATGTACTTGCCTGAGATCCTATGTGGAATATCAACAGTGTCCAATACGGTGCCTCGAAGACGTAAATAGCGAATATTGTATTAATATCATGTTTGGAAATGAAAATAAGTCATACTAGTTCATTTCTAGGTCATAAAGTCCATTCTAGGTCAAATTGATCAAACTAGGTCAACTCTAGGTTATTCTAGTCAAACTAGGTAAAACTAACCATTTCTAAGTTGCATGTGCCTATAAGCAAGCTATTGGATCCATATCCTAAATATCTAGGCATATTAGTTATAGGGTTACTATGGTATCTATGTTAGAGTATATCCTAGGATACTAGAGTGTTATATAGGAAAATACCATATAAGTATATAGATACTAGTTTATATATGTAACAATACCTCCTATCTATCTATCATTACAAATTATCTTATTACCTACTAACATATGTGTATATATCTACTACCCTAACTCTAAGGTAAATATCTTTTACCTCACAAAACTCAACCACTCCCACTCTAAATTATCCTAATTCAGTCTTATTGACACTCTCCAAACCCTTCCATTCTCCTCTACTGGTACAACTACTGTTCACAATCTTACCTTGACTGATACATAATTGTGTAGTCAGTCCAAGACTGCATTCAACCTTTAGTTCAGTCCTATACTGAACTGAACCTCTCTGTTCAGTCCGACCTTGCATTCAGTCCAAGACTGATGCATAAATCCCTTTCCTATATGAAATCCCATCCTAATTTCTGAAGCTAGCATTCATCACATGTCTTATGTGTGACCCAAATACCACTCTCCCATCCATGCACTTTTGTTCTCAACACATTCCCATAGGAATTACCCTGCCTACAAAGCCTGTACAGGGAACTAAGTCCCTGTCCTGGCCTTCCTAGGCTTCTTTGTCACAAAAATGCCTCACCTTATTACCTACTGTCGTTGTTGTCTCAAGATTTTTAACTGATTGATTCCATCTGTTCTTGAACCCTCTAATACCTGCTATTATGGCACTTTTATTTTCCATTGCTGATTTGGCTGCTCCCACACAATAGCACACACACATCAAGGCCTTTCCTCTACTACTGTTGTTGTATCCTACTTCAAATCCCTGCACTTGTACCTTAACCATAAGCCAATAAGTGTGCAACAAGTGCACAAGTCCTCATCTATTGAACCACACATATATTGAGTTCGCTAACAGATCCTCTACGGCTGCTATTACTTGTTCCTACCTCCTGTATCCGATTGATACCAGTCCCTCTTGACAAAGCTACTACCACTACTGCTCTCCTTATTTGCTAACAAGTTTCCCTTACTAGGATACTAATCCTTCCCTCTCACTCCATAGCACATGTAAATGCATAACTCCCATACCAAAATCTCCCTATACAGTCACAGACCTGGTATACCACTGCCCTAAGCCCTTGCCCCTATCTAATGGCACCTCCCTTCACTGTCTAATACTGACTCCTTCTAATTCCCTTCTAAGTTGCTGTTCAAATGCCACTGCCTATACCCCACACACACTTAGTTCCATGATGAACATGCCAACCGATAATCAAAAGTACATGAGAATTAAAGTTCAAACCTACAATTATTGTTAAATTATGGACTAAAGATTCATGAATTAGATTTTCCCTATACACTCAATGGCTATATGACATGATATTATATTGTCGATTTCTCAAGCACTTGGTGTGCTACAAGATACTCACTATATACTCCTGATACACTCATGATACGCATTCACAACACCACGATACACTCCCAAAACCCCATGAACTCAACTAATATACTACAATTTATATATATAATATGTGCTTTAGCTAAATAAAAGCAATAGAGGGAATTTGGTACACTAGAGTCCCCTTATCCCTTACTCCTACAGTGGCTTGCTCAATCCCCCTTCCAATTAGAGAACGTGGAACCCAAACTCCTGCAACTGATGCCAAAATCAGTCCAAAACACAAGCCTAACTGCCCTGTTGCTGCTTCCCTCTTCTCATTTACTGATACAACAATCAGTTGAAAAAACTGATACAAATATCAGTTGAAGAATTGATATCCAAATCAGTCTAAGAACTGATATCTAATCAGTCCATGACTGATACAAGATCAGTCCTATTGACTGATTCACTATCAGTCCAAGAACTGATATCAAAATCATCCCAATTGACTGATACACTATCACTCCCTATCCATACTCACTCTAAAATATCACACACGCACAGGAAAACTCTAACATGCTCACCTACACTCTCATATTCACACTTTATATGCAAAAGCATTCCACAACTTCCCTCATACATGCTTCTCATAGTTGCCATTTATTAAACCCCTACTGTCCTATGCACTTTAGTGCATTGGTGTTCAAGTGCACAAATTCTGCTGTAGCTAACAGCCCCAGCTGTAGGGCAAAGCCCCCTACAATTTGAACCCCTAATTGTACAGGCCAATAGCCACTCTCTCTATAACTAACCACCTATCAACCAATCTATCCACCTACAGTGGCTGCCCTTTCCTCTTGTTGTAAAACCCCTAAATCTCTACTATTAAATTTTTATAAAATTTGGTACCGATTTAAAATTTTGTATTGTACGTCACGTAATCGTATTTTACGTCGCGCACGAACTTTTATTTTTGCTCAACGAGTGCGAATATGTGCGAGCGTACATACTTTAGAAAAATATTTTATTTATTATTTTATAGTTTCAAGTAAATATAGACAATAATTATTTCAAGCTATTAATTTCAAGTTTAAGATTTTAATTAGAAAAACCTTTTCGTTTTTAGCAGTTATTAATAATAAAAAAATTTCGTGCAAAAATATTTTATTAAGTTTATATTGTAAATAATAATGTATTTTCGAAATTAATTATTATAACATTTTTGGAAAAACATATTTTAAATTATTGGGACATTTAAATCTTGATTTAAAAATGTTTTGGATTTATTTAAATAGTTAAATATTTGAAATTTATTTATCTCATGGATTTTATACTAGAAATTTAATTTGATTTAAATTAGATATTTAATTTGAAATTAGATTTGGATATAGATTGGATTTGGATTTGATTGTTTTAAATTAATAGATGAATTATCTAAATTGGGTTCCAAATCCTAATCCTATCTTATTGGGAATTCCCACATCCTATAAATAGGCAGGTACTCCTCCAATATTTTATTCATCCATATTGTTCCTCCACAAATAATTCTCCAATGGTGCGTACCCCGTGTCCGTGTTCCATCGTCCATTCTTATTCCATGGTTACAATTACATATTTTCCATCCCATGTCCGACAATTTCGGACATCCAACCCTGTCGTGTCGGACAATCTCGACACGACGTAACCCATCCCGATACCGACCATACATCAAACCCAGCACCCGACTTCCCGACTTTGACTTCCCGGCCATAGTATCATCGACCCGACCTCCAAACCATCTACCGCACCACTGCCATCCTTCCGGCCAAGCAACACCACCTTCACCATGTTCTCCATCATGGTCGCCCTCTCCCAGCCACCACCGCCAACCCCTCATAGCCGTCTCATCCGACCCGGCCATGCTCGCCGCCACCACAGACCATCGACACCACCACCATCATCAACACAACACCGCTACCACACCGGAGCCCCAGCCAACCCTCCCATCCAGCCAACTACCACCACCACCGTCACCGGCGCAACCCGCCGGCGACCCAAGGAAACCCACAGCAAATAGAGAAAGGAAAATAAAACCCTAACCCTAGATTACCTCTGCCGGACGGCCCCGACGTCGCTCCGTCTCCGGCCGTCTGCCTCGAGCGCCTCCGCGAGCTCAGGCCACTCCAGTGCGCGCTCCACCGCATGACAGCCCCGCGTCCGGTGAACCCGACCCTAGCCGTTGACCCGATCCGCCGCCGGATCTGTCCAAGCCCGCGACCATCGGCACCATTCCGCCGCTGAACCGACAACCCATCTTCCGACCGCCCAGTGGCCGGTGTTCTCCGCCGCGCCCATCGAAACCCCCCACCGCCGAGCGCTGTCATCGCTCAGATCCGCCCGTAGCCGCCTCCACCTCCTCGATCCGCCACCGAGAACCCCCTTCCCATCGCCTGTCCGCCGCGAGCACCGCCGGACTCCGATCCTCTCCCTCGCTCGCTCACTCTCCACCCCTCTTTCTCTCTTTCCTTCTTTCTAAGTACTGGAGCCACAGTACGTTTGTTATATTTTTTTCTTTCTTTCTTTCTTTTTTTTTCTTTCTTCTTTCTTTTATTTGTTCCTTGGTTTTAATTACTTCATGGCTTAGTTTCATGCTTCCCGAGGAAGCACAGAAGCCATGGAAATTTTTACTTCCTCAAAATGAGCTGTTACTGCAGAGTTATTATTATTATTATTATTATTATTATTATTATTATTATTATTATTATTATTAATTTATTATTTAATTAATTGTTTTGTTGATGTTTATTTTTTGTGTATGTATTTCTTTGTAGGAATACTATTATTATATTATTATTTTTCTTTTACTGTTATTATTATTATTATTATTATTATTATTGCTATTATTATATTTATTATTATCATTACCAATAACTTAATTCCTTATCATTATTATTATTATTACTATCATTGTTATTATTAGTATTTTTATTATTGTTGTTATTGTTAATTCTATTAGTATTATTTTAGGCATAATTTTATAGATATATTTTGCTTCCATATTGGGTTACAAATATCCAAATATTTACAAAATCTAGTTTCTAGGATATGGAGAATGAGTTTTTCTACCAAAATTATTTTCCATTTTATTAGTAAAAGGTATAGTTTAAATAGATATAAATATATTTCGATTTTTAAATTAGTCAATAAAAGTATAGATTTTATCAAGATATTATTTTTACAAAACATGTTTCTTAGCCTTAAATGAATTTTTTATATATATTATTTTAGTTTCGCTTAAAATATTTTTGTCTAAAATATTATTTGACAAAACTTACAGTTTGCCTTAAATCGACTTTTGATTTTTGGATATTTATTTGTAAGCATATTTTGACTAATAAATATTATATTTCAAGTATTATAAATATTTTTCTAAAATCATATAATTATTATTATTTTCTTTTGAATCTCCTCATGTCCATAACCAATCCCATTATTCATGTTCTCTCTCAAATTCAAGCCTACCATATGTCCACCCTAACTAATTTGAACCTTCTGGACCCAATGGAACCGACCGTGTCACCACCAGAGGTCTCCTTGCATAGTTGTTGCACCGAAGTCGCAGTTCGTGCCACCTTGATCATCGCAGCACACCAGGCGCCCTACCAGGCAAGACACCTTGCCATTCGCTGTTTAATTATTTTAGCTCATATTTCATGCATTACTTATTTTCTTTATGCAAAATAAACTGTGATACATGGCATAACTGTTAGAACTTATTATTCATTTATTTTCTGCTATGTATTGTTTTTCTCACATTAAACCTAGATTTAAGTGACCACCTTGTGTGTTGCATTCATTGGCCTTGACACGTTGTAAACACGAAGTTGTGTATCACATGTAGAACACGGAAGTGCGTGATTGGCTGGCCACCAGTACGTATAAGCCGTACGATAGTAATAACCGCTAATAGAGGTTGCATGCTAGTTTGACTTAGCGATTATAGAGGTTAATGTTGTGGATACAACATAATAGGCATTGGGCGGGGAGGACAATTCCTTAGCGTATGGGCTTCGATGCACTTCCCTTGTGGCCCGGACTCTCCGCTGGAGATACGGGGTTGATGACCTATGATTACTGACGGCTACTGACGATTCTGCGGAACGTCATAGTTTTCCTAATGGGGCCTCTGGTGCCCAAAGGAGGACTACGCTGATCCTATTCAGCCAGGGCCCATGCGTAGGAAGGATTGTTCTTAACTACATTTCACTTAGAACGGTAGGCTACCCTATCCGTTAGGTACGAGTACTTTTGGTTTGGGTACTTGTATCTGACCGTGGCTTAGAACAATAACTTGTCGCGAATTAGTTCGTCACATCTTGTCCTTGTTTGGTTGTAGGTGTGACTTACTACTTCGATGAGAAGGTATTGAACCTTGTTGGGGTCCGGATACCATATTGGATTCATAGCATGGAAAAATACGTCGCCGTGAATTAGTTTACCATCTCCTGTCCTTATTTGGTTGGGGGGATGGTACGCTCGTTCAGTAGGTGCGTATTGGAACATGTTATAATTCGATTTACTTATTTATTGAGCAATATTTATTCAGTTTATATGGCATGCTATTATGTGTCTTGTTACGTCCCTCTGAGGACCTGGTTGCCTTGCCAGGTGTGTGCTATTGTTCTTCGCAGGTGCTTTAGCTCTAGCCGTGATCCGCTCTATTTCTTCGAGGATGATTGCATTTGGATCGTCTTCGCTTCGCTAGCCGCTCATTTCATTTTCCATGTATTTTATTTTCTTATTTTGTTGGTAGTGGATTTGTCTCCGCCCAACATATTGTTCAAGACAAATTCATAGTTGATTATATAATATCTTTTATTCTTGTGGATGAGATTAGTATGGTTCTACTGTATTTTACAGCTTATGTATTCATACGAGGTTTCCATATATTGGAGTGTACTTCGTATAAATACAGCTGGCATGTCTACGTTCCTAGTCCTACGTATTTTGGGATTGGGGCGTTACATGTTTTTGTGGTGGCCCATGCAGGTCCAGATAAATTGTTTGGTTACTTTACCGTACCAAGCAAGCCTGAGTATAGGATTAGAAGTCTAGGATCTCATCCACATACTTGACCTCTTTCCTTGATTTTATCTACCTTTTGACTCATCAATTGCATCTTGCTTGTTTTCTTCCATCTCTATTCTTACCTTTCCTTCGTGCTTGCTAGAGATTGACCCTACAAGTTAGATGTCCCAAACACCCTTAGTTTAATTCTTTTAAGTTGGGTAGACTACCTTATGACCTAACAACCCCTTTGACTTAGAGACCGATAATAGCAAGTCTGCTTAGATTCTAGAATTTAGAAGACCTTAACCCATCTAGTCCACCAAGGACTTGGACAAGAAGACTATAAGACGACTGTATGACTTAGAATCATTCTACCTTCTTTAAATCTTAATCACTCGTGCCTATGTATTTACCATTTGATTAAATGATGCTAATATAGCCTAGTTTTTGCAAGCTTATTCTTTATCAAGTTTGTTCATGACAATATGCTATTGAGTACTCACTAGCCTATTGTCTAATTAGAACCGGTGCATAATGGTCTGATCAACCAAGTGCATTTTGGTTCGCTTTGGTCTATTACTCTACGTGGATGGGAACATAATTAAACTTGGCCCTTACAACCCCATCCACGACTGCCTTGGCAATTCTTTTGAAATTATTCGATCGTCTTTGAATCACGTACTCGTATTCGATAACGCCTCCTTCGAACTCTATATTGCTTTCACCTTCGCCTATTTTAGGAGGACGAAGGCGTTATACTAGAAGTTCCTCTAGCTATCCTATCTGTTGCGACCATTAACACTCAATGTGACTATATTCTTGTCTTAATTACTCGTCCTTTCCCTCTACCCTAAATCTATGATCTTGACTTTCTAATCACTTGAATTTAAGAGTGATTACAATCATCTCTTAATCATATCTTCAACCTAGACTACGACCATATCAACTTCGAACCCTTCTATCTACCGTGTTGTGCCTTCTCACCCCCCTACGAACTCTTAATTTCGAGGACGAAATTTCTTTTAAGTTGGGTAGGATGTAAAACCCCTAAATTTTTACTATTAAATTTTTATAAAATTTGGTACCGATTTAAAATTTTGTATTGTACGTCACGTAATCGTATTTTACGTCGCGCACGAACTTTTATTTTGCTCGACGAGTGCGAATATGTGCGAGCGTACATACTTTAGAAAAATATTTTATTTATTATTTTATAGTTTCAAGTAAATATAGGCAATAATTATTTCTAGCTATTAATTTCAAGTTTAAGATTTTAATTAGGAAAACCTTTTCGTTTTTAGCAGTTATTAATAATAAAAAATTTCGTGCAAAAATATTTATTTCATAAATATTTTATTAAGTTTATATTGTAAATAATAATATATTTTCGAAATTAATTATTATAGCATTTTTGGAAAAATATATTTTAAATTATTGGGACATTTAAATCTTGATTTAAAAATGTTTTGGATTTATTTAAATAGTTAAATATTTGAAATTTATTTATCTCATGGATTTTATACTAGAAATTTAATTTGATTTAAATTAGATATTTAATTTGAAATTAGATTTGGATATAGATTGGATTTGGATTTGATTGTTTTAAATTAATAGATGAATTATCTAAATTGGGTTCCAAATCCTAATCCTATCTTATTGGGAATTCCCACATCCTATAAATTAGCAGGTACTCCTCCAATATTTTATTCATCCATATTGTTCCTCCACAAATAATTCTCCAATGGTGCGTGCCCCGTGCCCGTGTTCCATCGTCCATTCTTATTCCATGGTTACAATTACATATTTTCCATCCCATGTCCGACAATTCCGGACATCCAACCCTGTCGTGTCGGACAATCTCGACACGACGTAACCCATCCCGATACCGACCATACATCAAACCCAGCACCCGACTTCCCGACTTCGACTTCCCGGCCATAGTATCATCGACTCGACCTCCAGACCATCTACCGCACCACTGCCATCCTTTCGGCCAAGCAACACCACCTTCACCATGTTCTCCATCATGGTCGCCCTCTCCCAGCCACCACCGCCAACCCCTCATAGCCGTCTCACCCGACCCGGCTATGCTCACCGCCACCACAGACCATCGACACCACCACCATCATCAACACAACACCGCTACCACACCGGAGCCCCAGCCAACCCTCCCGTCCAGCCAACTACCACCACCATCGTCACCGGCGTAACCTGCCGGCGACCCAAGGAAACCCACAGCAAATAGAGAAAGGAAAATAAAACCCTAACCCTAGATTACCTCTGTCGGACCGCTCCGACGTCGCTCCGTCTCCGGCCGTCCGCCTCGAGCGCCTCCGCAAGCTCAGGCCACTCCAGTGCGCGCTCCACCGCACGACAGCCCCGCGTCCGGTGAGCCCGACCCTAGCCGTTGACCTGATCCGCCGCCGGATCTGTCAAAGCCCGCGACCGTCGGCACCCTTCCGCCGCTGAACCGACTACCCATCTCCCGACCGTCCAGTGGCCGGCGTTCTCCGCCTTGCCCATCGAAACCCCCCACCGTCGAGCGCTGTCAGCGCTCAGATCCGCCCGTAGCCGCCTCCACCTCCTCGATCTGCCACCGAGAACCCCTTCCCATCGCCTGTCCGTCGCGAGCACCGCCGGACTCCGATCCTCTCCCTCGCTCGCTCACTCTCCACCCCTCTTTCTCTCTTTCCTTCTTTCTAAGTACTGGAGCCACAGTACGTTTGTTATATTTTTTTCTTTCTTTCTCTTTTTTTTTCTTTCTTCTTTCTTTTATTTGTTCCTTGGTTTTAATTACTTCATGGCTTAGATTCATGCTTCCCGAGGAAGCACAGAAGCCATGGAAATTTCTACTTCCTTGAAATGAGCTGTTACTGCAGAGTTATTATTATTATTATTATTATTATTAATTTATTATTTAATTAATTATTTTGTTGATGTTTATTTTTTGTGTATGTATTTCTTTGTAGGAATACTATTATTATATTATTATTTTTCCTTTACTGTTATTATTATTATAATTATTATTATTGCTATTATTATATTTATTATTATCATTACCATTAACTTAATTCCTTATCATTATTATTATTATTATTACTATCATTGTTATTATTAGTATTTTTATTATTGTTGTTATTGTTAATTCTATTAGTATTATTTTAGGCATAATTTTATAGATATATTTTGCTTCCATATTGGGTTACAAATATCCAAATGTTTATAAAATCTAGTTTCTAGGATATGGAGAATGAGTTTTTCTACCTAAATTATTTTCTATTTTATTAGTAAAAGGTATAGTTTAAATAGATATAAATATATTTCGATTTTTAAATTAGTCAATAAAAGTATAGATTTTATCAAGATATTATTTTTACAAAACATGTTTCTTAGCCTTAAATAATTTTTTTTTATATATTATTTTAGTTTCGCTTAAAATGTTTTTGTCTAAAATATTATTTGACAAAACTTACAGTTTGCCTTAAATCGACTTTTGATTTTTGGATATTTATTTGTAATCATATTTTGACTAATAAATATTATATTTCAAGTATTATAAATTATTTTTCTAAAATCATATTATTATTATTTTTTTCTTTTGAATCTCCTCCTGTCCATAACCAATCCCATTATTCATGTTCTATCTCAAATTCAAGCCTACCATATGTCTACCCTAACTAATTTGAACCTTCTGGACCAAATGGAACCGACCGTGTCACCACCTGAGGTATCCTTGCATAGTTGTTGCACCGAAGTCGCAGTTCGTGCCACCTTGATCATCGCAGCACACCGGGCGCCCTACCAGGCAAGACACCTTGCCATTCGCTGTTTAATTATTTTAGCTCATATTTCATGCATTACTTATTTTCTTTATGCAAAATAAACTGTGATACATGGCATAACTGTTAGAACTTATTGTTCATTTATTTTCTGCTATGTATTGTTTTTCTCACATTAAACCTAGATTTAAGGGACCACCTTGTGTGTTACATTCATTGGCCTTGATACGTTGTAAACACGAAGTTGTGTGTCACATGTAGAACATGAAAGTGCGTGATTGGCTGGCCACCAGTACGTACAAGCCGTGCGATAGGAATAACCGCTAATAGAGGTTGCATGCTAGTTTGACTTAGCGGTTATAGAGGTTAATGTTGTGGATACAACATAATAGGCATTGGGCGGGGAGGACAATTCCTTAGCGTATGGGCTTCGATGCACTTTCCTTGTGACCCGGACTCTCCGCTGGAGATACGGGGTTGATGACCTATGATTACTGACGGCCACTGACGATTCTGCGGAACGTCATGGTCTTCCTGATGGGGCCTCTGGTGCCCAAAGGGGGACTACGCCGATCCTATTCAGCCAGGGCCCATGCGTAGGAAGGATTGTTCTTAACTATATTTCACTTAGAACGGTAGGCTACCCTATCCGTTAGGTACGAGTACTTTTGGTTTGGGTACTTGTATCTGACCGTGGCTTGGAACAATAACTTGTCGTGAATTAGTTCGTCACATCTTGTCCTTGTTTGGTTGTTGGTGTGACTTACTACTTCGATGAGAAGGTATTGAACCTTGTTGGGGTCCGGATATCATATTGGACTTATAGCATGGAAAGATACGTCGTCGTGAATTAGTTTACCATCTCATGTCCTTGTTTGGTTGGGAGGATGGTACGCTCGTTCAGTAGGTGCGTATTGGAACATGTTATAATTCGATTTACTTATTTATTGAGCAATATTTATTCAGTTTATATGGCATGCTATTATGTGTCTTGTTACGTCCCTCTGAGGACCTAGTTGCCTTGCCAGGTGTGTGCTATTGTTCTTCGCAGGTGCTTTAGCTCTTGCCGTGATCCGCTCTATTTCTTCGAGGATGATTGCATTTGGATCGTCTTCGCTTCGCTAGCCGCTCATTTCATTTTCCATGTATTTTATTTCCTTATTTTGTTGGTAGTGGATTTGTCTCCGCCCAACATATTGTATCAAGACAAATTCATAGTTGATTATATAATATCTTTTATTCTTGTGGATGAGATTAGTATGGTTCTACTGCATTTTACAGCTTATGTATTCATACGAGGTTTCCATATATTGGAGTATACTTCGTATAAATACAGCTGGCATATCTACGTTCCTAGTCCTACGTATTTTGGGATTGGGGTGTTACACTTGTCAATACCCTGTCAAATAGGGGATGCAATTCCCTCTTCCTATTACACTCTAACACTCATAACTCATGCACAAGTGACACCCACAACTCATAATATCTATCTACATATATATATATATATATAGACACACTGGCTTGTATGATGTAGTTCCCCATCCCGACATCGTGCCCCATTTACAAGAATGGGATACGCAAAAAAGGAACACGGTTGCTATCGATTCAGTCGGAACCGATAGATTGGGATCGAGTGAATCGGTCGAACGGGGATGATTGAATTAAGATCCTTTTCTCGTTATGGAAAGGCTTCTTCGAAATCAAGTCCCATATTCAGCAGGTTGCGCCTCGAGGATAGACTCTGTGGATGAGTCGAAAGAGACCTCACGTTGCTCTGCTTTTCATACCGCACTGGCTCTTTGACTTTGGTTTTCGTAAATATTTTTGATGGTTTTTATGGCTTGCATTTTGAACTTCGCATTCATATCGAACTTTTTGAATGGCACAGTATTTTAGTCAGTTGCTTATGCGATTTTAGGAGATCGCGTAGGCGCCATTTAGCGCAACCAACCAGTCTCTTACCTCAGCAAAATCAAGGTGAGTAGCTGTCCCTTCTTCCCCCTTAACCCCCTTCTTAAATCTATCGATAGCATCATTACGGATAAAATGTTAGATGCAAAAGCACGGACACATCTACTTGTTCTATAAAACTGCTAAAAGCTTGCTATTCGATTCATGATATAGAACTGCGTTAAACAAAAAATAGACTCATTGATTAATAATGCCACGATAAGGCGGGACACGATAAAAATAGTTAAATATCAAATATAGATCCTGCTTGAGTAAACAAAATTACTTTAGCACGGTCATGGACAACTTGTCGACAAGGTAAAAGTTTCCTCAAACGGTACCCTGGGGCAACGGGACCGCTTCCGCCTAGGAGGAAACACGTATGGCTGTGCGGGATAATAGCACGGGTTAGGCGGAGACTTTCAGCGGGGCTCACTACGTGCGTTGAAAGAGCCCCAACTAACAAAGCTATAAGTCCAGGAAAGCTTGTGGTGTCAGTGACCAATCACACATAAATTTGCACACGCTATGCAAGCGATAACAATTGACAGGAAAGAACATGGTAAGTCTCACATTGCACGGCACGCTCTGCCGTGGGTAAGTTCTAGCATAATTTACCTTATGCCTATCATATGCTTGTTTGAAATTCATTAAGATGGTTAGAAAGATCACAAACTAAGTCATATAAACTTTTCAACCAAATAAGAGCATGGAACTTAATTTGCCACACACCAGTACAAAGTGTAATATACTGATCCTCGCTCTCTACAGGTACCCCGAACCAAGAAGGGCATGCCACATAAGCTCAAGACCATGCAAGTACATTTGAAGCCCCGTCCGTGTATCGAAGGCTTGTTTTGAATTCTTTTGAACTCCACATTCAGTCCAGAAGAAGAGATGTCTCGACTCCCTATGATATCAGGTCGAATAAAATGTTTTGCTTGTAAATGGGAATGTAATTTGTGGAACGACTATCTCATCAGCGTTCTTTTTGTAATCGAGTCATATTGTAGCCCGCCCGACATTGTTTATAATAGACACATGTAAATGATGTTTTATTATCAATGAAAGAAAAGTTCTTTCCGTTTATAAATGTGTTTGTTCAATTTCTCTGCGTACTCTACTTGCTGTTGTGTTTCAGATAACCTTATGACTATGCCTTGTGCGATCGCAACTTAGGTTCGTACGGCATCACGCCCGGGGGACGATTATCGATTCTACAAAATTGGTGCGTGACATAATGATATCAGAGCACGGCTTTACATCCTTTGGCTTTTCGTTTAGAGTCCCAACCCTTTGATCTCGCGTCGATGAGATAAGTTATTCCATACAATGAGTCCATAATATCTTGAGACTAATGTGTGTGTCTACATATTGTAGAAGTGACGGAACCCATGGTAGAAACTGTGACCGAGCAAGAACAAAGTGCTTCGAGTGGTTCGAGCAGTTCGCGGGCCAGACCTTCTAATAATGCTATCGAGAGGATGCTGCGCATGATGGAGGCACATCAGAAATAATTCGAGAACCGACATCGGCAGGCGGAGGCGCGACAGACCCAATTCGAAGCTTGCTTCGATGCACAAACTAAGATGCAACAAAAGCAGCTTGATACTCTATAATAGATCGTCCAGGCGATTGTGGCCAATGGAAACTCTGCAACTACACCTACTGTCACCGAGCCGACGGGCCGACCCATCAAAGTCGATCTAGAGGATCCCGAGCGTCAACATGCGACACCGAGAAGTTACAACTTTGAAGTATCAGAGTTTAAGAAAGCGTGTCGCACTTCCTTCAGTGGTACCGAAGGCCCTTCTATGGCAATCGACTGGTTGGAAGAGCTGGAAGATCACTTAGAGCTCATCGGCATTGAAGAATCCAAGCAAGTCGCCTGAGCACAACTTTAACTATGTTTGAACGCGCACGACTGGTGGACCATGCACAAACGAGCGACCCGACGTGACAACAAGTCAGCGTCGATCTCTTGGGCCATGTTCCACAAAGCATTTGAAGTCAAGTACCTTCCCCCAGTCGTTCGTCAAAAGAAGGAAAATGAATTCATGCAGTTGAAGCAAGAAAACTAGACTTTACAACAGTATGCGACAAAGTTCAACAGATTATCCAAATTTGTTGGTACATTTTTTTATACAGAGGAGTGTCGAGTGTGACGATTTGAAGTGGGTCTACGACCCTCTATTGCTGCTTATGTGACGATACCCAAATACAAGACCACGGGCGATGCTCTAAATTATTCTCTCCGCCTTGAGAGCCAGTACTGTCCCGTCGCTGCCGACGTTGTGTACCACTAAAATCACAAACTTCCTAGCTATACGGGAGAAAACAATCAGGTCAAAGTGTGCAAAAATAGCGGCTACAAAAGACAGAACCCATTACCTCGTTGCACCAAGTGTAACCACCTCGGACACCAAGCCCATAACTGCTCTGTCTTCGACGGAGGATGCTTCTTTTACAGAAAAAAGGATCACCAATCTTGAGACTGCATGGCCCGAAGACAGAATCATAATGCCTCGCCACAACAAAACCGTCAAGAAAATTAAGGACATGCGCCACGACCTCCTCAAGTCGTGCAACCCAATGGCCAAGACCGTCGTCCTAATGCCCAGGGATGAGTCTATGCCATGACGCAGGATGAAGCGTTCACCTCAGACACTGTCATGACATGTATAATGTTTTTTAGTAACAAACCTGCTCGTGTACTGTTTGATTCAGGTGCTACACATAGTTTTATATCGGTGGATTTTGCCATCAAGTATAAAATTTATGTGACACCGTTAGGCCTAAATCTTAGCGTTAACATACCGTCGGGTACGTCACTACTTGCAAACTTAGCCTGCAGAGAAGGAATCATCTGTATAGGAGGTAAAAAAGGTCTATCTTGATGCGATAGTTCTAGACATTAAGGACTACAACATCATTCTGGGAATGGATTGGCTCGGCCCTTGCAACGCTACCATTGACTATACAGAGAAGAAGGTCACCTTCTGCATAACTAGAATGATCGAATTCTGCTACTCGTATAGTGAAGTATCGTCGACCTGTATGATGATCTTGGCAATATCTGCTCGAAGGATGCTACATTCCGGATGTGAATGTTATTTGGAGTTCGTTCGAGACACGTGACAGGATGGTGCAAACGTAGGTCAGACTGACGTTGTGGTAGAATTCCTAGACGTGTTTTCGGACGAGCTTCACGACATGCCACCTGATCGAAAGATAGAGTTCAGCATCGACACATTCCCGGTACCTATTTCTAAGGCTCCATACATAATGGCCCCTGTAGAGCTGAAGGAGCTCAAGGTCAAGTTGCAAGAGTTGCTCGACAAAGGATTTATTCGGCCTAGCATTTCGCTATGGAGAGCACCCGTGTTGTTCATGAAGAAAAAAATGGGTCAATGCGTCTGTGCATCGACTACCGCGAGTTGAACAAACCCACCATCGGAACAAGTATCCATTGCCCTGTATAAATGACTTATTCGATCAATGACAGGGTGCCTCGGTATTTACGAAGATTGATCTCTGCTCAGGCAATCATCAACACAAGATCAAGCCAGACGACGTGCCAAAGTCAGTCTTTCGCACTCGTTACGGCCACTACGAGTTCTTGGTAATAACATTCGACCTGACAAATGCCCCTACCGCCTTCATGGATCTAATGAATCGGGTGTTTCGTCCTTCCTCGACAAACTTATGGTAGTCTTCATAGACGACATCCTCGTCTACTCGAAGGATCGATTGTAACATGCAGAATCTTCGTGGACCGTATTCTAGCCCCTTCGAGATAATTAGTTGTTTGCAAAGAGGAGCAAATGCAAATTTTGGCTGAGCTGCGTACCTTTATTAGATACATCATTTCATCCGAAGGTATTGCAGTCGAGCCAAAGAAAGTTAAAGCCGTTGCTGATTGGAGACGGCCTACGTCGGCTAGTGAGCTTCAAAGTTTCTTTGGTTTGGTAGGATACTACAGAAGCTTCATGAAAGATTTTGCGAAGATTGCATCGCCATTACCTCGTCTCACTCAAAAGGGAGTCGTGTATGAGTGGTCGGACGATTGTGAAGCTTCCTTTTAGGAGCTGAAGCAGCGGCTCATTTCGGCCCCTATACTCGTACTTCCGGATGGGGTAGAGGATTTTCAAATATTCAGCGATACTTCAGGCCAGGGCTTAGGACGTGTACTCATACAGTGAGACAAGGTAATCTCCTTCGCCTTTAGACAATTGAAGCCGCACGAGAAGAACTATCCTACGCACGACTTGAAGTTAGCGGCGATTGTGTTTGCGTTGAAATTATGGCATCACTATCTTTATGACATGGCGTGCGTGATCTATACCGATTACAAGAGCTTCAAGTATCTCTTTACTTAGAAGGAGCTGAACTTACGACAACATCGTTGGCTAGAACTGATCAAAGACTATGACTTGACGATCGACTATACGCCGGGCAAGGGAAATATTGTGGCAGACGCTCTGAGTCATAAATATCTTGCCTCGTTGTGCATCAATAGCAGACTGCTATGGGACCTTGAAGAGATGGGCATCGACCTCCGAATTTGATTTAGAGATGTACAGTTGGCGTAATTACAGTTAAAGCCGAGCTTGTAGGAAAAGACCAAGACTGCTCAGAAGGACGATCCATACCTGAAGAATATGCGAGAGCTAATTTCAACAGGAAAGACGACCGACTTTGCGAAAGATCGTCTTTGCGGAAGATGACCGCTCAGACCGACTTTGATTGAAAGGCCGACTATACGCTCCCGACTCAGAACTTAGAAAGAAGATATTGACGGAGGTGCACTATGCAAAATATACCTTGCATCTAGGCAACAATAAGTTGTATGAGGAACTCCGTACAACCTTATGGTAGCACGGAATGAAGAGAGATGTGGTACTCTTTATGTCGCAATGCATGGCCTGTCAGCAGATGAAAGCTGAGCATCAGAGACCGGGCAGAAAAATGCAAAACCTTGCCATTCCAAAATGGAAATGGGATCATATCACTATGGACTTTGTTGTTGGCCTGCCGAAGACGCCACAGGGGAACAATGCCATCTGGGTGATTGTCAATCGATTAACGAAGTCAGCACATTTCATTGCCATTAAAGTCACTTGGAGCGTTGATCGCGTTGCTTAGATCTATCTTGATGAAATAGTTCGGGATACCGGTATCCATCGTCTCAGATCGGGATGGGCGGTTCTTATCACGCTTCTGGTGTAGTCTTCAGTCAGTAATGGGACCAAGTTGAAGCTTAGCTCAGCTTATCATCCTCAGACCGATGGCCAAACAGAACGGGTGAAGCAGATTCTCGAAGACATATTACGCCTTTGTGTAATCGATTTGAAGTCAAGCTGGAACGTTCATCAACCATTGGTCGAATTTGCATATAATAATAGCAATCAGTCCAGCATCCAAATAGTTTCGTACGAAGCCTTGTACGGCCGGAAGTGCAGATGACCCATTTGCTGGGATAAAGTTGGGGAACGGCAAATTCTTGGCCCAGAGTTGGTAGAAAAGACCGTAGAGAAGGTCAAGCTCATTCGAGAAAGACTGAAGATTGCACAAAGTCGACAGAAGAGCTATGCCATGCCCACCGAAGACCCCTTAAGTTCCTAGAAGGCGACCATGTGTTTTTGAAGGTAACGCCCATGCGAGGAGTCACCAAATTTGGAGCAAAGGGGTAGTTGAGTCCAAGATTTGTCGGTCCCTTCGAGATATTGAAGCGAGTCGCCCCAATAGCTTATCAAATTGCATTTCTGCCAGCATTCTCAGATATGCACGATATTTACAACGTCTCATAACTATGGAAGTATGTGCACGATCTGAGCCATGTGGAAGATTTGGAAAAGTTAGATCTGAAGGCAAACTTATCATATATAGAAGAACTCATGCAGATCTAGGAGCGCAAGGATAAATTTCTTCAAAATCATTTGATCCCTCTCATCCGCATACTCTGGAGAAATCATACGGTCGAGGAATCAACATAGGAACTCGAATCAGAGATGAAGGAGAAATTCTCTTCATTATTTTCTTAGAGGTAGGTTCTATCCTTAAGTTTCGAAAACAAAACTTTTTCTTAGTTGGTTATGGCTTAGTACCCCGTCCCTACATCGTGCCCCATTTATGTCCACAGGGTGCGTGGAAAAGGAACACTATCACTACCGATTAAGTCAGAACCGATAAATCAGGATCGAGTGAATCGATGGAACGAAAACGATTGAATTAAGATCCTTTTCTCATTATGGAAAGGCTTCTTCGGAATTAAGTCCCGTATTCAGTGGGATGCGCATCGAGGAAAGACTCTGTGGCTGAGTTGGGAGAGACCTTCCGTTGCTCTGTTTTTCATGCCGTACTTGCACTTTGGCTTTGGTTTTCGTGAATATTTTCGATGGTTTTTATGGCTTGCATTTTCGAACTTTGCATTCGTATCGAACTTCTTGAATAGCACAGTGTTCTAATCAGTTGCTTATGCAATTTCAGGTGATCGCATAGGCGCCATCTAGCGCAACCAACCAGTCTCTCGTCTCAAGCAAAATCAAGGTGAGTGGCTGACCCTTCTTCCCCCTTGACCCCGTTCTTAAATCCATCAATAGCATCGTTACGGATAAAATATTAGATGCGTAAGCACGGACACATCTACTTGTCCTATAAAACTGCTAAAGGCTTGCTATGCGATTCATGATATAGAACTACGTTAAACAAAAGATAGACTCATTGATTAATGATGCCACGATAAGGCGGGACACGATAAAAATGGTTAAATATCAAAATGTAGACCCTGCTTGAGTAAACTAAATTAGTCTAGCACGATCATGGACAACTTGTCGACAAGATAAAAGTTTCCTCAGACGGCACCCCAAGGCTACGGGACTGCTTCGGCCTAGGAGGAAACACGATATAGCTGTGATAGATAATAGCAGGCGGGACTCACTACTTGCGTTGAAAGGGCCCCGACTAACAAAGCTATAAGCACAGAATGGCTTGCGGTGTTAGTGACCAATCACACATAAATTTGCACACGCTATGCTAGCGATAACAATTGATAGGAAAGAACAAGGTCTCACATTGCATGGCACGCTCTGTCGTGGGTAAGTTATAGCGTTATTTACATTATGCCTGTCATATGCTTGTCTGAAATTTATTATGATGGTTAGAAAGATCACAAACTAAGTCATATAAACTCTTCAACCAAATGAGAGCATGGAACTTAATTTGTCACGCACCAGTACAAAGTGTAATGTACTGATCCTCGCTCTCCACAGGTACCCGGACCAAGAAGGGCGTGCCACTTAAGCTCTAGGCGACGCAAGTACATTTGAAGCCTCGTCCGTGTATTGAAGGCTTGTTTTGAATCCTTTTGAAGACTCCACATTCAGTCCAGAAGAAGATATGTCTCGACTCCCCACGATACCAGGTCGAATGAAATATTTTGCTTGTAAATGGGAATGTAATGTATGGAATGACTATCTCATCAGCGTTTATTTTATAATCTAGTCATATTGTAGCCCGCACAACAACGTTTGTAATGGAGTCATGTAAATAATGTTTTATTATCAATAAAAGAAAAGTTATTTCCTTTTTCAAATGTGTTTGTTCAATTTCTCTCCATAATCTATTTGATGTTGTATTTCGGATAACCTTATGACTATGCCTTGTGCGATCACAACTTAGGTTTGCACCGCATCACTTCCGGGAGACGATTATCGATTCTACAGAATCGGGGCATGACATATGACACTCTCTATACTATGTAACACATGAACTATATGAAAGATGCAGACACTCATATATCCATACACACTCAACTCAAAGGCACACTGTTGTTGCACTTCTCCGTCTACCTGTGCACCCTGCCACACATGAAACTCATTTACTAGGACACCCCTATCCTCTTACAGACCACCTGGATCCCCTTCTAACTGATTCACCCCCAAAAAAAGTATCAGTATAAGCACTTACTGCACCCCTAAACACACACACATGCATTTACATATATGCATTCACACATATGACACATACAAATACGTATATTATATATATATATATATATATATATATATATATATACGTACACCCGTATGCATGCATACACAAATCTAACCGTACATTTCATGAGATATCATGACACGACACCACGTACCCTATTTAGGACACGTACCCAAAATTTCAACTTAAATATGAAACGAAAATCCTTTTGGGGACACGTGTCAAACGCTAGTGGTCACAATCCCATAACTACCCAAATGACACCATTCTAACCCATAGAACTATTAAGAATGCGTCCTCTAACATCTATTTCTCCACCTATAGGGTTGGACCTAGCCATTAGAAGGGTCTCCTATATAAATACATGAAATTTGGCTATGAAAATGAGAGAAAAGAATGTCATACCTATGTGAAATGGAGCCTACACCAAGACCCACAAATTTGGGGAAGATGGAGGAAGGAGTGGCTTCCAAATCCTTGCTAGAGCCTCCACCAAGTCTCCTTGAGCTCCCCAAGTCCTTAGCACACCAAAGGAAAGAAAGAGGAAATTTTTTGAGAGAGTGTGGAATGAAAAAAAGAGTGGAAAACCTCGATTTATGGTGGCTGCCATTGAGGGCTTTGGGGGGGGGGGGGGTTATATAGGGTCTTGCTAAGCCCTAAACTCATTATGACACTTTGTATTAGGAAGGTCTTTAAGAAAACTAAGTGGTTTAACTGTAATTAGTGTTTGCACCATAAACAACCATGACTAGGGTCCAACTTAAATTGAGTTTCTAAATTTTATAAATTGGGCTTAATATCATGCTAGTGGCCCACAAATGGAAAAAATAACTTGGTCGAAAATAACCCTAATATGGAAAAGTGGTAGTTACACTCTCAGATGACCCTAACAACACTACAACATACACTAGCTCTCATTGAAACACTAACACACTATGACACTAAAATTCTCACTGATTTTACTCACACTCTCTCTTTCTTTCAAGATACCAACTCTCCTCTCACTCCCTAAAATTCTAACTGATATGTTATCCCACCTCTCAAACTCTGCAGTTCAAACTGATTGGAACTAGGGAGATGAAACCCCAAAATCCCAAATCCTAAATCAGTCATAGGACTGTCCTACACATGCAACATTCACCATATATATATATATATATATATATATATATATATATATTTTCACCTCTCAAACTCTGCAGTTCAAACTGATTGGAACTAGGGAGATGAAACCCCAAAATCCCAAATCCTAAATCAGTCATAGGACTGTCCTACACATGCAACATTCACCATATATATATATATATATATATATATATATATATATATATATAGTTGCCATTACCAGCAATTCAAACCAGTCCAAAAAGAGCTTCCGATTCCTGGACTTCTGGTGCGACCATCCCCAATTCTTGGACATCGTTAAAGAAGCCTGGAATCGTGTAGAGTCCACCGACCCTCTTACTCGGATTGCCATCAAGCTCAAGGCCACGAGGAAAGCCCTTGCTGCCTGGAGTAAACAAGCCTATGGGGACATTTTTCAATCTATTCGTGAAGTCGAGGACGACGTCACCCGTGCCGAAGCTAGGTTCATATCTGATCGCTCGCCAGCTACCAGAAACACACTTAACCTCACCAAAGCAATCCTCAAATTCAGGTTGAAAGTCGAGACCAATTTTTGGAAGAAGAAAGCGAGACTTCGATGGGACAACGAAGGAGACAAAAATTCAAATTACTTCTAAGCCTGCGTTAATGGGCATAGACAGAAACTCACTCTTCACCAGATAGTCGATGACACCGGTACCAGCATCACCAACCAAAAGCGTATCCAAGCGGCGACTGCGCAGTTCTATTCCCGACTGTTTTCCAAGGACATGGTCCTCAGAGACAACACATTCCTGGCAGAGATTCCCTACCTTATTAGTGACAACGACAACATCCAGTTAGAACTGCCCTCCTCCGAGCAAGAGGTTAAAGATGCCGTATGGGCCCTCGACGCACACAGTGCGCCCGGACCAGACGGTTTTTTTTGAGGTTTTCTCTCGCTCTTGCTGGGACATTATCAAGGAGGATCTTCACAAGGCGGCTACTGCCTTCCTCCAAGGTACGACTAACCCCAAAGCCATCTCGAGCACCACTCATCCCGAAAAAAGACAACCCAGAGACATTTTACGATTTTTTCCCCATCAGCCTTTACACTTTCACCAATAAGATCATCTCCAAGATCATAGCGTCCCGCATGTCCAGCTTCTACCCAAGATCATCTCGGAGGAGCAGAGTAGCTTCGTCCAGGTGAGAAACATTCAAGATAACATCATGCTAGCCCAAGAGTTAATCACCTGCATGAAGTTTTCGACAATAGGAGGCAACGTAGCCATCAAGTTGGATATGGAGAAAGCTTACGACAGACTGGACTGGCAATTCATGATCTGGGTGTTCAGGGCCTTCAGATTTTTCGAAAACTGGATCAACATCATATGCGATCGATCAGCAACTCCTGGTTTTCTACGGTCATCAACGGGCAGGCCGACAACTACTTCAAATCTAGCCGTAGTGTCAGGCAAGGAGATCCCCTGTCCTCCATCATTTTCATCATCACTGCGGACACCTTGAGTAGAAACCTTAACAAGATGAAGAGCACCCCCAACTTCCATCACTATCATACCGCTAGCGGTTGCCCAATCGTTTCCCACCTGGCTTTTGCCGATGATATCCTCATCTTCTTATCCGTGGAGATCGGGTCGGTGGATGTGGTCCACAACACCCTACAGAGATACGCCAGGTGCTCGGGTCAGAAAGTTAATACGAAAAAGAGTGTCATCTACACCCACCACAATATCGATAGAGATCACATGGTGAATCTCTCCAATACCTCTCCATTATCTATCAAACATCCCCCATTCCAATACCTGGGATGCTCCCTAGTGTATTGTAAATATAATGCAGGAATTTTTGAAGACTAGATCAGACGCATCAGGAATAAACTGGAGGGATGGCAGAACGCTACCCTGTCTCCATGTGGTAAGATGATCCTCATCAATCATGTCCTCACTTCCATTCCCATCTACACCCTGGCAGTGTGTTCCACCCCAAATAAAGTGCTCTCCATGATCGAAAGTATCTTTAGCAACTTCCTTTGGGGCCATCAAGGAGGCAAAGACAAGCATCATTGGGCTAGCTGGAATACAATGGCTTGCCCTACCGGGGAGGGGGGGCTGCGATTCAACAAACTGTCCCACATCGTCAATGCCTTCTCGATGAAGCTGTGGTGGAAGCTGCGCACGAATCACAACTTATGGACCAGGTTTATGAAGGCCAGGTACTACAAGCACATCTATCCGTCGACGGCCATCTCGAACAGCAGATCCACCGTAGCTTGGCGTCACATTCTCATCGGTCGGTCTCTTGCAGAACCCGTCATTCGCCTACACCTAGGCGACGGAGCTCCTCGTCTTTCCTCGAACGTTGGGTTGGTGCTACCTTACTTCCCAATTTTGCGGTCGCCCTAGAAACAGCTCTATCAAGGACTTGTCGGACCCCTTGGGTAACAACTAGAACTGGAACAAGGTTCGAGTTTGGGCCGGACCGGAGGCAGTGGACATGATCCGTCTTAGCGGAGTGACGATTGGAATAGAAGCAGATGAGATCAGATGGTCGGCCACAGCTACCGGATCATTCTCGATTAGATCAGCAAGAAGTGTGAAGTAAGGCCAATCGACGCCATTTCCCACTATGGCTTCTTTCTGGCAGACCTGCATCCCCAAGAAATGGTCTTTCCTGATATGGAGAGCCCTTTGTAACATCCTACCCACCGACGAATCTCTCAATACCATTGGATTCAGCCTCGTGTCTGCTTGCACATGCTGCTCTGATCGTCAGTCAGAAATGGTCAACCACACTTCTGTCAGGGGGACCTTCCAGCCAAGGTTTGGAGTACGTTGTCCCAGCGTTGCAGAACGGCTAGTGGAGGTGACAGCTTTCCAGATCGAGCTGCAGCCTGGGCTTCCGAGTCCCACGGCCACCAGATTGTGGCAGCCGCCGCTACTTGGGTAATCTGGAAAAATCGCAACAAGGCGGGATACGAAGGTCGCCAGTACACCGCTGATCAGCACATATGGGAGACCATTCGCCAGTGCCGAAAGTGTTGCCCCCATTGCACGCACAGCCAGCCGGTCTTCTGGAACTCTCTCCTTTCCCCTTCTTAATCGTTTAATCTCCCGTTTTCTCTTTTGTTAGTATACTTGTATAGATTTTGAAATTTTGCGCCTAGTGGTATACTTGTACCGTGGTTGGCTGTTTAGGCCTTATTGAATAAAACGAGTTTCTTTAATATTTTTTTTCTTTAATATATATATATATATATATATATATATATATATATATATATATATATATATATATATATATATATATTTTTATATATATATATATATATATATATATTTTATATATATATATATATATATATATATATATATATATGTATATATATATATATATATCTCCCCAATGTGTGTGTATATATACACGACACATCTCTCTCTCCCAATGTATACACTTATATATATATATATATATATATATATATATATATATATATATATATATATATATATATAAATATATATATATATATATATATATATATATATATATATATATATATATATATATGAAAAATATATATTTATATATATATATATATATATATATATATATATATATATATATTTGGAAAAATATATATATATATATATATATATATATATATATATATATATATATTTTGAAAAAAGGTGAATTTTGTTCCAAATGAAAAGCCATAATCATACAACATACAAACAGAGTGGGACTCCCACTCATCACTCATCAATTCTCCATAGCATTTACATCAAACTCGATGTTATAGAGAATGCCAACTGGAGGGGTGACCAACCCCTCAAAGGTCCGACGATTTTGCTTCCGCCATACATGCCAAACCGCAGCAGCCAGACGAACTCGGGATGTTCGGAACCAGTCCTGCCCTCTACCCCTGCTATCTCGGATCACCGTGATGATGTCCCCAACACTTTTCCCGGAGGTGCACACACCCAATACACGACTCTACTCCGTCCAGATCTGCCATCCAGAGTGCACTCGAAGAAGATATGCTTTATAGATTCAGGCTCCAAACCACAAAGCACATATTTGGGATCCGGAACCGGCACACCAAACGAACTCAAGCGATCTCTCGTCAAGAGGTGGCCCAGTAGAAGCTTGTAAACACACAATTGCATCTTCCGGGCCAGACCCTTAAACCAAACGAACTCGTAATCAGGACTCAGCGGGAAGGCTCGCCGGATAAGGTTGTAGCAGCTACGGAATTGGAACTCCCCAGTCACTGTAGAAGCTCCGGTCGGCTCCCAAATCCACCGATCCCCAGGCAAAGACGGATCAATGACAGTAGACAAAATGCTCCCACCCAGCTCCTCAGTGAACCGATAAGAGTCCGGCCACCACTCCCTATTACGAATGATGCGACTGCACGTCAGACCACGCCTGTCCTCCTAATGAGATGGGGCTCCTCTGATGTCCAACAACGAACGTCGATCTATCCAAGGATCCTGCCAGAGGTCCGTACCCGACCCGTCCTTCATGACCCTCCGAATGGCAGACTTGAGCACCCCCTTGTGTCTCAAGACAGTCTTGAACGTGACTGAATGGTTGTTGTCAGTTAGACACGTCCAAAAGCTGCCCTGCTTCACGTATCTGCTGTACATCCAGTCCGTCCAGAGAGATCCTCCGCTGATGAATCTCCAGGCCAGCTTAAGTGCAGAAGCCTCTCTAACCTCCAGCAACGGTCTAAGCCCCACTCCTCTCTCCTTCCTGGAACGACAGAGCTGGTCCCAGGAGATCGTATGCATACCTCCCATCCAAATGAAATTGGTACATAGCTGCTCCACCCGTCGGATAGTGGCTAAAGGTAGGAGGATGGACTGCAGCCAAAAATAGGCCACAGCCGATATTACCGATCTGACCAGCTCAATGCGACCGCCAAATAACAGACCTGCTGCTTGCCACCCTTCTACTTTCCTCTGGACATATTCTACCAGACTATGGCAGTCCTGATCCCACATATAGTTGACAGTGAGAGGCACTCCTAAGTAGCGCACCGGAAGATCACTCCTTGCGATACCCAACACATCAGCCCGCTCCTCCTTCCGGGTACACAGGGAGCTGAAGTTGACCCTACTCTTATTCCTGTTCATCTGGAGACCCGAAACGGACTTCAAATCTTCCATAATAGCTACAAGCGTCAGCAACCCCTCCATCGAAGTCTGGATAAAAACTAACAGATCATCCGTATATATAAGATGAGTAACTGGAGGGTCCATCCTCCGAAACAAAGGAACCAACTGTCCATGGTGCACTGCCAGATCCATCAAGCAAGTAAAGTATTCTATAACAAGCGTGAACAGGTAAGGGGACAGTGGGTCACCTTACTTAAGCCCACGGTTGCTCTGGAAGTACCCATAAGGAACACCCTGGATGAGAACAAAAAAAGTGGGGGACGTAATGCACTCCCGAATCAACGCGACCCAGTGCTCCGCGAAACCCATGGCGGACATCAGATGACAGAGGAAGTCCCGATTGACCATGTCATACGTCTTCCTCAAAACCATTTTAACACAAGCTTTTTTCCCTCCGGGTTTGCTAAATCCCCTCACCATCTCATGAGCCAGGAGGCTGTGCTCGGCGATCGACCTCCCCTTGATGAATGCAGCCTGATTTGGAGATACCAAGTCCTGCATGATTCCCTCCATCCGTCGGCACATAAGGTGCGTAATTATCTTATAAAGATAATTACAACATGCAATAGGACGAAAATCTGCCAGTGCAGTCGCTCCCTCCTTCTTCGGCACCAAGGTCAGGAAAGTGTGATTCAGTTCTTTCAGGAGCTTCCCTTTGGTAAGGAATTCCTGAACCACCTCCACTACCTGATGCTTCAGAATGTCCCATTGGTGTTTGAAGAAACCACTGCTAAAGCTATCTGGACCAGGAGCCTTGTTGGGGTCTGCCCCCTTGACAATAGACTCCACCTCCTCCAATGTAACAGGTGCAAGCAGAATGCTATTTCCAAATGGAGTCACCAATCTCTTCGTCACAACCTCTGGGAACACGGATAGGTAGTCAGTCTGGAAATATAACTCAGAGTAGTATCTGACAACCTCGCCCTGGATCTCAGCCGGCGTCCCCACGAGAGTGCCATCTGCATCAAGTAGCTGGAAGATGTGATTCCTATTCTGTCTTGTTCGGATAACATCATAGAAGAACTTGGAGCACCGGTCACAATCCTTCAGCCAGGAGCATTTGGCTTGCTGGGCTGAGCTAATCCCCTTCTGCAGCCTCAGGATGTTGACTTCTCTGATCAGCTCCTTCTCTCTGGCCACCAGGTCCCTATTCAGCATGTCAGCCTGCATATCCTGCTGTAAGGTCTGCAACTCCACCTCCTTGTCTTCTAAGGTAGACTTGGGCAGCCCCTTCACCCAACTCCTAAGGGCTCTCTTCGTGGCCTTGAGACGATGAACCAAACAGAATTGAGCCGTTCCCTCCTGACCATTAGTGAGCCCCTCAGCGACAGCCTCTAGGTAGCCCTCTGAGAGATACCAACTGTTGTTGTACCTAAACAGGCAGGACTTCCCAAGAGACCGAGCAGAAAAGCCAACCCTGATGGGGGAATGATCGCTCGTCCCAGCTGCCAGACCCTTAGCTGGAGTGGTGGGGAAGTGACGGAACCACTCCCCATTACCCAGGGCTCGATCAAGCTGACAAGAAACCCTATTATGAGTTGCTTTGTTGTGCCAAGTCCAGATGCAGCCTGAGCGAGACAATCCCCGAAGCCCCGCAAGCAGGAGGCATATCTGAAAATCATAGAGGATAGAATCTGGGACCGGACGGCCACCCAGCTTTTTTCCTTGGTGCAGAAGGGCATTGAAGTCCCCGATCAAGAGAAGAGAAAGGTACGACGAGTCAGCAACAGATGAAATACGGGAGATGTCGCTCCATAGGGACTCCCATCTCCTTCAGTCATTGTGGCCGTAGACAGCCCCCAGCAAGAACCGGAAGCCACCCTTGTTCACGAAGGAGATCACAATCAGCTGCTCCATCAGCAGATGCCAGTCACCATCCCAACTCTTCAGGTTCCAGCGAACCCAAATCCTTGCCATGTTACAAAGAGCCAGGTTGTGTAATTGGGCCCAATGAGAAGGGGTCCGACGAGTAAGAGTCTTCTCACCTTTGATCTTGGACTCTAATATAACAGAAATGTCACATCTCTCTCTGTGGAGCACCCCACAAATCTCTCTCCACCTTCCTAGCGAACACACCCCCCTCACATTCCAGGCGATAATGGCCATTAATTAATGAGAGGTGGGGGGCCCCTGAAAAACTCCCAGAACGGCACCTGGGAAAGGTGCCGCATCCGTCGCTAAAGGATCCTCATCCATCCCAGTCGGAACCGTCTGTTGGAGAACGACCTGAGAAAGCACCAACGTCCAGGCAGGATTGTCAACACACACCGCCTCCTCTCTGTCTGTGGTACGTCCCTCCACCATGGAGGGGCCATCATGCAGCAGGCCGACAGCACGTCTCTTCCTACAGTAAACCTTCCCTCCAGACGAACCGCCCTCCCCTCGTGCCTCAGTCTCCGTCGCAACCATGCTTCTGGTAACTATACTACTCGCCCCTGGCCAGTGGACACCACCCCACCCGTTGGGGCAAGCTGAGTAGATACAACGAGGCTCAAACTGCCATCATTCACCTGATTAGTAACCTCCCCCTTCACGACCTCCACTCCGCTATCATCTCTAAAATCCATATCACAGTGGGCTTCGGGAACCTCACGAGGAGGGATACTAGGCCCCACCGGAGGGCCAGCCTCCAAGCAAGCACTGGCCAGATGCCCGAAACAGGAACAGCATGAACAGGTAGGTGGAACCCATTCATACTCCACCTTCTAGGTAAGCACCTCCCCAGAAGGGAGCTCACACTCCACCATCTTCGGAAGCTCCCCCCGCCCGAATCTCCATAAAAATCCTTGCATACATCAACCGCGTCCGAAAGGTAGTAGCTTCATCTGCCTTGATCGGGGTGCCCACCAAACTTGCAAGTCGCATCAACAAGGGAATGCTCCAAAATCCAACCGGGAACTCGGGGAATCGAATCCATACTGGGATGGCATTCAGAACTTCCCTCTCGCATCGCAGCTACGGAGTCCACTCCTTGAGAATGATCAGTCTGTCGTCGAACGTCCATGGGCCGCCTTGGAGGATCCTAGCGATATCCTTCGCCAGCCCAAACTTCACATAATAGAAGACGTTCTTGCGAGCATAGAACTCTATACTTCCCTTAGGCTTCCAGACACGCGCTGCATAGCCCCGGATCTGTCCGTAGAAAGGCTTGTTGCCTAAGACATACAGGACGAGGGTATTCTTACAGTAAGCTGTCACCTGCTGGATCTCCTCCGCAGGAAACACAGCCCGGAAACCCCTTCCTATCTTGAGCGGCGGGACATACTCCATCGATGTGGGGGATTTCGGCCCCACCGGTTTGTAGATCTCGGCCCAGGACCGTCCAGCAGGCCGTCGGGACGTCCCAATAGGCCTCGGGGCAATCACCGGGCGAGAAGTCCCAGATCCCTGAACATCTAGATCTACTACCTTACTTTTCCCCTTGGCCGCCGCGGTCGCATTAGGCCGCCAACCCACCGATCTCCCAGCAGACACCCCCGGACCCCGGCTAGGCCGAGACCCTGTCCCGTTCTGACAATTATCGGGATGACGACCCCTAACCTGACCCTGTCCGCCTCCCGTCTTCCCCCCGGTCTTCGCCACACGCCGGCGTGTAACCGACGTCCATCCACCTCCCTCCGTTTGACTCCCCAGAGATCCGGACCCTACTCCGAATTCAAAGTTCGAATCTAAGGGAATCTCGGAGTGGTGGATACCCAACCCCCTCCCCGTAGAGCCCGACCCGTCCCCCGGCCGCCTGGGAGGGTCGTCGCCACCACAGGGGGGTCCACCCGACCCCCCTCATGTGCTTCCGCCCCCCCCTCCGCCCCGGCCGCCTTTGGGGGAGCTGCCGCGCGCGCTCGCATGGGTGGTCCGCCCAACCCCCCGGATCTGGCTTCCGCTCCCCCCCCCAACGTCGGGAGGGGGCCGCCCTTCAAGGCCAAGGCCCGCCCACCGCCGGCCAAGGTGTCCGGCGGCCGTGGAGGCAACTCGCGAGAAAACCCTAGCACAGCTACGCGATCGCCCGCTCCAGCCATTATATATATATATATATATTATATATATATACTCATCTCTCTCTCCAGTGTATACGTAGGAAAGAGAGAGATGAGGATATATATATATATATATATATTTTATATATATATATATATATATATATATATAGACACATACGACACATCTCTCTCCCCAATGTATACACTCATGGCACATGGGTGCCACTGATCCAACTGCCTGCCAATTGTTCAGTGGCCATGCTACCTACAGGGGCCAACCTGCCTCCCCTCTTCCTGGCCTGTCATGGCCAAGACAGGCCTGGCCACTCATCTCCCCCTATCATGTGTGGCCTATACTGCACTATTTTCCTCTCTTCCTCATCAATTAGTCTCCCCACACACTAATTCTAACACAAGCACACACTATCGACATACACCACTTCACTCACTGTCAATAACAGTATCACTGAACAGTTCTCCATATATTACCGATACTCTAACTCTTAGACACACACAACCATGTATTTGAGTACACAATATATATAGTTATCTAGTACTTTACTATAAAGCATCTACATGACACCAAATTGGCATCATATAATCTACGACACACACCTTACTAAGATATTCCCTTATCTAGATATGAAATTACCTATTTCAAACATCCAATTGCATGACAGAAGAAATAATGAATATGTCATTAATTTCAGACATCTCAAAGGCCGTATCATCCATATAAATAAACACATACAAGCCTATTTACATACCCATGTATATTGATACACATACTCACTATATTTTCTCTCTTACCTACTGATAATGATACCCCTATCAACTCTAAACTCTCTCATAGACACTTAGCGTATTGGGAACTAAGTTTCAGTCCAAGGAAACTCTTCACTCCATCTAACCTGCACAGACCTCTCCCTCTTCCTAACCCAAGTCCACCCTCCTATCTACTGTTATTTCAAAAATGGAACACACACTGACATTAAAAGCCACCTACACATACTGGTATCTGAACCTTGGTATACATATGATACACATGTTTAATATTCCTTGTTCTTAGACTTATCCTCTACTATATGGCCTTTACCTATGTCTATGACTCATACAGTTAACCCTTGACCAAATGGTGATTGCATCCACATGTCCCGACCTATTGCAACTGGACACAGCGAGACAGGGGGCAGTCTTCCTTATCATCCCCTGTTCTGCTGCGATTGCCATCTTTCACCCAATCATCCCTCTATACTAAACCTACATTCGAACACCCATGTATAACTTCCCCTTTGCACAAGTTTGTATATGTGTTCATGTTTCTATAGTCCAATTTGGAATTACTATATCTAGGAACACATGCGTGTACATGGGTGCCCCTACTTATATATGATACATTAGCCCCCCTCAAGTAACTGAGAAAAATAGAGGACTAAAACAAGTTCAACCATACTCGAGCTCTCTCTCATATTCTCTATGACCGATACACAAATGCCCTTCACATATATCCCTGCCTACTTAACATTTCACTGAAATGAATACACAATTTAGCCCTCTCAACCTCATTCCTTTACTTAACAGTACTCATTTGATGTTCAAGTAATAAACGACTGATACATTAGGTGGCTCCATATAGTAGATACAAGTATGTTCCATATATGACTGTTCTTGATACTCCCCCCTCTCAAGAAGCTCAAAACAGTGAACACCTCATGCCCATATGTAACACATTATATATATATATATATATATATATATATATATATATGCATTGAAATCATTCATTCCTATCCCTATGAGCAACCCAAGCTATGTCTAGGCAATAAACTGAAAACAAGGCTAAAAATTGTCTATTTGTCAGGCTCTCCTCGAATTTCTCCAATGATGACACAAAATCTCCAAATAACTACTACAAAATGATGGTTAGAGCCTTGCTCTTCATCCCATGGGTACCCCTAATCCATGTATGTGTTCCTACAAGTGTCATGCATGAAAATAGAGCTCAAATCCATGAAAAATGACAAGGGTTTACCTATTGGGAGATGGATTCCCAATATGTACCAAGAGGCAAGGAAGTAAATGTAAACCTCCTTCTAGCAAGCTCCACCCCAAGCTTCCCTCCTTAAGTGCTCCCTTAGCAATGTCAAGCTTCTAGCCGCTTGGAGAAGAGAGTGGGAATTAGAATGGTGTGCTAGGGTTTCTCTTCTCTAGTTTGGAATGAAAGGAAATGAACTAAAGGCTTGTCATAAAGGGTTTTATATAGAGTTTCATTAGGGTTAGGGTTGGGTTGTAACGTCCTAGAACCAGAATACTGGAGAGCGAGGGCATACATAGCCAGCTACGTATAATAAAATAGAATCCACCTCACTATACGGTCACGGCTATCTAGATATATGAGGGTTAACTATAATCCATCAGTCTCCTATAGTCAATATCAAACCTAAATGTCTCAATCTCAAGCAAGCAAGTAAAGTTACAAGATGTAAGATCACCAAATATACAATAGTAAGGCATCCCAAACATTACATATTCAGTTGATCATGAAGCTAGTCGTTACAAAATGTGAGGACTAGCAAGAGTTTTAATCATACATGATCAACCCTAGGATCTGTCAATCATGTTACAGCCCATAGGCAGACAGTAATAAGGTATGCAATACGGGCTAACAGGTGCTCGCCGGCTAAATGCCTCAAAATGAAATTTTTACAATAGAGTGGGAGAGCAAAAATAAACCCACTCGTTGCCCTGGTTACGTCTGGTGGTCACCATCGGGCTGGAAGGTCAGTAGATTCTCTGAAGCTGCTCCAAAATTTGGCCACACAAACTAGCTTGGTCAGATCCCAGAAAGAGCAAGTGCCACAAAGGAGGCTTCACTTTAGAACTAAAACCAACACATCAGAAAATATATTAAGGCAGTTAAAAGAACTTGAAGTAAAAGAATAACAACAGTCATAATGGAGTAGGAGGAAACCATTCAAGTAGCCAGGTCACAATCCTTAAACCAAACAATGACCGGGGTTGTAACCCTTCACCTGAAAGGAGCTCCGTCTCCAATTCCTGTTGGTAAGGTAAAATATTACAAGTGTGACGTGGGTGCAATAATACAATAAATAAAGAGAGGACTCAGAACTGCTCCGGGAGCCAGGTTACAACCCTTAAACCAAACAAGGACCGGGGTTGTAACCCTTCGCCTGAGCAGAACTTAGACCCTGATCTTTATTGTTAAAAGTGACAATCATACGATCAAGCCTGCAATAATCGAGAACTGAAATTATACCATACAATCGTTTTCGGCCAATCAGTGACTACGACTTTCTACATTAGCTAACTAGGGTTATCACAACATGCAGTGAGATGTTCCTCCAGTCACAAGCCCTGCAGCTAATCCAGGTTATCCAAGCGACTTGGGTTCATTAAGCAGTGCCTCGATCTTTTCCATATATCAGTGAATCTAGACTTGTGCCCTACTCGTCGGCAGGCTGCAAGTCCACAATGGTGGCCGGGATAACGGGATCGCCTGTAGCTAGGAAAAATCTCTCATGACTATTGAATTATTTTAGTTATTAGCCTTAGCCATTTACAGTAGGTACCCCTGACCGTGGTACTCAGGGATCCCTGTCCTAGACATGATGCAAACATTACCGGTTCAATTGTACAAACACAATCATCCACGGTGTCCAGGCTATTCAAGCTTGTCATGACATGCTAGCCGTCGCAACAGCCTTCAATATATATATATATATATATATATATATATATATATATATATATATATATATATATATATATATATATATATATATATATATAATATATATATATATATATATATATATATATATCATGTCATATCTACTGTCAGGAGTGCGCCAGGTCGGGCTACTATCACATCATGTCAAAAGTGTACCACAATGGGTCACCATCGTGTCAGGGAACAATTAATTTGGCACAAGCACACATTTAGTAATTAAATATTAGAAGGGGCAAGGGCTGTGGGGGACTCATGCGGCTCGGAAAAAAATTTCATGCGACCAGCAGTCACTTGGCCATATACGGCTGAGCAAAATATATAAGCATGCAATATAATGCATTAAATATACATGCGGCTAATGCTAAATATATAAGCATGCATGCTTGCATGCAAATGCATTTAATACATTAATATAATGCATTAAATAATGCATTAATACATTAAATACATTATACTAATATAATGCATTATATTAATATATTAATATACATTATATTAATATATATTATATTAATATACATTATATTAATATATGAATACATATTAAATATATGCTTGCATGCAATAGTATAATGCATTAATATGTGTTTTCCATAAATAAATTCACTTTATTTATTGTGTTTCTGGGAAAATTACAACTGTAGGAATCCGATCTCGAAGACGATCGCTTTATCCCTTGGACTATGCGAAGAAGAAAAGCTCTCTAGAATTTTACATCAATTTAGATATCTGTGTATCTGTACAATGAATGAAAAAAGAACTCTATTTATAGAGTCAAAAAAAAACTGAAAAGATAACTGTCTTCACAACCTGTGCATAACATACGCAAGGTTATGAGCAGTTACTGGACGTGGCCTGTAACTATTGGACACATGACAATCGTGCATGAGTCGTGTGCAAGTTACAGGACACACAGGTGAGAGATCGGTGGCATGGCTGCCACGTACTCCAATTTGATGAAATCCACGTAGCCTTGTTGAAGACAAAATCCATGCAGACTTGGTTGAGGATAAAATCCACGCAGCCTTGTTGAAGACAAAATTCACGCAGACTTGGGGCAAAAAGCTTCAGAATACACGCTAACTGGAAGCAGAAAGCTCAGAATTCACGTAAGCTTGAAGAAGGAACATAGAAGTTCAAAATACACACAGACTTGAGTCAGAACTGCCAGCTGTCTTGATTCGACGTGCCTCGATTGACACAAAATCTTTGACATTTGATTACTTTGTCAGTCACATTAAATGACAATAAGGTCTTTTTGGCACGCCAACTTGGTGAAGGCTGAGTCTTGTTGAAGAAGATTTCGAAAATCATGCAATAGTCGGCTGTGATCTCTCGAGTCCCGTGCATACGTGGCATACGAGGAGACATTCTTCGACTGTAGTACTGTCAGTCATAATGAGACTCTGACAAATGATGAGCTGTCTCTGCGTATATTTGAAGAAATAGTCTGGTAGAATCCAGCGTAACTTTTAAATATTGTCTTGATCGACTCAGCGTGACTTTTAGACTTTGTTCTGATCAGCTCAGCATGATTTTCATTTTTGAGGCCTACAAAACCCCCTTCAAAGTTTTCGAAAAATGATAAATTATTTCGAAATACTTTGAAATCGAGATGATAAAATGAATTTAGTCACGCTGAGATGACTTTAAGAGAGATTTACTCCGAAATGATTGGACTGTTGGGATTCTGTGCGGTTAAGATCCCGTGCAAATCTCCTAAAATCGAGGCAAATAATGATGTTGCCATTTGGAATTCTTCATGAGCCTATAAATAAGCCATAGATTACTTCTTTCCTTCTTTACTTGCTTTAGAGAGAGAATCCACAGAAGAGAAACTTCATCTTCCCCGACGAACTTCATCTTCCCCAACTTCTTATTCCCTTTCTCAGCAGTAATAGCTCCTAAGAAAACCGATGCTCAGGCCAAGGGAAAAGCTCCTGCGACTTCCTCGCGTGCCTCCACTGATAGGCTCCCTCGACACGAAGTCAAACATCCTCCTTTGCAGCGTAAGTGATGGATGGGGATCCGAACTGTTGAAGATGACTTGATAAAGATGAAGATGAATTCCACATAGAAATTTTAGGATCTTAAGACAAATAAATGAACTTCAGAAATATATCCCCCCTTCTTAGGGCAAAGGATATTAATAAAGTATGCCCCCTCTTTAGGGTCGGCCACTTATAAGTTTTGTTCTTAAATCAGTTGGAGGTAAAACCTTGGTTTTTGATACATGGAGTTTTTCTTCCATTGATCTGGATATTTGTAGAGAAGGAAGAGATGAACCACCCCCTTGATTAGGAGTTGGTAACAAACCCTCTTTTATAGATAAATTCTGTGCCCAATTCGAAGAAGTCGTAGAAGAAGACATTAAGAAATGTTTCTTCTTAGACTTATTCAGATTTTGAGACATAGAATGTCCAGAAGGAAGAGTAGTCAAAAGACCGTCTCCTTTTCTTTGACTAACAAAACTGTCAGTCAAAGCTGTTCCTGAAGTAAACACTACAGGAGCAGAAGAAACAACTAAAGAGTTGTTTCTTTTCGAAGGGACTTTGTGTGCCATTTGTGAAGGAGCCTTAGCAAGACCACCCCCAGTTCTAGTAGAAGTTGGCAAGGAAGAAGAGATAGATAAAGAGCTATTCTTCTTAGATGATGCATTCGGAATACACGCTAAAACAGGCTTGGTTAAAGAACCGGTGCTGTTAGCGTGACTTTTGAATTTAGAAATACACGCTGGAACAGATTTGGCTAAGGAGCCAGTACTGTCAGCGTGACTTTCGAATTTGAGATTGCACGCTGGAATAGATTTGGCTAAGGAGCCAGTACTGTCAGCGTGACTTTTGAATTTGAGATTGCACGCTGGAACAGATTTGGCTAAGGAGCCAGTACTGTCAGCGTGACTTTTGACTGCTGTAATCTTCGATCACACAAGAGTGTGTGCGCTTGCAGTAGAGTTCTTGCCAGTGTTAGGAGTAGACACTGTGGCAGAAACTTCACCACTGGTTGCCAACAGGTTCTTAGGGACATAGACAGATCGTCCCTTCGACTTGACAGTGGTGATGGAGGCTGAAGTGTGCTTGCCACCCTTAGCCCGGTGCATTTCTTCGTAGGCGAGTTGATCGAGTTGGATCGATATCACCTTCTTCGTCGAGCCGACTGACGAAGTGTCGTATTGAGTTGTTGCCATCTCAGAAGAGGAGATGGTTTTTTCCAGCAGAGTCGCCAATTTGTTTTCCATAAATAAATTCACTTTATTTATTGTGTTTCTGGAAAAATTACAACTGTAGGAATTCGATCTAGAAGACGATCGCTTTATCTCTTGGACTATGCGAAGAAGAAAAGCTCTCTAGAATTTTACAGTAATTTAGATATCTGTGTTTCTGTCCAATGAATGAGAAAAGAACTCTATTTATAGAGTCAAAAAAATAACTGAAAAGATAACTGTCTTCACAACCTGTGCATAGTTGAAAATCACGCAGGATTTAACATACGCAAGGTTATGAGCAGTTACTGGACGTGGCCTGTAACTGTTGGACACATGGCAATCGTGCATGAGTCGTGTGCAAGTTACAGGACACGCAGGTGAGAGATCGGTGGCATGGCTGCCACGTACTCCAATTTGATAAAATCCACGCAGCCTTGTTGAAGACAAAATTCACGCAGACTTGGGGCAAAAAGCTTCAGAATACACGCTAACTGGAAGCAGAAAGCTCAAAATTCACGCAAGCTTGAAGAAGGAACATAGAAGTTCAAAATACACGCAGACTTGAGTCAGAACTGCCAGCTGTCTTGATTCGACGTGCCTCGACTGACACAAAATCTCTGACATTTGATTACTTTGTCAGTCACATTAAAAGACAATAAGGTCTTTTTGGCATGCCAACTTGGTGAAGGCTGAGTCTTGTTGAAAAAGATTTCGAAAATTACGCAATAGTCGGCTGTGATCTCTCGAGTCCCGTGCATACGTGGCATACGAGGAGACATTCTTCGACTGTAGTGCTGTCAGTCATAATGACACTCTGACAAATGATGAGCTGTCTCTGCGTATATTTGAAGAAATAGTCTTGTAGAATCCAGCGTAACTTTTAAACATTGTCTTGATCGACTCAGCATGACTTTTAGACTTTGTTCTGATCAGCTCAGCGTGATTTTCATTTTTGAGGCCTACAAAACCCCCTTCAAAGTTTTCGAAAGTTGAAAGGACTTCAAAATTTCGAAATACTTTGAAAACATGCAAATGAACTTATTAAATGTCATGATGACTCTTCATTTTTCGAGACTGATCGAATCCAATTTATGGTGGAATATGAACCACCGGTGAGCTCCTTTATATAAACGGGGAGAAATTCAGCTTTGATCTTCATCTCGCGTCAACATGACACCGAAGGAAAAAGCTGAGGAAGAAGCACGAAAGTTGGGTTTTTGTGCTCATGGCGACCCTACTCTCGGGGGTAAGGAACCGGAGCCTTTAATTTTCGAATTCAAAGATGACCCTATCCAATTAGCCAAGAATTTCCTGAGCCATTTTGGTCTGGATGGCACATCTTCTTCCAATGGGCGTAGCCTCGCAGAGCAGCGGGAAGCGCTCGATGCTCTGTTACACCGTATGGGGGTTAACAGCGTAGAGGAATTGGGCGCCAAGCTCAGTCACTCCGCAAAATAGGGTGCGTCCTTTTATGTTTCTGTTTTCTTTTGAAAATGTTGCACTTCTTTTCCTCTTTTATCTATGTAAGGTCATCAGCACTACTTATTTTTGCATTGAAATGCCCAAACATTCCTGTGGTACAACTTTATGAACTTTGTGCTGAAAGTTAGCTTTTACTCCGAATAGTGTGCGCTAATGAAGAGCCTTAGGCGGCATTCTTTGACTATTTCAAATGTTGTGCTGTCTTCCAAAGCACACGTGACACTCATTCCGTGGTTATGAGCACTTTTTTAATCGGATCTTTCCAAAAATAGACTTGTAACTCCACCCTTTAAATAGATAGCTGAGTTTCACGCATACTCATTCCTTTATTCTTCTTCTCCTGAGAATGACTTTTTTGTAAGATTCTATTCTCAACAAGAAATTGATGATAGCAATGCTTCTTGATCTCGATGGTGAGTCCAGTACAGTAGCTTCACTTTTCACTGTCGAAGATGAGCTTTTGTTTCTGACAGAACAGGGTGCGCCTGACTGGCCAGTGCATGCCTAATGACATTTCTGTTGATTAATTTCTTTTTCTTTGCTGCTTTCTGCAGAAGTTTGGCTGAAATTTTTTTCCAGAACTGGCATCGGCGATTTGGATGCTGTGGGGAGCGTTCTTCTGACACCAACATCAGGGAGCTCAAGCGCTTATGACGCGCAAATCAGACAACTCATGCGCTTTTGACGCGCAAATCAGATAACTCAGAACTCTTCGTGGGATAGAAGGGTCTTCCTCAGATGGTAGGAAGAGCCTTTATACACGGAAAGTTGGATGGTAGAGTCACCTCTACCCCGAGAAATCGGGTAGTAGAGTTCCTTTTACGGCAGAACTAGGAATTGTATCCCAATGATGGATACGTTCCTATCTCCTCTGAAAGGCCGCTCCTAATCTACCAATTGTATTGGCAACAACACGCCTTCGGGCTGCCATACCCTGTGGTTCTCCTCTCGTCTGAGAGAGAAGACCAGAGTTTGATTCCTGCTGTTCTGGTCGCCACTGGAACTCAGACAGTCAGGAACTGCCACCAACAACGAACCCGACGGAGAAGATCCAAGGAAGAAAATAGATCTCCATTAGGTTATTGTTGTGTGTGTAGAATAAAAATCCAAAATTGTAATAGATTTCCATTATGATTTGTAAGAAAGTCTAAGAAAATGTAATAGACTTTTTATGATGATATGCGAGTGGAAATGATAATTCTTCTATGCTCAATGATTTGTATCTATCTGGATGAATTGTGGACATGATAGATAATGAAACCTTCTTTTCTGATTTAGAGTACTCGATACTATCAGAGGTAATATGGACGTGATAATATGTAGGAACTCAAAAAGAAAATAGATTGATTTCTATGCAGAGGTCAAAAAATGAAAAATGACAAATGAGTAGGTAGATTCAACATTTATCCAGAGGTTATGAAAACGTGATAAATAACGAATCCCCACTTTTTAATAAATTGATAGAAGATTTTAAAATCCCTCTCTAAAAAAGAACGAGAAATCAGCTTAACCAAACCTTGGTAACTGGGGGATGATAAGAGAACAATCTTGACAGATGAAAATATTACACATAATACTTTCTCAAGAATTTGCCATTAATGGGCATCATAGTGATCGACCGCCAAAAATGGATGATAATGAACGGATAAACCGTCGGATGACGATAAATGAACGGGTTAATCATCAGATTATAATGAACGGGTGAACCTTTATGAACGGATGAACCGTTAGGTGGATGAACGGGTGGACCGTCGGATGAATGTAATAACTGAACGGATGAACCGTCAGGTACTAATAAACGAGCGAACCGTCGGATGAATGTGTCGTTTCGATATTTGAGAAACTTCTGTCTATAAATATAGCAGAAATCTGACAGGAACGAACACTTCTACTCTTCAACATAAAAATGTCGTCTGGAGAAGCATCCAAGAAGGCTGAAATCGCCCCAAAGGTTCAGAAGGGCACTGAAGACCGCCCTGCAAATCCAGTTCAGCCAAAGGAGGCAGAAGCAAGCGAAGGCTCGTCTGCACCTCAGCCACCACGGGATATTCTGGACTTCCTGCTCGAACCAGGAAGGACTGAAGAAAAAGAAGCCATGAGGATGGCCGTTTGCAAGTTCCTCGTGGGCTCCAGCAAGGAGGTTCTCGGCTCTTTTGCTGACCGCGTTTTCGAGATGGACGGCAGTGGTCCGCGTCCAAATGTAGAGAAGGATGATAGTGATCTTCCTTAATATCATGTACTATCATTCATGATGAAATAAAATTTAAATTTTATTTATACTTGAACTTGTCTGATGATTTACAAGCATTTACTTTTATACATAATACTTTTTAAGGAATTTGTCATTAATAGGCATCATAACAATTCGACCATCCAGATCTGAGAGTTGATAAGCTACGTTTGAGAAGACTTTATTCACAACATAGGGACCTTCCCACTTTGCGTCGAACTTGCCTTTACTCATATGAGTCGTAGTCATAGGACGTCTGACTGTTAGAACAAGTTCTCATTTCTGATATGCTCGAACTCTGACTTTCTTGTTAAAAGCTCTTGAGATTCTAGCTTGATAGAATTCGATATTCTGTTGAGCAAATAACCGCTTTTCATCCAAAGCTTCTAATTCCTGAAGTCGAAGACGATCATTATTCTCGGTGGTGAGTTCATTAGCGATTGCTATCCTTAAAGAAGGAATTTGAATCTCTAACGGGAGAACAGCTTCGCATCCATACACCAGAGAAAAAGGTGTATATTTGGTGGCATTACGAACTGTAGTGCGGTAAGCCCACAGACATTCACCAAGTTTCTCACTCCAATTCCGTTTGTTAGTACGAACAAACTTCTTTAAGAGTTTGATGATGGTCTTGTTGAAAGCTTCTGCTATTCCGTTAAATGCCGGATTATAAGCGGTAGAAGCCATATTGTTAATCCGATGATCGTCACAGAACCGAGTAAATTTCTGGCTGACGAATTGTGGTCCATTATCATCAATAATGCGTCGAGGAATACCAAATCTGTAGATGACATGGTGTTTGATAAAGCTGATGACATTAGAAGTTTTGACTTCAGATAATGGAATGGCTTCGGCCCATTTGGAGAAATAATCGGTTATTGCGAGAATAAACCGATGACCTTTTGATGACGGCGGATTGATTGGGCTAATAACATCCATGCCCCAAGCTTCGAAGGGCTATGATGCTGCCATTGGATGTAGAAATCCTGAAGGTTGATGGATAAAATCTGCATGGATTTGACAAGCTTTACACTTCTTTGCATATTCGATGGCATCCGATACCATAGTAGGCCAATAATAACCCATACGTCGAATACGATCTTGAAGTTTTGGTCCAGGTTGATGTGCTCCACAAATTCTATCATGTGCTTCACGGATAATTTATTGGGCTTCATCACCAGCAACACATCGAAGAAGTAAACCATCATAAGCTCGACGATATAAGGTTATTGTAGTATGATTATAATAGAATCTGAGTGATCGTCGTCTGATAGATGCTGCCTCACTCGGATTATCTGGAAGAATATTATATAATACGAAATCTAAGAAAGGAAGTCTCCAATCTTTATCCGTATTCTGAGTCTCAGCCAAACTACTGAAGATGAATTCCATACTAGAATCAGATGAAGATGAAAAGGATTTATGACCAAATCCGAATCCTCTTGTTGTATTGACATCATGAGATGTTGATTCTTCAATGTCAACTGGAAGCCCTAGAGTTAGATTTTTTTTCGAGATAAAATAATTCTCGATTGCAAACAACAATCATTTGTTGCCGTCTAATCAGAATAGCCAATACTGCCGCAAGATTAGCAAGAGCATCAGCTTCTGTATTACATGTTCGCCTAACATGCTCGATGAAGAATTCTTCAAATAAAGAAGCCATAGATATAGCCGATCTATGAAAAGGAACCAGATCTTGATGGCAAACTTCATAAGTGCCCCTTATCTGATTGACAATGAGTTTAGAGTCTCCGTACGCTTCCAAATGTTGAATATTCAGATGTTTAGCGAGCTGAAGACCAATGAGTAATGCATTGTACTCAGCAACGTTATTTGAACATGGCTGATCGAGAGAATAAGCTCTTTGGATAGCAAGACCTTCTGGCGACACAAGAACAATTCCAACTCCAGCAATAATGTCACCATTAGGACCTATTCTTGAAGCTCCGTCAAAGAATAGACGCCAAGTAGAATCCTTTTCATCAATTTGATTTGAATCTAGGACTTCATCTGGAATTTCATCGTAGAGTTTTGAATTCTCTGGAATTGAATGAGCAGCCAGAAAATCAGCTAAAGCTTGTCCTTTGACTGATTTCCGAGGGATATAATGCATGTCATACTGAGCAAGTAAGATTCTCCAGTTAGCCAATCGAGAATTTAAAACACTTGGTTTCTTCATCATGATTCGTATAGGATTAATCCTGGAGATGACATGAATGGTCTGGCCAATGATATAATGTCGTATCTTTTGGACAGCGAACATCGAGGCTAGACATTCTTTTTCGACTGGTGAATATCGAGGTTCAGCTCCGGTCATGGTACGATTGAGATAATAAATGGCTTGTTCATGACCATTTTTATTCTTTTGAGCGAGCAGCGCACCCAGTGAATGACTCATTGCTCGAGTATATAGGAGGAATGGTATTCCTGAGGCAGGAGGTACCAATACTGGAGGGCTCATCAGATATTGTTTTATATCATCGAATGCTTTCTGACATTCATCATTCCAGACAAAAGAAACACCTTTCTTCATGAGTTTATTAAATGGTCTGCAGCGTCCTGATAAATTAGAGATGAATCTCCTGATATAAGCGATCCTTCCTTGAAATCCTCGTAGCTCTTTTAAGGTGCGTGGAGGACGCATCTCTTGGATGGCTTTGATCTTCTCGGGATCCACGTGTATACCTTTAGAGGTAATGACGAAGCCGAGAAATTTGCCACTAAAGACGCCTAAGAAGGACTTAGTAGGGTTCATCTTTAATTGATGCTTACGCATTAGATCAAATATAGTCTTCAAATCTTGGATGTGATCCTCCTTTTGTCGACTTTTGACTGCAATGTCATCAACGTAGCATTCAACTATTTTTCACAAATGTTCATGGAATATAGTGCTCATGGCTCGTTGATAAGTTGCTCATACATTCTTGAGACCGAATGGCATCACTGTATAATAGTATGTACCAATCGGCGTTCTGAAAGAAGTATGTTTCTCGTCGTCTGGAAACATTTTAATCTGATTGTACCCAGAATACCCGTCCATGAATGACATCCGTTCAAACCCACAGGTATTATCGATCATAACATCAGTAATTGGTAGAGGAAACTCGTCTTTAGGACATGCCGCATTGAGATCGCGGTAGTCTATGCATACTCTGATCTTGCCAGTCTTTTTAAGGACAGGAACTATATTAGCCACCCAATCAGGATGTTGTTCCTTTCTGATAAACCTAGAAGCCATGAGTTTATTGACTTCAGCTTCAATTGCATCCATAATGTCTGGACGAAATCGTCGCTGTTGTTGTTTGACCGGTTTAGCATTCGGCAAGATATTGAGTTTGTGGGTTGCGATCTGCGGATCAAGTCCTGGCATATATTCATAACTCCAAGCGAAGACATCAATGTATTCACGAATAAGTTTGATCATGTCTTGCTTATCAGTTTCTGAAAGACTTTCACTAATAAATATTGGTTTGGGGGATCCCTCTTCACCAACATCTATTTGGACGAGTTTGTCTTCAGTCGGAGGTTCTTTTTGCTCAAATCGGAATTCCCATTGATTGTCTAATCTTTGGGCCCATTGTTCTGATTCAGGTGAGATTTTAAAGTCATCTTCGTTTTCATCTTCTTCAGAACCGTCAATAGAGACCATGTTGGAAGATAGAATATTGCGGTGGAAGTCACCAATACTTGTATCAGAATCCCAAGAGGTGGTACTAGAAGAATCAGATCTCTTATCTTCGTCAGATTCGGGATCTTCATGGATAGTATTGATAAAAGGAGTAGGAGGAATATAACCCAATCCGCATTTTGTCCTTCCATATTTCAGAGGAGGAATCCGGACAGGCATTCTTCTTCCTTTCCCATTACTGAGGCCAGTTCTGAAGTCATAGCCCATATTGTTGATAATGTCTTTAGATTGCTGACTATAACGACGTAATTGTAACCTTCCAGTATCATCGTCTTTGTCATCGTCTTCCGGATCAGAAGGATTTTGGGGCCCTTTGTAGAAGACTATTGGAATGTCTCCTGATTTTCTACTAGGAACTAGAAAGTATGAAGTTTGTGCTGACTCTAGGGATACCCCTGTATGAAAAGTCTGTACAACTCCTATGGTAATTGTTCTCAAGTCATCTAACAAATGCAAATAACTATGAACATGATTACACACATCAATATACTGCAAAGATGGAGACTTTTCATTAAATTCAAAAGCAGAAATATTTACATCAGGAGAAGGCTGAGCCTTAGAGACCTTAGCCAAATAAATGACTAAAGGGGGAGAAGAAGAAGAACGAGAAGAAGTTCTGTTTCGATTAAGATCGATAACAAATGGCTCAGAAGAGGTGAGCTCCCTTGAAGTCTGAGATGGAAGAGTAGTCTGCCCTCCAACTGGGATTACTAGAGTATCCTGCTTTATATGTGAAGATACAGGAACTGTAGTACGCCCACTGACAGGAATGATCAGTGTATCTTGAGCAGATGATTGAGGTAATGGAGATATACGTCCGCTCACTGGAATAATGAAGGGGCCTTCTCCGGAGGATGTAGGAGACTGTTGTGGAGTAGTTCGACCTTTGACAGGAATTATCAAAGTCTCACTTTGTGAATCTTCTTGTTCCATAGCTTGTATCACCTTTGTATACTCTTCTTTGTACATTTGGGAATCATTGAAATAAGCTTCAACCCCGCGGAAGGGATTTATATCAGCAACTTCCTTCTGTACTTTTCCATTGCTATCAATGTATTTGAAACACTGTTGAAGAGTGGAAGGCACCACATTATTTTCATGAAGGAAGGGTCTTCCCAGAAGAAGATTGTAAGATCCCACAATTTCGATCACATAAAAAGTGACTTTAGATCTGAAATCTCCTATCTGAAGCTTCAGATGGATCTTTCCCAAAGGCTCGCTTCGGCTTTGATTGAATCCCAAGATAGTAGTAACTGTCTTGGAAAGTTTGTGAAGAGGGATTTTTAGCTCATCCAACAGACTCTTTGGCATTATGCTTATAGCAGACCCTGGATCAATGAGGATACGATCTATCTTCATCGTATCGATATAACCGGTGAAGTAGAGAGGTCGATCATGTAGATTATTCTCCAGTAGCATGTCATCTTGTGTAAAGGTGATATTTGGAATAATCTCCAATAAACTGTTACAATGTAAGCAAGTGACAGGCTCTTTATCTGGTTTCTTTAATTGTGCATGACAAGAGTCAGCCTGAAGAAGTGCCTCACTTAATGTCTCTCGAGTCTCTTTAGAAAGACGTAGAAGTTCAAAGAGGGACATTCTAGCTGGAGTACTAGCGAGTTGAGCTAGAATGTCGAAGTTATAAGGCTTCTGAAGCCCGAGAGGAGGGGACTTCTTGATTGGTTTGTCAAATCGAGCCTGTTGCTTGCCTTTCTCAAGAGCTGTGGGCTTGGAAGTAGTAGGTACCCCCGGTGTAGTTGAAGGAACAGGTGCAGTAGATGATTCTTCTTCAAGAGGAACATTGGAAACATCTTTGTCAGTTGGAGAGACATCAGGAGTATCCTCAGGATTCTTGGAATAATCCTTTAAATAAAGTTTCCCTGTTCTAGTAGCACCAGCGAGTGCTTCTGCTTTATCTTTTGGTTCTGTGTCGGAAGTAGATCCGAGAGAAGTCATATGACATGACTTAATTTTTTCAGCCTTCTTAGATTTTCGGGAAGTAATCTTTTGAGGAGGAGATTCAAAATCTGTCACTAGATCAGGATGAATCCATATGATTTATCCTGTTTCCAAAGTGATTGGTACTAATCCTTCAAACTGTGGAGGAGGAATATTCACTATTTCAAGAGTTGCCTTTGGAATAGGAACAATCCCGCTTTCAAGGAGTTGAGGAGGGAAATCTCCGAATTGCATAGAGACGACGTTGGAGGTGACGGTCTTCTCTTTCGGAGTAAGAGAGATAGCTCCAGATTTGATCATTTCCTGGATCTTTCCTTTCAGTATATAACATGTACAAACTGTATGACCTAACATTCTGTGGTACGGACAATATTTAGGATGATCTGTCTTACGAGCTTCATCAGGTTTCTTGATTTTGGGTAATTGTATTTTATTACCTTTCAGCAGACATTCAAAGATACCAAGGACATCATCGTCATCAAAAGAGTATTCTTCTTTGGGGCGAGGTACTCTTGGTTGTTGAGTCATAGAGGCAGGAGGAGTTTGAACAGTCAATGCATCTTTACTCTGAAGATTAACTTCAAGGGTTTCTTTTCCCTTACGAGTATTGGATTTAGCATTATTGTTATTCTGACCTGTTTCTTTAGGAGCCATCTGCACTCCTAAACCTTTGAAGGTTTCAGCACTAATTTCTGCAGCTTTGGCACTCATAATGAAGGACGGCCAATCTTGGAATTGAGTAGATCCTGTCCACATGCTGATGATTGGTAACAGATTTGATTTGCATGTATCAATAGTAACAGCATCAGGAGTTCCAAGAGGCATCTTCAGAGCTTCTCTTCGAAACCGTTCAATGAAATCCTCGACAGTTTCATTATTCTTCTGCTTGATTCTTATAAGAGCAGACATAGTCATGTCATTAAGCCCTTCATAGAATCGTTCAAGAAACATTTGTTTGAAGCCGGCAAATGAGGTAATGCACCCATCAGGAAGACTTCTATACCAGTCATAAGCCGTTCCCTTGAGACATCCAACAAACACCCGAGTAAGGAGGGCGTCACTTGGTTGTACCTGGTCAGTCATCACTTCAAAGTGATTGATAAATTGACTCGGAGAAGTGGTTCCATCATAGAATGAGATAGTAGGAGGCTTGTATTTAGGAGGATAAGATACTTGCTTCCATTCTATCGGGTAAGGTTGCTTGATACCTAACCTTTGCAAACCATCCTTCTGTTTGAATGCCTCAAATTGAGTCCGAAGATTCCTCAATTCTTCAGTAACAACTCCAGAAGATTGTGGAGTCGTAGCTTGTAGAGAATAGTTGGGAGGAGGAACAGCATTATAAGCACTACCCCCAGCTCCCGAGTGACTAGGAACTGGTTGAGCTTGTCCAGGAGTATTGGATTGTACTGCTGGAGGAACTTGTACTGGACTTACACCAGTGTCAATTGGTATAGCTTCAGGTACAGTCTGCTGATTTTGCATCTGGGCTTCCATAAGTTCATACATCGACTTTATAGTGTCAGCCATAGACTTCATTTGCTGTTCCAAAGAAACAATTCTTTGTTCTTGAGGAGTCATGGAAGAAGAAGGTTCATCAGTATTCCCATTAACCATATAAGTCGTGACTGTACGAGGGATTATTGATGAACTGGTGGATGTTGTTTGTTCTGAGTCACTACTTTGTGTGTCAAAGTCATTTGTAGGAGAACTACCCCCAGTAGGAAGAGGTGGAAAGTTAGATTCTCCAAGAAATTCAGAATCATTTTCAGGAATTAAAGTCCTTTGATTAGAAGCCATGACTTTTGATCTGGTGTATCTATATACTCCATCTGGACTATCAGGTCTACCCCCAGTATCTCGAGAGGTCATGTTAACAGAAGCAAACAGAGGTTCATCTTCATCAGGCATCAGTTCACACTGAATCCGATTGAAGACAGATTGTCGTATATTTTGACATCTGCATTGCATTATGACTCTTGGCTGGAAGTCACATTCAGCATGGTCATGATCCATTGATTGACATCTGCATTGGATTATGACTTTTGGCTGGAACTCACATTCAGCATGTTCACGATCCATTGACACAGAATTATTCCTTTTCTTCTGTTGAAGATGTTCTCGTAAATCTGTCTGTGAAGATTGAGGTACATCAGAGAACATTCTTTGTGTATTTTTAGGAATATATTTCTGGTTCTTGGGTCTTGATGGCTATTGATTATATAGAGAGTGATTAATCTGAGCCACATAATTTCTAGCATACTCTGCATCTGGATCTCTTGCAGAAGTGCTTTCCAAACAGATTTGATTAAGTTTTGTTCTTAGATCAGTTGGAGGTAAAACCTTGGTTTTTGATACATGGAGTTTTTCTTCCATTGATCTGGATATTTGCAGAGAAGGAAGAGATGAACCACCCCCTTGATTAGGAGTTGGTAACAAATCCTCTTTTATAGACAAATTTTGTGCCCAATTCGAAGAAGTCGTAGAAGAAGACATTAAGAAATGTTTCTTCTTAGACTTATTCAGATTTTGAGACATAGAATGTTCAGAAGGAAGAGTAGTCAAAAGACCATCTCCTTTTCTTTGACTAACAAAACTGTCAGTCAAAGCTGTTCCTGAAGTAAACACTATAGGAGCAGAAGAAACAACTAAAGAGTTGTTTCTTTTCGAAGGGACTTTGTGTGCCATTTGTGAAGGAACCTTAGCAAGACCACCTCCAGTTCTAGTAGAAGTTGGCAAGGAAGAAGAGATAGCTAAAGAGCTATTCTTCTTAGATGATGCATTCGGAATACACGCTGAAACAGGCTTGGTTAAAGAACCGGTACTGTTAGCGTGACTTTTGAATTTAGAAATACACGCTGGAACAGATTTGGCTAAGGAGCCAGTACTGTCAGCGTGACTTTTGAATTTGAGATTGCACGCTGGAACAGATTTGGCTAAGGAGCCAGCACTGTCAGCGTGACTTTTGAATTTGAGATTGCAAGCTGGAACAGATTTGGCTAAGGAGCCAGTACTGTCAGCATGACTTTTGACTGCTGTAATTTTCGAGCACACAAGAATGTGTGTGCTTGCAGTAGAGTTCTTGCCAGTGTTAGGAGTAGACACTGTCGCAGAAACTTTACCACTGGTTGCCAACCGGTTCTTAGGGACGTAGACAGATCGTCCCTTCGACTTGACAGTGGTGATGGAGGCTGAAGTGTGCTTGCCACCCTTAGCCCGGTGCATTTCTTCGTAGGCGAGTTGATAGAGTTGGATCGATATCACCTTCTTCGTCGAGCCGACTAACGAAGTGTCGCATTGAGTTGTTGCCATCTCAGAAGAGGAGATGGTTTTCCCCAGCAGAGTCGCCAATTTGTTTTCCATAAATAAATTTATTTTATTTATTGTATTTCTGGGAAAATTACAACTGTAGGAATCCGATCTAGAAGACGATCGCTTTATCCCTTGGACTATGCGAAGAAGAAAAGATCTCTAGAATTTTACAGCAATTTAGATATCTGTGTATCTGTCCATTGAATGAGAAAAGAACTCTATTTATAGAGTCAAAAAAATAACTGAAAAGATAACTGTCTTCACAACCTGTGCATAGTTGAAAATCACGCAGGATTTAACATACGCAAGGTTATGAGCAGTTACTGGACGTGGCCTGTAACTGTTGGACACATGGCAATCGTGCATGAGTCGTGTGCAAGTTACAGGACACGCAGGTGAGAGATCGGTGGCATGGCTGCCACGTACTCCAATTTAATGAAATCCACGCAGCCTTGTTGAAGACAAAATCCACGCAGGCTTGGTTGAGGATGAAATCCATGCAGCCTTGTTGAAGACAAAATCCACGCAGACTTGGGGCAAAAAGCTTCAGAATACACGCTAACTGGAAGCAGAAAGCTCAGAATTCACGCAAGCTTGAAGAAGGAACATAGAAGTTCAAAATACACGCAGACTTGAGTCAGAACTGCCAGTTGTCTTGATTCGACGTGCCTCGACTGACACAAAATCTCTGACATTTGATTACTTTGTCAGTCACATTAAATGACAATAAGGTCTTTTTGGTACGCCAACTTGGTGAAGGCTGAGTCTTGTTGAAGAAGATTTCGAAAATCACGCAATAGTCGGCTGTGATCTCTCGAGTCCCGTGCATACGTGGCATACGAGGAGACATTCTTCGACTGTAGTGCTGTCAGTCATAATGACACTCTGACAAATGATGAGCTGTCTCTGCGTATATTTGAAGAAATAGTCTGGTAGAATCCAGCGTAACTTTTAAACATTGTCTTGATCGACTCAGCGTGACTTTTAGACTTTGTTCTGATCAGCTCAGCGTGATTTTCATTTTTGAGGCCTACAATATGCGCGCGGCTGACTTCGTTCCCATATGCGGCTCACTATTGGCATTTGCATGCGGCCAGTAATTTGCTCATGCGGCCAAGCATGCATGCATATGCGACTGACAGATTGTGGCCATGAATATTAACAATGCAATAAAGTTGCATAGCCAACTTTAATGCATGCATGCAACTATTTAGCTAATGCAATTATTTAGCTAATGCAACTATTTAATCCATGCGGCCAACTTCTCTGCATGCATGCAACTAATGCATTAAAATATTCATGCAAGCATGCATAAAAAATTAGGCATGCGGCTGATGCTATTTTTTACATGCGGCCAAGTATGCATCCCATGCGGCCAACTTATGCTAAGCATGTAAATGCTTAAAGGCCATGCGGCCATATATGAGCAAATGCTTGCACAGTTATATCCCATGCGGCCACATATATATATATATATATATATATATTTATATATATATATATATATATATATATATATATATATATATATATATATATATATATATATATATCAGCATGCAGAGGCTTATATATATATAAGCATGCCTTATATATAGCATGCAAGCTAAGTGCTTGCATAGACCATAATATTCCTAAGGCCATTAAATATTCCTAAGGCCTTTGAATATTCCTAAGGCCTTTAAATACAAATGCTAATAAGCATTTGTTTATGCGGCCAACAAGGCTAACCAGCAACAATGCTAATCATCAATTGCTTATGCGGCCAGCTGAGGCATATGCGGCTCCTCGTTATCGCTGTCACCAAAAAATACCATGGCCTCCAACTGATGCTATTTTTTACATGCGGCCAAGTATGCATCCCATGCGGCCAACTTATGCTAAGCATGTAAATGCTTAAAGGCCATGCGGCCATATATGAGCAAATGCTTGCACAGTTATATCCCATGCGGCCACATATATATATATATATATATATATATATATTTATATATATATATATATATATATAAATATATATATATATATATATATATATCAGCATGCAGAGGCTTATATATATATAAGCATGCCTTATATATAGCATGCAAGCTAAGTGCTTGCATAGACCATAATATTCCTAAGGCCATTAAATATTCCTAAGGCCTTTGAATATTCCTAAGGCCTTTAAATACAAATGCTAATAAGCATTTGTTTATGCGGCCAACAAGGCTAACCAGCAACAATGCTAACCATCAATTGCTTATGCGGCCAGCTGAGGCATATGCGGCTCCTCGTTATCGCAGTCACCAAAAAATACCATGGCCTCCATGCTCCTCCAAACAACCATAGGAACCCAAATCCAGACTCTCATAGGTCAAATTTGGATAAAATGGAATTCTCTACAACATGGAACCATCACCTAGCAAAAATATGAAAGTTTGATAAATCAAAACTCCTGGAAACCGAAAATACCACAAAGCTAGATTTACAAGAATTTAACCATGAAAATGAAAAATGCTAAGTACTAAAGTGGGTTAGAAACACATGAGGAAGACAATGGAACAATAAAAGTAGAATTCCTCCATGAAGCAAGATGCACTTGCCTAAACCTTCCACTCTCAGGTTGATGGAGAAGTAATGGAGGGGAAGAAGAAAGTTAATAAGGAGAGAGAAATGAGTTGGGCTAATAAATGGGGATGGTGGTGGTAGGTAAGGGTTCTCCCCTTGGTTCATGATGAACCAATAAGCAACCCAAGCCGAACCAAGCCAACCCAAACAAGCCGATCCAATCCAGGAGACATGCAATACGAGTCAAGATACGTACACGTATACCAAAATACGTAATACGAACAATGGTCATTACAACTCTACCCACCTTAAAAGAATTCCGTCCTCAGAATTTATTCAAGTGGCTAGAAATGCAAGGATAAGCTATACTAATCACAGGCAAGCCATACTAGTCAAGCAATCAAGCAATTATTCATGTAAGCAAGGAATCGAAGGCATGAGGCATAAGAAAGATATTATACCTCACGAGTCAAACAGGTCGGGATATCGCGATCGAATATCATCCTTACGCTCCCACGTTGACTCACCTAATGAGTGATGACCCCAAGCAACACGGACTAATTTGATAGTCTTGTTCTTGAGTATCTTCTCTCTTTGGTCCACTATGGATACGGGCCTCTCTTCATACGAAAGGTTGGTACCAACAACCAATTCCGAATGATCCAGGATATAACTCGGGTCCGGGATATACCGTCGTAGTTGGGATACATAGAACACGTCATGCACCTAACTCAGAGACGGCAAAAGAGCGAGACGATAGGACACATCTCCTACTCGCTCCAGAATATCAAACGGCCCTATATACCAAGGACTAAGCTTTCTTCGTACGCCAAAACGAATGACACCACGGTTAGGCGAGATCCTCAGGAATACATGGTCGCCGACAGAAAATTCAAGGGGACGCCGATGAGAATCGGCCCAATGGCGCTGACGATCATGTGCAATGCGAAGATGATCTCTAACTCTCCTGACCACCCCAACTATCTGAGTGATCATCTCTGGACCAAGCATCTGCCTCTCTCTAATATTATCCCATGCTAGTAGGGATCTGTACTTCCTTCCATATAGTGCCTCGAACGGTGCCATCTGGATACTAGCTTGGAAACTGTTGTTGTCGAGAACTCTACCAGGTGCAGGTGATCTTCCTACGAACCACCGAAGTCGAGTATACAAGATCTCAATATATCCTCAAGAGTCTGGATCATGCATTTCGACTGACCATCTGTCTGTGGGTGATAAGCTGAGCTGAACTGGAGGCGAGTTCCCAAACTCTCTTGCAAGCTACGCCAAAAGTGCGACGTGAATCTTGAATCCCAGTCCGAGGTGATACTGACTGGTACACCGTGGAATCTGAAAATCTACCAGAGATACATCTCTGCTAGCTAAGCTGTCGACTGACCAACTCTGAACGGGAGAAAGTGAGCCACCTTCGTGAGCCTGTCAACTATAACCCAAATAGCATCTCTACTGGTCGGGGATCGAGGTAATCCAGTCACGAAATCCATGGTTATATGCTCCCACTTCCATTCTGGAATTGGCAAGGGCTGAAGAAGTCCAGCTGGCCTCTGATCTTTAGCCTTGACTTGTTGGCAAACCAAACACCGAGAGACAAAATGAGCTATCTTCCTCTTCATGCCATTCCACCAAAAGTACTGACGGATATCATAGTACATCTTTGTGCTACCGGGATGAATCGAATACTGAGAACTGTGAGCTTCCGCCATGACCTCCAGTCTGATATCTCCACTGGGTACACAAAGACGCTTACTATGTCAAAGTGTACCGTCTTCATAAATGCATAGTTCTGGTCGTCGTCCTGCTTCACATTCTGTTCTAAGCCGCTGAAGCTTAGAATCGGAGGACTGAGCTATCTTGATCCTATCAACTATACTGGACTGAACTTGCATGCTGGCCATCAATGCTACATTGGTAGGAAGGACAACTTCTATACCTATCTTCTGAAGATCTGCCAACAACTCTGGTTGCGCTGTTAGAAAATAAACTTCGGCTCTCCTGCTTAATGCATCTGCAACCACGTTAGCCTTCCCAGGATGATACTGCAGGTTGACATCATAATCCACAAGCAGCTCCAGGCATCTTCTCTAACGCATGTTAAGATACTTCTGAGTGAACACACACTTCAGGCTCTTGTGGTCGGTAAAAATCTCTACCCTGTCTCCATACAAGTAGTGTCTTCAAAGCTTGAGTGCAAACACTACTGCTGTCGGTTCCAAGTCGTGGGTCGGGTAATTCCTTTCATGATCACGAAGTTGTCCTGACGCATAAGCTATTACCTTTCCATGCTGCATCAAAACATATCTTAAACCTCTGCCTGAAGCGTCACAGTACACTAAAAATTCTCCGGTCCCATCTGGAAGTGTGAGAATGGGTGCCGTCATCAACCCTCGCTTCAGCTTCTCAAAAGAATCCTGACATTCTGCTGTCCAAGCAAACTGTATATCCTTGCGGGTCAACTGTGTCAATGGCACAAAAATCCGAGCAAAGTCCGAAACAAATCTCCGGTAGTAGCCGGCCAATCCAAGAAAACTGCGAACTTCTGCAACTGTGATGGGCACTGGCCATGTTTGGATAGCCATGATCTTCTGGAGATTCATTTCAACTCCCCCTCTGGTGATGATATGACCCAAGTATAAAATACGATCGAGCCAGAACTCGCATTTACTGAACTTGGCATACAACTGGTGCTCTCGAAGAATCTGGAGGACAACTCTGAGATGCTGCTCATGCTTCGCTTCACTCTTGCTGTAGACCAGGATATCATCAATGAACATGATCACGAACTGATCTAAATAAGGCATGAAGATACGATTCATGAGGTCCATTAATACAGCCGGAGCATTGGTCGCTCCAAAGGACATAACAAGGAACTCCCAATGTCCATATCTAGATCTGAAAGCTGTCTTCGGGATGTCCTGCTCTCTGACTCTGATCTGGTGGTATCCTGACCGCAAATCAATCTTCAAGAATACTGTCGCTCCTCTGAGTTGATCAAACAAGTCATCTATCCTTGGGAGAGGATATCTGTTTTTGATTGTCAGTGAGTTTAAGGTACGATAGTCAACACATAATCTGGACGTACCATCCTTCTTTTTCATAAGAAGCATCGGGGCTCCCCAAGGTGATCCACTTGCATGAATGAATCCCTTGGTTCTGAGTTCTTCAATCATCTTGTACAATATCTCTAATTCTGACGGCGCCATCCTGTAGACTTTCTCTGACATTGGTGCTGTCCCGAGGATCAAGTCGATAGTAAACTCGATCTCTCGCTCTGGCGGCATTCCTGGAAGCTCTTTCGGGAAAACATCTAGAAATTTCTTGACTATCCGGGGTAACTGTACTGCTGCTACGGCCATCCGTAATACTGGAAGAGAAGGTTCCACTTCGCCTCGAGAGAAGGAAAACTCCGGCTCGCCTGGAATGCTAAAAACAACTCTGCCAATATGGCAGTCTATCCTAGCATACTGGTCTCTCAACCAATCCATCCCTAAGACCACATCATAATCGACCATCGGGAATTCTATCAGCCTAGCGGAAAACTCTCTACCGCTAACCACGATCCGAAACGAGGAAAACACTCTATCTACTCCCACATGACCATTACCAGTAAGTATATTGAGCCTTACTGATAATGACTCGGGCTCCAGTCCTATCCGTGTCGTGAATCGTGCAGACATAAACGAATGCGATGCACCAGAGTCAAACAACACTGAAGCGGGAAAAGTATGGACGAGGATAGTACCTGCCACTACCTCACCTGGCGCCACTCCTTCTTCTTCCATGGTCAAAGCCAACACTTGACCATGTCCTCTGGGTGCCGGCCCTCTCTGCTGGAATCCTCGCTGCCTATTCTAAACTTGCGCCTGGGCATACTGCTGAGGCCTTTGCTAATGAAAAGCTTGGGTCTGCGTCGGCAACGGCCTCGGAGATGGAAACTGCTGCTGGACTGGTACTGGGACTGGTCCCCTAACTGATGAACTGGTCCTGACTGGTGATGAGTCAGTCCTAAACGGGCAGGAACCTACTTTGTGGTCCGGTGCTCCACAAAGCAAATACAATCCTCGAGCCTTGCGACATTATGAAACAACATATCCAGGCTTCCCACAATAAGAGCAGCCTATGGGGGAAGACTGCTTCTGCTGCTGAGGATACGTCGGGGTTGAATGCTGAACCGACGTAACTGAAGTTGTCCTTCTCGGAGCTCCAATGGTCAAAGCCCTAGCTGCCGGAGCTGGGGCTGACGACTGATTCATCTGGCCGTGAGATCGCTTCCGACCTCCGGTCCTATCCACAATCCTCTGGGAGGTATACTCATGCCTCCTAGCTGTCCTCAATACCACATCAAAATTCTGATGCTCAAACTGCTCCACCGCCAGCAAAATCTCCAGGTGGAGTCCCTGCTGAAATCGCTGGACTCTATCGAACTCGGTCGCCACCAAGGTGGGAGCAAACCGACTAAGCCTGGAAAACTCGGCCGTATACCCATCGACCGTCCGGCCCATCTGCTTCAAATTGGTGAACTTGGTCTGTAGCTCGTATCGAGCCACCGTATCGAAGTACTTGGTCCAGAACCTCTCACGGAATACTGTCCAAGCAATAGGCGCCACAAGCCCAACGACCTACGCCGCCCACCAGCTACGGACTAGATCCAATAACTGCAGGCGCACCATGGCCACCTTCTCATCTTCTGGGGTCTTCGTTGCCTCCAATATCACCTCTGTGTCCTGAAGCCATGCATCAGCAGCGATAGCGTCTTCGCTGCCATCGAAGAATGGAGGGTTCAGGCGCTTGAAACTGTTTGCTGCACTGTTCCCATGATGTCCACCTCTGCCCATAGCATCTGCCACCGCCTGATGCAAGGCATCTCCTCGACGATCCTGCGATACAAGCAACTCCCTGATAAGTCCCACCAAGGCTCCATCATCCTGTCCTGCGGGTTGGGCTGGCTGTTTCGGGGGTTCTGGATCTCCGGGAGGCATGACCCGGGAGGCTGCTCCTGAGTGCTGGGCCTGATCTTCTTGTTGCTGCTGGTCTACGGGAGGTGCTTCTCCTTGCTGATCGGCAGGTCCAGGAACAATGTCGCTGAAGAAGACGACATAGGGAACAATAAGGAAGGACCAAGACAGATCAACGATACAAGCATGTGATCAGGTCGAGAATCTCAGGGATTAGAAGATACGGGCAGAGATCAAGGACGAGAGCTGATTGAGACATCTATTCGGTAAACCCTCACATATCTTGATTTACAAAACCTGTATGGGCCACCACTTAAACCATGTAACGCCCCAGAGCCAGAATACGGGAGAGCGGGGGCATACATAGCTAGCTACGTATAATAAAATAGAATCCACATCACTATACGGTCATGGCTGCCTAGATATATGAGGGTTAACTACAATCCATCAGTCTCCTATGGTCAATATCAAGCCTAAATGTCTCAATCTCAAGCAAGCAAGTAAAGTTACAAGATGTAAGATCACCAAATATATAATAGTAAGGTGTCCCAAATATTACATATTCAGTTGATCATGAAGCTAGTCGTTACAAAATGTGAGGACTAGCAAGGGTTTTAATCATACATGATCAACCCTAGGATCTGTCAATCATGTTACAGCCCGTAGGCAGACAGTAATAAGGTATGCAATGCGAGCTAACAGGTGCTCGTCGGTTAAACGCCTCAAAATAAAATTTTTACAATAGAGTGGGAGAGCAAAAATAAACCCACTCGTTGCCTTGGTTACGCCTGGTGGTCACCATCGGGCTGGAAGGTCGGTAGATCCTCTGAAGCTACTCCTAAATCTGGCCACATAAACCAGCTGGGTTAGATCCCAGAAAGAGCAAGTGCCACAAAGGAGGCTTCACTTAAGAACTAAAACCAGTACATCAGAAAATATATTAAGGTAGTTAAAAGAACTTGAAGTAAAAGAATAACAACAGTCATAATGGAGTACGAGGGAACCATCCAAGTAGCCAGGTCACAACCCTTAAACCAAATAAGGATCGGAATTGTAACCCTTCACCTGAATAGAGCCCCGTCTCCAATTCCTTTTGGTAAGGTAAAACATTACAATCATGACGTGGGGTGCAATAATACAATAAACAAAAAGAGGACTCAGAACTGCGCCGGGAGCCAGGTTACAACCCTTAAACCTAACAAGGACCGGGGTTGTAACCCTTCGCCTGAGCTGAACTTAGACCCTGACCTTTATTGTTAAAAGTGACAATCATGCGATCAAGCCTGCAATAATCGAGCACTGAAACTATACCATACAATCGTTCCCGGCCAATCAGTGACTACGGCTTTCTACATTAGCTAACTAGGGTTATCACAACATGCAGTGAGATGTTCCTCCAGCCACAAGCCCTGCAGCTAATCCAGGTTATCCAGGCGACTTGGGTTCATTAAGCAGTGCCTCGATCTTTTTCATATATCAGTGAATCTAGACTTGTGCCCTACTCGTCGGCAGGCTGCAAGTCCACAATGGTGGTCGGGATAACGGGATCGCCTGTAGCTGGGGTAAATCTCTCATGACTACTGAATTATTCTAGTTATTAGTCTTAGCCATTTACAGTAGGTACCCCTGACCGTGGTACTCAGAGATCCCTGTTCTAGACATGATACAAACATTACCGGTTCAATTGTACAAACACAATCATCCACGGTGTCCAGGCCATTCAAGCTTGTCATGACATCCTAGCCGTCGCAACAACCTTCAATATATATATATATATATATATATATATATATATATATATATATATATATATATATATATTATGTCATGTGCACGGACCACTATCACGTCATGTCAAAAGTGCACCACAACGGATCACCATCGTGTCAGGAAACAATTAATTTGGCACAAGCACACATTTAGTAATTAAATATTAGAAGGGCAAGGGCTGTAGGGGAATCATGCGGCTCGGGAAAAATTTTCATGCGGCCAGTAGTCACTTGGCCATATGCAGCTGAGCAAAATATATAAGCATGCAATATAATGCATTAAATATACATGCGGCTAATGCTAAATATATAAGCATGCATGCTTGCATGCAAATGCATTTAATATATTAATATAATGCATTAATACATTAAATACATTATACTAATATAATGCATTATATTAATATATTAATATACATTATATTAATATACATTATATTAATATATGAATATATATTAAATGTATGCTTGCATGCATTAGTATAGTGCATTAATATGCATGCGGCTGACTTCGTTCCCATATACGGCTCACTATTGGCATTTGCATGCGGCCAACAATTTGTTCATGCGGCCAAGTATGCATACATATGCGGCTGACAGATTATGGCCATGAATATTAACAATGCAATAAAGTTGCATGGCCAACTTTCTCTGCATGCATGCAACTAATGTATTAAAATATTCATGCAAGCATGCATAAAAAATTAGGCATGCGGCTAATGCTATTTTTTACATGCGGCCAAGTATGCATCCCATGCGGCCAACTTATGCTAAGCATGTAAATGCTTAAAGGCCATGCGGCTATATATAAGCAAATGCTTGCACAGTTATATCCCATGCGGCCACATAAATATATCAGCATGCAGAGGCTTATATATAAGCATGCCTTATATATAGCATGCAAGCTAAGTGCTTGCACAGACCATAATATTCCTCTAAGGCCATTAAATATTCCTAAGGCCTTTGAATATTCCTAAGGCCTTTAAATACAAATGCTAATAAGCATTTGTGTATGCGGCCAACAAGGCTAACCAGCAACAATGCTAACCAGCAATTGCTCATGCGGCCAGCTGAGGCATATGCGGCTAGCAAAGTATTTGCTTATGCGGCTACGCATATAAATGCTTGTAAATGCAAATAAGGGCTAATGGATGCAATTTAAAAAGGGCCATACAATTAATGCAAGCAAGCACATGCTGGTAATGCATTAAATATGCAAGTATGCCAGCACATGCTAAGGCCATATGCGGTTAAGGTAAATAATAGAGCCATGCAACAGTACATATACGGCCAAGGCAATATTTGCTAATGCATGGGAGCTTATGCGGCCATGCAATAAATTAATGCTCATGCAGCTCAGAGCTAAAATGCTCATACGGCTCAGAGTGTAAATAATGGCTCCCACAGAGAACATGTCCATGAAAATACCATGGCCTCCATGCTCCTCCAAACAACCATAGGAACCCAAATCCAGACTCCCATAGGTCAAATTTGGATAAAATGGAATTCTCTACAACATGGAACCATCAACTAGCAAAAATATGCAAGTTTGATAGATCAAAACTCCTGGAAACCGAAAATACCAAAAAGCTAGATTTACAAGAATTTGACCATGAAAATGAAAAATGCTAAGTACTAAAGTGGGTTAGAAACACATGAGGAAGACCATGGAACCATAAAAGTGGAATTCCTCCATGAAGCAAGATGTACTTGCCTAAACCTTCCACTCTTAGGTTGGTGGAGAAGTAATGGAAGGGAAGAAGAAAGTTAATGAGGAGAAAGAAATGAGTTAGGCTAATAAATAGGGATGGTGGTGGTAGGTAAGGGTTCTCCCCTTGGTTCATGATGAAGCAATAAGCAACCCAAGCCGAACCAAACCAACCCAAACAAGCCGATCCAATCCAAGAGACATGCAATACGAGTCAAGATACGTACACGTATACCAAAATACGTAATACGAACAATGGTCATTACATGGGTTGTAGGAATGGATAAGATGACTTACAGGCCCTTCCCCTTTTGTCATGACTAGAATCTTTATTAATGTGTAACTAATGTAATAACTAACTAACTTGTCTAACAATAGTCATTCTAATTTATCAAGCCTATTAGTCAAGTTTAATTAATTGGGGTCTTCTAAACCTAATGATTTTGCCAGTCTACTAATAAATACAACCATCATATTTAATAAATAAAAAACATAAATTAGATAATTACAAAATGACTAAAATACCTTTATTCTAGAAAAATGGTAGTGACAAATCTTCTCTCCTTAGAAAATTTTATCCTTGAAATTTAAGTTGGTCATACTCTTCTCTAGGTCAAGCCTCCAACAATCATGGTCAAAAATCTATTTAAATAATACACACAAATTATGGTCCTACTGGTCGTGATACCACAGTCTCAATCAGGGTCACTATACTATCCATCACAGCAGAAAACGTAATCTAAGAGGTACTATTATAGCATACAACAAGCTAGAGAAAGGACAAAACAAGAAGTGAAAGACAAACCTGCTAACCCATCACCTATAGCATCGGCTTCTCGACCGTCAGCTCAAAAGTCCTGCCCCGTTGGAGAATCTCCCTCTGGTGGTGCTGGGCATGATGCTGTGCCACAGGCGACCTAGCTCCACCTCTCTGGCCTTGTGCTCCACAAAATGGGGGTGTAGTGGGGCAATCCCTTATCTGGTGTACAGCTGACCCACAGAACAAATACACCTTCAGTCTCTTCCTGCAGACATCCCATGAATGACCAGATTTTTGCAATAGTTGCAAAGAAAAGCACGATCTCCCTGTTTCTGTTGTTGAATCAAAACTTCAGCTCGCTGATGGTACTCTTTCTAAACATGGGGACACTTAGCCGGTCCCACACTGGTACCATCACCCAGGGCATCAGTGGCCCTCTTGGGCTTGAGGTCCAAATCCTTCTCAGTAATCTGGGCATCCATCAAAATATCCTCGAAGGTACTACACAACAACCTGAAGTACGCGATCTGACCTCGCTGTTCAGGCCCCTCCTGAACTTCCTGGCCTGCTCCTCTGGCTTATGAAATATGCCCTTCGTGAACCGGCTCAGTCGGGAAAACTCAGTAGCATACTCATCTACTGATAGTCTCCTCTGGAACAATCCGTGAAACTGGCCCTCTAAGGCACTCAAGGCCACGTTAGGAAAGTACTTCTTCTTGAAAAGCTCCTTGAATGCCTCCCAAGTCAACCCTGTCACCGCAAGCTTAGGATCTGTATGATACCACGTAAGGGCGATATCGAACAACTGCCTAGAGGCCGCCTCCACCTGTAATCTCTCCGGGATCTGTGCCAGACGCAAGATCCGCTCAATATCCTCCACACAATCATCGGCGTAGAGGTAATATTTTTTGGTGACTGCGATAACGAGGAGCTTGCTTTTAGTTCTTACTATGGACCCGACTTGAGTTCCGAGGAGATAGTTGAACCCGGACCGGGAGCCCAGGAGTTCTAGCTGCATCTTATTGTTTTAGTTTCTTTTAATGTTGTAATAAAAGAACAAGTTGTAATAACTTAACACTTTTTTTGCTTGTGTGTTGTTCCAAATAGACATCTAGTTTTTAATTGAATATTTTAAATAAAAGTTTTTTTTCGTAGCTTAGAATGTTGTGCTTAAGTTACTACTGCTTCATACAGCTTACTGCCGCCGTCTCACAACAGTGCAGGCTGGGCATGATCCGACTAGGCCCAGTATCTTGGGATCGGATCGTGACATATTTTCAGTGGTGGCCCATGCAGGTCCTGTTATGCAAATTTGGTCTAGTCAACTTAGTCTAGACACATATGCAATCTTGCACCTTGACTTAGGTCTAAGTATGACTTCAAAAAAATATACTCTAGAAATAATTAGAACACTTAGATATTTCCAACCCGTCACAACGTAGGACCGAACTTACCTACTTATATATACCTATTTTTTCTTGCTTATAGTTTCGTTGGTTACCTTGCTTATATTTGTTACCTAAACCTTCCAGAGAATGGTGAAAGGAAAGACAACCCATTCTGCGTCTGCCGTCGAAGAGGTTTCATCCTCTAAGCACACCCCTACTCAGGCCCAATCTGACCCTTCTCCGTTGTAGCTTACGGATCATCCTCATGTTGCACGAGCTCCCTGTACTGCTTATACTTCTACAGTACATGCAATATCCCCGATTCCTCCGAGTACTACACCACCACCTGCTAATGTGAACCCTTCCGCTGCCCTACCGGTGCCAGTGGACCCTACCGAATTCGTAGGCTTTCTATGAGGAGTTCTTGAGGCCTAGAGGGCCTAAGCTGAAGCCAATCGCGAGCATACCACAATTATGAGAGAGGGCATGGAGAATGTCCATAATATGGCTATAGCAGCACTAGACTCATCACAATCCAATCAGAGGCCTGCTCAGGTAAATAAGAATTTAAAGTTTGTATGTTGTATTAGAGAAATTTAAGTCTGACAAGAAGTCTGTTGTCCAGGCAAAGGTCGAAAATATTAAGAACCTTAAGAAGTTTGATCCGCGCCCTTTCAAAGTAAAAGGGGGCATCATCTACGCGGACGAATGGTTGGACGATGTGGAGCGACTTCTCAGCGTTGTTCGACTCCCTGTCGACCACATGGTCGAGGCCGTCGCACTTCAGCTAAGGGATTTGGATAGCATATGGTACAAAAATAAGCTAAGATTCCAGACTGGAGGAACCTCCTGGCATTCCTTTAAGAAGCAGTTCAAGCGAAAGTTCTTTTCGGAAGCCGTCCTAGAAGCCATGGGGAGGCAATTTCATGATCTGAAGTAGGAAGATCACACTATCGAGGAGTATGCAGCTAAGTTCAACCGGCTCGATAGATTTGTACCCCGTCTGGTAGGAGACACAGTGGAGCGTGCCAAAAAATTACAGTACGTATTGTGAGAGGAGATCTGCACTTTGGTTGCAGCTAATGGTGCAAAGACTTATGACAAGATGATGAAGGTGGCTCAAGATGTTGAGGACAGCTCACCTACCCAACCCAAGAGAGAGCACCCAGGATCCAAAAGCAACTACCAGGGCAACAACAAGAGGCACAATAACAATAATAATCCCTCTTACCCCCAGCAATCCCAGCAGCAATAGCAGCCACCAGCACCCAACAAAGTGCCTCAATACTATCAACAGAAGTCAACCAACTGTGCCTACTGTAAGAGGCCCGGTCATACTGTGAATATATGCTGAAAAAAGTTGGGACATTGTCTTGCTTGTGGATCTGCCATCCAGAAAGTGAAGGACTATCCAACAACATTTAATGGGACTGGAGCTGGAAAGTAGAGAGGTCCACTAGCCACCCAACAGCAGCGCTACAACTAGCAGAGAGCCTGGCAAGCTTTTGCCTTGGCCGTTGAGGAGCCAGAGACTAAAGGAGATGTCATCGCAGGTGCTATTTTATTACATTCATACCCAGCATTAGCTTTATTTGTTTCTGGGGCTTCACATAGCTTCATATCATCGAAATTCATTGCTGCATATCACATAGATGTAGGAGGTAGTAAGGTGATTTATAGAGTAATGATCGGAGGTGGACCTATCCCAATCACGGAGGCTTGCTCCTGTCCTATCAATATCTCATGTCATACTTTCCTAGCATCCCTTCTAGTAATGCCTCTCCCTAATTATAATGTAGTCTTAGGGATGGACTGGCTAAGTAAGCAACATGTCCTGATAGACTATTACCGGGGTTGTGTCATCTTTAGTCCACATGGAGGACCCAAGTTTGAGGTGGTTCGAGCACCGAAAAGCATGGGATGTGCCTCCTACACCTCCATCACAGAAGAAATCGGACCCTTTCGTCCCCTTATAACATAATTTTTAGATGTCTTCCTCGACAATCTTCCAGGATTACCCCTTGATCGAGACATAGAGTTCACTATCGATCTAGTTCCTGGATTTTCACCTATCTCACAATGATGCTATAAGGTCAACCCCATGGAGGCCAAGGAGTTGAAGGACTAGATCGACGAGCTCAAGGCCCAGGAATTCATCAGGAGTGGAGCTTCACCCTGGGGGCACCAGTCTTATTTGTGCACAAGAAGGACGAAACCGTATAGATGTGCATATACTAACAGGAATTGAACAACATCACATCAAGAATAAGTATCCTCTGCCCAGGATTGACGATCTCTTTGTCCAGTTGAGCGGAGCAAAGGTTTTGTGGAAGATTGATCTCAGGTCTGGATATCACCAAGTTAAAGTACGGAAAGAAGACATTCCAAAGACGCATTCAACACCAATATGGACAATATGAGTTATTGGTCATGCCCTTTGGTCTTACAAATGTCCCAGCAGTGTTCATGAATCTCATGAATAAGGTCTTCCATGAGTACCTGGACCAGTTTGTCGTTGTCTTTATCGACGACATTCTAATTTACTCGAAGACTAGAGAAGAACATGAGCAGCACTTGTGGATAGTCTTCGAGACACTGAAGAAAGAAAAGCCATATGGTAAGCTGTCCAAGTGCGAGTTCTTCTTAGACAAGGTAGACTTTCTCGGCCATGTTGTCACAGAAGAAGGCATATCAGTGGATCCCAAGAAGATACCTGTTGTGGAGTCATAGATGACACCCAGTTCAGTTGCAGAGATCAGAAGCTTCTTGGGCCTAGCTGGGTATTACAGGAAGTTCATGAAGGACTTCGTAAGGATTACTGAGCCCATGACAAAGCTAACTAGGAAGAATAAAGAATTTGTCTGGACCGAGACGTGCCAGGCATTATTTAAGAAATTAAAGAGAAGGTTGACATCAGCACCAATATTGTCGCTTCCCTTAGGATCAGGTGGATTCTCCATCTATAGCGACGCTTTCAACAATGGATTGTGATATGTGCTACAGCAGCAGGGAAAGGTAATTGCTTATGCTTCTTGCCAGTTACGGAACCATAAAAAGAATTACCCAATGCATGACCTAGAGCTAGAAGCGGTCATCTTTGCCTTGAAGCTCTGGAAGCACTACCTATATGGCGAAAGAGTAGAGATATACACGGACCACAAAAGTCTCAAGTATGTCTTTACATAGAAGGAGCTCAACATGTGCCAGAGGCAATGGCTGGAGCTCATAAAAAATTTTGATGTCAATTTGCAGTGCCATCCGGGTAAGGCTAATGTAGTTGTTGATGCGCATAGTCGGTACCCGATGGCTATGTTTCTAACAAAGGACCGACATCTGCTAGAAAACATGAAGAAGCTTGGGCTAGAGATTGTGTTGCTAGAAGCAGTGATATTGAAGCTTGGAAAAGAAGCTACAGTACCAGGAGTTTACTTGCCCATGATATAATTACAAGTGCAGTCCAACCTAATCAACAAAGTCAAGGAGAGTCAATTCCAGGATGAGACATTGTGCAAACTGAGAGATCGAATGTTAGTCAAAACACTTGAGGGTTTTTCAATAGCTGGAGATAGAGCATTAAGACATGGCGTGAGGCTTACCATGCCGACTGGTGAACTGAGGAACAAACTGATACAGGTGGCTCATCAGTCGCAACATTCCATTCATCCAGTAGCAAACAAAATATACAAGAACATGAGGGTACACATATGGTGGCTTGGAATGAAAAGGGATGTAACCGAATTCGTCCCCAAGTGCTTGATCTGCCAGCAGGTGAAGGCAGACCGTCAGAGGCCAGCAGGATTGCTACAGCCGCTTTCCATCCCGGAGTGGAAATGAGAGCATATCACCATAGACTTTGTAACGGGATTGCCTAGATCCCAAGGAGAGAAGGATGTAATTTGGATCATTATAGACAGACTGACCAAGTCTGTCCACTTTATCCCCTTCAAGGTTGGTTTATCCATCGAAAGATTAGCAGCTCTTTACATACAGAATATCTACAAGCTTTACGGATTCCCAGTTAGCATCGTATCAGACAGACCATAATACACTAATTCTGATTAAACAATATGTTGGTGGGTGTCCCCAGCATACATATGTCCTGAACAAGCTCGATAAAGAATAAGCTTGCAAAAGTAGGCAATAAAGAGCGACATCATTCATGGTAGTACAAAGTATAGGTACAGAAGATAGTGATGAAAGCAATTATAAATAGTTCAAGTTTCATAAGGATCTAAGTCTTGTCTGGTGTTCCTGCTTATACAGTCATCCTACCGTCCCTTGTATCAGGCCGTGGTTGACCAATGGAGTATGGGCTACTAAAACTCTATATTCTAGGAAAACATATCTTCCTATACTAGTATATATTCATTGTTACCCAGTTACACTTCATTAATAGGTTACAAGGACACGGGGTGTTAGGCCGCGAGGTATACTACCCAACTTATAAGAGTCAACTACTAGGGTGATTGAGCAATATAACACGTATAACTAGTATGATTCATCTTTCTAACCTCTATATCAAGCACGAAGGGAAAAGATACATTTTAAAGTGAAAAGGAATAAAGCAGAAGGAAATCAAGGTAATCGGATGAGTGTTCAAAATTGGAAATCAAGGGGGAGATCAATCGTATTGATGAGATACCTAGATTCTAATCCTATATGAAGGCTCACATCGGTACAGTAACGTAACCGAAGTTACAAACTTGACCTGCATGGGCCACCACAAAAACATGTAACGCCCCAGTCCCAAAATACTTAGGACTAAGTACGTAGACATGCCAGCTGCACACATACGAAGTGTACTCCAATATATGGAAACCTCATTTGTATACATAAGCTGTGAAATACAGTAAACCATGACAGCTAAATCTCATCCACAAAAAGAGAATAAATATATAATAGAAATCAATACTAAATTTTTTATTTGTACAAAGTTCGGCGGAGACAGAGATCCACTACCAACCTTTTAATGAGAAGAAAGATACAAAAAAATGATGGATAAAAATAGTAATGGGTGATCCAAGAGCAATCATCCTCGATATAGAAGGGAAGACCACAATTTTGGCTAGAGCACCTGCAAGGCATCATAAAAAGTACACACCTGGAGATATCACCAGGTCCTCAGAGGGACGTAACAAGATAAAGAAAAAATATGCCATAATAAACTGAATATAATATATCACAAGTCATAAGTAAGTAAAATAGTCCCAATCGTAACAAGACCCAATATCTCATCATCAAAATAGTAGACTACCCCTACAACCAAACAAGGACAAGGGATAGCATACTATTTTGTGATGCGACATTGTCCTAAGCTACTAATGGAACGAGGTGAAATGACATTGACTAAGGTCTCCTAACCTTTCTAGTATGCAATTTAGAAGACATCTTAATATATGGACAGGTGAAGGCTGACTCCCCCAAGACTAACTCACGACACACACGTCAAGTACCAATACTATCAGTCGGCATAACTCGAGGCTAGCGGCCCACGTGACCCATCAGTCCACATAGCTTGAGGCTAGTGACCGTCGCGACATGACTACCATAATACGCAGTTACTACGACTTTTGGATTTGGTTAGCCCATACATTCTAACTGTCTTCACCCTCCTAAGGGTCACTGTCAAAAGGTAGTCCGCTAAGACTAGGTCCACATGCATATTAAAATACAAGCAAGAAAAATAATTGAAAGCAAAATAAAGTTACTATAAACAACAAGTCATGGATCCAAATAAAAATAAACATGAAATAAATATGCAATAATCAAATAAATAACATGCAACTAATTATAAACAGTAAATAAGGCAAGGTATTTTGCCTGAGGTTGTGTGCAAAAAGGGCATGATCCAATAGCTCAAAACGGCAAAGCGATGAAGCAAGAAAGCCAAATCTTCCAAACGTCCTCAGATGATGAAATAAACACCACAAATATTTTTGGTATAAAATACATGTCTTGAAACGCCTGTCCAAAATTCCAATTCTGGATACAGGGGCAAAATCATAAGTTTGGGTCAAAATGATATCCATCGTTGGACCCATTTTGTACCGAAACGTGTGCCAGTACCTACGGTCTCTAAAGTTGTCAAACTATATGTCTATGGGTCCGATTTGAGAAGACAAACCCAATCGTATGTCCATAGTTGGATTCCAGCGGATCGTGTACAATGTCGTCCGTTGGATCAGGTCGCGGGCCCGCCAAATAGGCGTTACGGTCAACCTTCTCAGAATCGGACCAAACATGGCACACAGGACCAAAATTTCGATACGGTCCTACTGGCGTAAGTTTTGTCTCAAACCGACGACTGTAGACGAAGTTATGGCCAAGTTTGTAAAATGTTGATACGGGAGTATCTTGACGGATACGTACTAATTTCGTCGCGCACATGCAACAAAATCGAGTTCCGTCAGTTTCCACACGTCGAAAACATCCATACGCATCTTTTATACATATGGTTTGCGACCACATCGCCCGGTTTGTCGGGACGCACGCCGTATCGAGAAAAGTTATTAAATTTTTGTAGTTTTTGAAGCAGATTTTTCCTAAACTTTGAAAGGGATTTAGAAACAATATAATAAGTTTTAAAATTAACTAAATATTGGGTTTCCATCTGGTATATGTTGTTATCAAACCTGTTCAAACATATTTCCATGACAGTCGAAGAATCGACGAAATTTTGCCTTCCAAGTTAGGGTCTGGGTTGGGTTATTTGTTCTATTTTCATTTCTTCAAAACTGAATTTTTTTTCGAGATTTCAACCTCGAATTTCTCATAATCTGATCACCTAGATCAAGAACTATTTGATAGGGTCGGAGATCTATATATTGTGTTTGCAAAGCACCAATCGATATGTAAAACGACGTTGAGATGAAGAAGAAATATACCTGTGGAGTAGTTGACGCAATTGCTATTGCTACCTGTAAAACCCCTAAATTTCTACTATATTTTTTCTTTTATCGATTTTTGGTACTGATTTAAAATTCTAGATTGTACGTCGCGTTGTCGTATTGTACGTCGCCGAAAATTTTATTTTTCGGAATTGCTCGACGAGTGCGAATATGTGCGAGCGTACATATTTTTAGAAAAACATTTTTCCTATTTTTTTATAATTTCAAAATAATATATATAAATATTATTTTGCTATCATTTCCAAGTTGTTATTTTAGTTACTAGAAGCCTTCATTTATGCAGTTATTAATAGTGAATGATATTCCTATTGTATACTAGAAAAGCATAAATATTACTCGTGCTTGCATATATATATTTCATAATATTTTATTAGTTTATTTTTAAATAATAATGTATTTTCGAAATTATTATAATAGCATTTTTTGGAAAACATATTTTGAAAATATTTTGACAATTTAAATCTTGATTCCATTTTGGGAATTATTTAAATAGATTAGATATTTGGAATTTGAATTTTCTCAATTGATTTTAAGCCAAAAGAATTTAAATTAGATTTAAATTTGGATTTAATTTGGATTTGGATTATTGAATTAAATTAAATTATATATTGAATTATCTATTTTGGGTTTAAACAAATCCTAAACTTTATCTAATTGGGAATTCCCACATCCTATAAATAGGTAGGTACTCCTCCAATACAAATTCCTCTACTAAATTTCTCTCCATAAATATACGTGCATCGTGTCCGTGTCCATATTTTTTTCCACTATTTTTACTTTTACAATTACATTATTTTCTATCGTGTCTGACACCCTAGACACCAAATTCCTAGTCTAATTCTTGTGTCGGACACAACTCCGACACAAATTACAAATCCACAAACCTAAGCCAAAACCCGAACCAACCGACCATCTCCTGCGACTACCCACACCAGCTCTCTTCACTGCCACGGCCAACCCTCCATCCCGACCAAACAACTCCAGCCACCTCACCACCTCAACCCCGGCCCTCACCGCGGCCCTCCTTCGTCGCTGCCACCAGGAACCGCCCCCGCCACCAATTCCCCAGCCAACAAACCGCCCGGCCACCACCATCCGTCACCTTCTCCATTGAACCACCGCCTCCAACTCAGCCACACACTACCGCCGCCACGGCACTCTTAACCATAACCAAAAACCACCATCAACGGCGAGACTCCGACCAAACTTCTCCTCCTCGACATCTCGTCACACCATCAAAACCATCACACAAGGAAGAAAGAAAACCCTAACCCTAAAACTTACCTCGTCGGCCGACCGTCCGCCAACAACCTCACCTCCGCCACCGCGAGCGCCGCCTCACTCTGGCCATTCCCCATCTCCCCTCTTCCGTTCTTTCCCGACGAACTTCGTCGTTCCAAAGGACGACCAGCCTCGCCCGGCCGTCCTCGTGCGCCGAGCCAGGCGCCTAGATCTGGAACTCTGGGGAAGCGTCGCCATCCGCCGGAGAGCCGCCGCGCTTGCCGCTCTCCGTCCGCCTACCAAACCCCCGCTCCACCTCACGCCGGAACTGCCCGTGCGGCCGAGACCGCGCCTAAACACACCGCAGCGCGCCCAAACCCCCTCCGCCGCCGCGTCGACCGCGCCAACGTGGGCGCGTTCGCCTCCTCCACCCTCGAGCGCCGCGTGCCACCCATCCCGGCCGCTCCACTCCTCTCCTTTCCTCTCTCCCCGATCGCCACTCACTGACCCTCGTCGCCGGACCCGATCCTCTCTCCGTCGCTCTCTCTCGAATCCCCCATTTCCCGTTCCTTTTTCCTTTTTCTCACTCTCTCTCTCTCCTAATAGAGGAGCAGCAGAATTAAATGTGTTCGATTATTTTTTTTATTATTTTTTTTTTGTGTTGTGTTTTGTTGTCTTCTTCTGTTTAACCTCATCATTATTATTATTATTATTATTATTATTGTTATTATTTATTATTATATATTTTTGTTATTTTGGGTGTTAGCTGAGATATTTTGCATTTTGTATTATTATTATTATTATTATTATTATTATTTTTATTATTATTTCTAATAGATACATTAAAATTTGTTTATATTTCTAATATATATTCCTAAATTATTTGGGTAGCAAAAATATAGCATTGGAATTTCAAGTTAGGATTTGGCTTTTTAGACCATTTTATACTTAAAATTTTCTTATGGTTGTTGGCCCTAAAATAATTTATTAGGATTTCAAAACCTATTATTTTCTTCAAAGTATTATGTAAAAATGATATTTTAAATAGTTATAAATGTTCTCAATTTTTGAATAATCAATAAAAGTATAGATTTTATCAAGATTTTTTTTTATAGAATATTATCTTAGCCTTAAATAAAATTTCTAATAGTATTTTGTTTCGTTTAAAATATTTTTGATATAGGTTTCAAACTAAAATACTACTTTGTCAGAACTTAGAGTTCATCCTAAAATGACTTTCGATTTTTCGATATTTGTTGAGAGCATACTTTGACTAATAGTTTATTTTTCAAAGATTATAAAATATTTTTTTAAATCATATATTTATCAAATTTCCTCCGATTATCCTCAGTCCGTGACTAAGCCCATTACTCCTTTCTTTCAACCAATTTTGGTCAACCTATTGTCATTCCTAGCTAACTTGACCGTCCTGGACCCAATGGAACTGACCATGCCACCAACCGAGGTCACCTTGCATAGTTGTTGCACCAAAGTCGCAGTTCGTGCCACATTGATCATCGCAGCACACCAGGCGCCCTATCAGGCAAGACACCTTGTCATTTGCTGTTTATTTATTTTAGCTCATATTTTATGCATTATTTATTTTTTTATGCAAAATAAACTGTGATACATGGCATAACCTGTAAGAACTTACTGTTCATTTATATTTTCTGCTATGTATTATTTTTCTCACATTAAACCTAGAGTTAAGGGACCACCATGTGTGTTGCATTCATTGGCCTTGACACGTTGTAACACGAAGTTGTGTGTCGCATGTAGGACACGGAAGTACGTGATTGGCTGGCCACCAGTACGTACAAGCCGTGCGATAGGAATAACCGCTAATAGAGGTTGCATGCTAGTTTGACTTAGCTGTTATAGAGGTAAATGTTGTGGATACAACATAGTAGGCATTGGGCGGGGAGGAAAATTCCTTAGCGTATGGGCTTCGATACACTTTCCCTTGTGACCCGGACTCTCCACTGGAGATACGGGGTTGATGACCCATGATTACTGACGGCCGCTGACGATTCTGCGGAACGTCATGCTCTTACTGATGGGGCCTCTGGTGCCCAAGGGGGGACTATGCCGATCCTATTCAGCCAGGGCCCATGCGTAGGAAGGATTATTCTTGACTACATTTTACTTAGAATGGTAGGCTACCTTATCCGTTAGGTACGAGTACTTTTGGTTTGGGTACTTGTATCTAACCGTGGCTTGGAACAATAACTTGTCGCGGATTAGTTTGTCACATCTTGTCCTTGTTTGGTTGTAGGTGTGACTTACTACTTCGATGAGAAGTTATTGAACCTTGTTGGGGGTTCGGATACCATATTGGATTCATAGCATGGAAAGATACGATGCCGTGAATTAGTTTACCATCTCCTGTCCTTGTTTGGTTGGGGGGATGGTACGCTCGTTCAATAGGTACGTATTGGACCATATTATAATTCAATTGACTTATTTATTTGAGCAATATTTATTCAGTTTATATGGCATGATATTATGTGTCTTGTTACATCCCTCTGAGGACCTGGTTATCTCTCCAGGTGTGTGCTATTGTCTTTCGCAGGTGCTTTAGCTCTAGCCGTGATCATTGCTATTTCTTCGAGGATGATTGCATTTGGATCGTCTTCGCTTCGCTCGCCAAAATCATTTATTCTCTCATATATTTTTTCTTTACTTGTTGGTAGTGGATTTGTCTCCGCCCAACATATTGTATCAAGACAATTCATTATCATTTTATGATATCTTTTATTCATTTATTTTGTGTGGATGAGATTAGTATGGTTCTACTGCATTTTACAGCTTATGTATTTATAAGAGGCTTCCATATATTGGAGTATACTTCGTATGAATACAGCTGGCATGTCTACGTTCATAGTCCTACGTATTTGGGACTGGAACGTTACATATTTTTGTGGTGGCCCATGCAGGTCAAGATAAATTGTTTGGTTACTTCACCGTACCAAGCAAGCCTGCATATAGGATTAGAAGTCTAGGATCTCATCCACATACTTGACCTCTTTCCTAGATTTTATCTACCGTTTGACTCATCAATTGCATCTTGCTTGATTCTTTCCATCCCTATTCTTATCTTCCCTTCGTGCTTGCTAGAGATTGACCCTGCTAGTTAGATGTCCCAAACACCCTTAGCTTAATTTTTAAGTTGGGTAGAATACCCCACGATCTAACACACCCTTGACCATTAAGGAGAATGCAAATAGGACTATCTAGACTATAGGGACTAGAGGGATTTAACCTATTTGGTCAACCAAGCCTTGGTCAATAAAACCGTAGCATGATGGTATAGGAATAAACAAGACTTAGATCCTTATGACTCTTAGACTATTCATATTATTTTTATTCATCTACCATCGTGTATATGTTCTACTATCTAGACTAATGATGCTAATATAGCCTAGTATTTGCAAGCTAAATTTTTTATCGAGCTTGATCAAGGCATATGATATCGAGCGGCCGCTCACTAACGTATTGTCTACTCAGAACCGGTGCATGATGGTCTGATCAACCGAGTGCACTTTGGTTCGCTTTTATCTATCGTTCTACGTGGATGGAATATAATTAGACTTAGCCCTTACAATCCCATCCACGACTGCCTTGACAATTCTTTTGAAATTATTCGATCGTCTTTGAATCACGTATTCGTATTCGATAAACGCCTTCTTCGAACTCTATATTGCTTTCGCCTTCCCCCATTTTCGAAGGACGAATACTTGAAATTCCTCTAGCTGTCCTATCAATTATGACCATACCGTATTGTTTTTCTACGATCTAGATCGCGATTTCTTACGACATAATTTTGTGAAAACATTGTCATCGTTGGATCCCCATTGATACTCCCCTTGTGTCCTCTTTCCCCCCTACAAATTCTTAATTTCTAGGACAAAATTCTTTTAAGTTGGGTAGGATGTAAAACCCCTAAATTTCTACTATATTTTTTATTTTATCGATTTTTGGTACTGATTTAAAATTTTGGATTGTACGTCGCGTAGTCGTATTGTACGTCGCCAAAAATTTTATTTTTCGAAATTGCTCGACGAGTGCGAATATGTGCGAGCGTACATATTTTTAGAAAAATATTTTTCCTATTTTTTTTATAATTTCAAAATAATATATATAAATATTATTTTGCTATCGTTTCCAAGTTGTTATTTTAGTTACTAGAAGCCTTCATTTATGCAGTTATTAATAGTGAATGATATTCCTATTGTATACTAGAAAAGCATAAATATTACTCGTGCTTGCATATATATATTTCATAATATTTTATTAGTTTATTTTTAAATAATAATGTATTTTTGAAATTATTATAATAGCATTTTTTGGAAAACATATTTTGAAAATATTTTGGCAATTTAAATCTTGATTCAATTTTTGGAATTATTTAAATAGATTAGATATTTGGAATTTTAATTTTCTCAATTGATTTTAAGCCAAAAGAATTTAAATTAGATTTAAATTTGGATTTAATTTGGATTTGGATTATTGAATTAAATTAAATTATATATTGAATTATCTATTTTGGCTTTAAACAAATCCTAAACTTTATCTAATTGGGAATTCCCACATCCTATAAATAGGCAGGTACTCCTCAAATACAAATTCCTCCACGAAATTTCTCTCCACAAATATACGTGCATCATGTCCGTGTCCATATTTTTCTTTTCACTATTTTTACTTTTACAATTACATTATTTTCTATCGTGTCTGACACCCTAGACACCAAATTCCTAGTCTAATTCTTGTGTCGGACACAACTCCGACACAAATTACAAATCCATAAACCTAAGCCAAAACCCGAACCAGCCGACCATCTCCTGCGACTACCCACACCAGCTCTCTTCACCGCCACGGCCAACCCTCCATCCCGACCAAACGACTCCAGCCACCTCACCACCTCAACCCCGGCCCTCACCGCGGCCCTCCTTCGTCGCTGCCACCAGGAACCGCCCCCGCAACAAATTCTCCAGCCAACAAACCGCCCGGCCACCACCATCCGTCACCTTCTCCATTGAACCACCGCCTCCAACTCAGCTACACACCACCGCCGCCACGGCCACTCCTAACCACAACCAAAAACCACCATCACCGGCGAGACTCCGACCAAACTCCTCCTCCTCGACATCCCGTCACACCATCAAAACCATCACACAAGGAAGAAAGAAAACCCTAACTCTAAACCTTACCTCGCCGGCCGACCGTCCGCCGACAAGCTCGCCTCTGCCACCGCCAGCGCCGCCTCACTCTGGCCATTCCCCATCTCCCCTCTTCCGTTCTTCCCCGGCGAACTTCGCCGTTCCGCAGGACGACCAGCCTCGCCCGGCCGTCCTCGTGCGCCGAGCCAGGCGCCTAGATCTGGAACTCCGGGGAAGCGTCGCCATCCGCCGGAGAGCCCCCGCGCGAGCCGCCATCCTCCGGAGAGCCCCCGCGCGAGCCGCCGCGCTTGCCGCTCTCCGTCCGCCGACCAAACCCCCGCTCCACCTCACGTCGGTGTTTCCCGTGCGGCCGAGACCGCGCCTAAACCCACCGCAGCGCGCCCAAACCCCCTCCGTCGCCGCGTCGACCGCACCGACGTGGGCGCGACCGCCTCCTCCACCCTCGAGCGCCGTGCGCCACCCATCCCGGCCGCTCCGCTCCTCCCCTTTCCTCTCTCCCCGATCGCTGCTCACTGATCCTCGCCGCCGGACCCGATCCTCCCTCCGCCGCTCTCTCTCGAATCCTCCCTTTCCCTTTCCTTTTTCCTTTTTCTCACACTCTCTCTCCTAATAGAGGAGCAACAGAATTAAATGTGTTCGATTGTTTTTTTTGTTATGTTGTGTTTTGTTGTCTTCTTCTGTTTAACCTCATCATTATTATTATCATTATTATAATTATTATTATTATTATTATTATTATTATATATTTTTGTTATTTTGGGTGTTAGCTGAGATATTTTATATTTTGTATTATTATTATTATTATTATTATTTTTATTATTATTGCTAATAGATACATTAAAATTTGTTTATATTTCTAATATATATTCCTAAATTATTTGGGTCGCAAAAATATAGCATTGGAATTTCAAGTTAGGATTTGGCTTTTTAGACCATTTTATACTTAAAATTTTCTTATGGGTGTTGGCCCTAAAATAATTTATTAGGATGTCAAAACCTATTATTTTCTTCAAAGTATTATGTAAAAACGATATTTTAAATAGTTATAAATGTTCTCAATTTTTGAATAATCAATAAAAGTATAGATTTTATCAAGATTTTATTTTTATAGAATATGTATCTTAGCCTTAAATAAAATTTCTAATAGTATTTTGTTTCGTTTAAAATATTTTTGATATTGATTTCAAACTAAAATACTACTTTGTCAGAACTTAGAGTTCATCCTAAAATGATTTTCGATTTTTCGGATATTTGTTTGAGAGCATACTTTGACTAATAGTTTATTTTTCAAAGATTATAAAATATTTTTTTAAATCATATATTTATCAAATTTCCTCCGATTATCTCCAGTCCGTGACTAAGCCCATTACTCCTTTCTTTCAACCAATTTTGGTCAACCTATTGTCATTCCTAGCTAACTTGACCGTCCTGGACCCAATGGAACTGACCATGCCACCAACCGAGGTCACCTTGCATAGTTGTTGCACCAAAGTCGCAGTTCGTGCCACATTGATCATCGCAGCACACCAGGCGCCCTATCAGGCAAGACACCTTGCCATTTGCTGTTTATTTATTTTAGCTCATATTTCATGCATTATTTATTTTTTTATGCAAAATAAACTGTGATACATGGCATAACCTGTTAGAACTTACTGTTCATTTATATTTCCTGCTATGTATTATTTTTCTCACATTAAACCTAGAGTTAAGGGACCACCATGTGTGTTGCATTCATTGGCCTTGACACGTTGTAACACGAAGTTGTGTGTCGCATGTAGGACACAAAAGTGCGTGATTGGTTGGCCACCAGTACGTACAAGCCGTGCGATAGGAATAACCGCTAATTGAGGTTGCATGCTAGTTTGACTTAGCGGTTATAGAGGTAAATGTTGTGGATACAACATAGTAGGCATTGGGCGGGGAGGAAAATTCCTTAGCGTATGGGCTTCGATACACTTTCCCTTGTGACCCGGACTCTCCGCTGGAGATACGGGATTGATGACCCATGATTACTGACGGCCGCTGACGATTCTGCGGAACGTCATGCTCTTACTGATGGGGCCTCTGGTGCCCAAGGGGGGACTATGTCGATCCTATTCAGCTAGGGCCCATACGTAGGAAGGATTGTTCTTCACTATATTTTACTTAGAATGGTAGGCTACCTTATCCGTTAGGTACGAGTACTTTTGGTTTGGGTACTTGTATCTGACCGTGGCTTGGAACAATAACTTGTCGCGGATTAGTTTGTCACATCTTATCCTTGTTTGGTTGTAGGTGTGACTTACTACTTCGATGAGAAGGTATTGAACCTTGTTGGGGTCCGGATACCATATTGGATTCATAGTATGGAAAGATACGACGCAGTGAATTAGTTTACCATCTCCTGTCCTTGTTTGGTTGGGGGGATGGTACGCTCGTTCAATAGGTGCATATTGGACCATGTTATAATTCAATTGACTTATTTATTTGAGCAATATTTATTCAGTTTATATGGCATGATATTATGTGTCTTGTTACGTCCCTCTGAGGACCTGGTTATCTCTCCAGGTGTGTGCTATTGTCTTTCGCAGGTGCTTTAGCTCTAGCCGTGATCATTGCTATTTCTTCGAGAATGATTGCATTTGGATCATCTTCGCTTCGCTCGCGAAAATCATTTATTCTCTCATGTATTTTTTCTTTACTTGTTGGTAGTGGATTTATCTCCGCCCAACATATTGTATCAAGACAATTCATTATCATTTTATGATATCTTTTATTCATTTATTTTGTGTGGATGAGATTAGTATGGTTCTACTGTATTTTACAGCTTATGTATTTATATGAGGCTTCCATATATTGGAGTATACTTCGTATGAATACAGCTGGTATGTCTACGTTCCTAGTCCTACGTATTTGAGACTGGGGCGTTACACTACCTCCTGTTGCGCGCGCTGGTGGTGCTCCGGCGGCGGCTATAGGTGCTCGCCGGAGTTCGTGGGTGGCCAAGGCTGGTAGCAGGGGTTGGGGGACGGCAACAGCGGGTCGGGATGTTAGGGTTTTACACGAACTCCCCCCCCCCCTCTTGAGAGATATATATAGATATGTACATACAAAAAGTTGGGGTCGGCTTGGACTCGTGAGGCTTTGGCTGGGGGGAGGTTGCTGGGTTCATAAGCTCGGTTTGGGCCTGTTGTTCCCGCTAGGGAACAGTAGTGTTTTTCCCTCTTTTTTTTTCTTTCTATTTATATAGTTTACATATATATATATAAATCACATTTAAATTTATATAGATCCTAAAATTTCAAAAAAAATTATTTCTAAAAACATTTTATAAATAAGGTGTACAATAAACATATTAGCTACTTTAATGTTGCGCTACTAATATTAACGAATTTCCATTTATTGAATACAGGGTGCTTTAAATTTTAAGAAAAATACTATAATACTTTTAGAATAAAAATTTCTTTAAATAAAATAAAAAGAATATTTTCTCGAAGTATTTAATATGTGAATTGGTACAATTTATCTATATAGGTATATAATGTAGCATTACATTTTCTTCCAAAATATTAATAAAAATCTAATATTGAAAAGTATAATAATAATAATCAGGTGAATAAAAAATACATCTAAATTTTTGGGGGGTTTACATCCTACCCAACTTATAAAAATTTCGTCCTCGAAATTAAAGTAATTCTTAATATTCATATAATGGGATTTAATACAAGGGAGGATAGGTACATCAATTCGTAGCACGGTCTTCGAAACGTTGAAGGGTGGTTGTAACGGAATCCAAATTGGTGTCATATTCTACAAGATAGGGTTTCCTTGGTTCAAGGCCCTACCCAACTTATAAAAGTTGACTAACCGTGAAAATAATCGTTAGAGGGTTTGTAGAAGGAAAATTTTAAAAGGGTGGCACAAGAATATTGGACACTTCCGGACCATAGTTACGAGTCCTAAAGGAAGCCTAAATACAGCCATGGCATTATTGGTCAATAACTTCTATATGAGGAGAGAGATAGATGTTGGTTTATTTACCAAGCTATCCATCTCAACTCAAACCAAACCAAGCAAGGCTAAACTATTATTGAACCAAGGGGAACCAAATCAAGTCAAGATTAAACCAATACTAGGCTAAACACGACAAGTCTAACTACGGTTCATCTGACATATGTCAGAAATTCGTATACGTATACTAAAAATACGTATAACGAGAAATGGGGGTGATAACTCTACCCACCTTAAAAGAATTATGCCCTCGGAATTTAATCAAGAGGTTATAGGTGTTGGGGTAAGGAAGGCATTATACCCTATAAGTCAAACATGTGTGCATATCGCGATCGGATATCATCCTCACGTTCCCAAGTTGACTCACCCATGGAGTTATGGCCCCAAGCAACACGGACTAAACTAATATCTTGTTCTTGAAAACCTTCTCTCTTCGGTCCAATATGGATATGGGACTTTCCTCATACGAAAGATTGGTACCTACAACCAATTCTGAATGATCAAGGATATGGTTCAGATTCGGAATGCACCGTCGTAATTAAGATACATGGAATACATCATGTACCTCATGTAACGACGGTAGAAGAGCGAGACGATAAGACACATCGCCTACTCGCTCGAGAATATCAAATGGCCCTATACACATAGAACTAAGCTTTCCCCGTACGTCGAATCGAATAACGCTACGAGTAGAAGAGATTCTAAGGAATACGTGGTCGCCGATAGAAAACTCAAGAGGATGCCGATGAGAATCGGCCCAATGGCGCTGACGATCTTGTGCAACTCGAAGATGATCTCTGACTTGTCTGACCACCTCAATATTCTGCATAACCATCTCTGTACCAAGCATCTACCTCTCGCCTATATCATCCCAGGCTAAAGGTGATCTATACTTCCTGCCATGCAATGCCTCGAATGGTGCCATCAGGATACTGGCCTAGAAACTGTTTTTATAGGAGAACTCCATTAAATGTAGGTGATCTTTCCACAAACCACCGAAGTCAAGTGCACAGGATCGTAACATATCTTCGAGAGTTTGAATTATGCGCTGACTGACCATCTGTCTGCGGATGATAAGTTGAATTAAACTTGAGACAAATTTCCAAACTCTCTTGAAGACTCCACCAAAAGTGCGATATAAATCTTGGATCTCTATCGGACATGATGCTGACTGGAACTCTATACAATCTGACTATATGTCTAAAGTACATCTCTGCTAGCTGATCCATCGACCGACCAATCCTGAAAGGGAGAAAATGAGCTACCTTCGTAAGTTGGTCAACTATAACCCAAATAGCATCTCTCCCAGCTGGAGATTTAGGTAACCCAGTTACAAAATATGTGGTAATGTGTTCCCAATTCCATTCTGGAATCGATAAAGGTTGAAGAAGTCCAGACGGCCTCTGATGTTCAGCTTTAACTTGCTGGCAAACTAAACAACGAGAGACAAACCAAGCTATCTCCCTCTTCATGTCATTCTACCAGAAATGCTGACGAATATCACGATACATCTTTGTTCCACCGGAATGAATTGAATACTGCAAACTATGAGCCTCTGCTATGATCTTTTGCCTGATGTCACCACTGGGTACACAAAGATGCCTTCCATGTTGAAGTATGCCATTTCGTGAATACATAACTCTGCTCTCCGTCCTGCTTCACATTCTTCCCTAAGCCGCTGAAGCTTAGAATCCGATGACTGCTATCTTGATCCTCTCAACTATACTGGACTGAACTAGCATACTGGCTATCAATGCCACATTGGTAGGAAGAACTATCTCTATACCCATCTTCTGTAGATCCGCTAATAACTCTGGCTATACTGTTAGAAAATAAGCTCCTACTCTTCTACTCAACGCATCTGCAACTACGTTGGCCTTCCCAGGATGATACTGTAGGTTGATGTCATAATCTACCAATAGCTCTAGCCACCTTCTCTGACACATGTTAAGATCCTTCTGAGTAAACACATACTTAAGACGCTTGTGGTCGGTGAAAATCTCTACCCGATCTCCATACAAGTAATGCCTCCAAAGCTTAAGTGCAAAAACTACCGCTGCTAACTCTAAGTCATGGGTTGGATAATTCCTCTCATGATCACGAAGCTGACGTGACGCATTAGCTACTACCTTGCCATGATGCATTAAGACGCATCCCAATCATCTGCCTGAAGCGTCACAATAAACTAAGAATCCTCCAGTTCTATCTGAAAGCGTGAGAATGGGTGTCGTCACCAATCATTGCTTCAACTTCTTGAATGAACTCTGACACTCTGCTGTCCAAGTAAACTGCACATCCTTACGGGTCAACTGTGTCAAGGGTGCTAAAATTCGAGCAAAGTCTGATACAAATCGCCGGTAATAGACTGCCAATCCTAGAAAAATATAAACCTCTACGACGGTGCTGGATACTATGTCACTATAGCTACTATCTTCTGGGGGTCAACTTCCACTCCATCTTTAGTGATGATGTGACCTAAGTACGAACTGCGATCAAGCCAAAATTCGTACTTGCTGAACTTCGCGTACAACTGGTGCTCTCTGAGAATTTGAAGGACTAATCGGAGATGTTGCTCATGCTCGGCTTCACTCTTACTATAGACCAAGATATTGTCTATAAACTGTCAACCCCTTGACCAAAATTTCTAGATTATTTAACTTTGCGCCATTTATGAGTTTTTTTTATATTCAATGCTTAGGTGGAATTGCTTAAATCATCAAAAAGGGTGAATTGATAAATACACTAAGGCTAGGGACTGGAATGAATAAGTTGAGATTTAAAATCTCGACTGCCATACAAACTGAACTATCGGCCTGTTTGAATTCAAACTGAATTCGAAAATCCTCAGATAGGAGCAAATCAAACTCCTCTTTATCTCCTCTAAAATTTTGATCGATCAATAGTGTATATATATAAGAGTTGTGGCTGATCCCCCAAACCCATCTATAAACCCTAGAAAATTTTGCCGACAACCTCTCCTTTCCCCCAAGATCAGGAAAGCTCGTAGTGGTCGTCATACGGAGGATTCAATTTTCCTCACAGGTAATCCTTTAATCACATCAATTGTTTTTCCTCAAACTAGTTCATCTTGACCATATCCTTAGTAGAGTGATAAGTATTCGAGGAAATGCCTAAATGAACCCTGTTAAAACCAAATAGATGGTAGCCTTCCTGTACCCATGTATCTGTAGGGCAGGAAGTAGATTTCCTGAATTAAATCTGAGTTGAGTATGTTTATGGTATTGCCCCAGTACCAAAGATGCATAGCTGGAGCCCTAGGAATAACAGTGACTGTCCTAGTACCTAAAGGATGTTGACACATAAGGACAGCAGGGTCCTACAGTAACAGGGAGGGTGCCCTTGAGTAGTTCGAACTCAAGTTTGAGCAATCAAGGATAGACTTCACCTGAAGGTAATCGAAGTTAGGAGGTAATACTGGTAACAGTTAGGGAGATGGGGGGACCATGTCTGCTCAGCATTTGTCTGTGCCATTATATGATACTCTTGGGCCAGATGCTGTTAACTATATGGTGAATCATACCACAGTACAAGTGATTTTTGTGTGCCCAAACACTAAGCATTGGTGCATGTATTGGACCTTATTTTATAAACCAACCAGAGTGAATATTTTAGCATAACAGTTGATGGTCTATGATTAGATGCAATTGTTGATGACTTGAACCTTTAGGAGCAGACCCATGGCTTAGCCACTCCTCTTTATATCCTACAGAGCCTATTGCTTATACAACTTGTTAGATTGTATACATGAAGCCCTGCATACAATTATATTAGTCCATAGTTAATATGTGCTGTCCACTACTCCATTTAACTTCAACAACTCTAATTTTATTCAGTCCGGGTAGGAGAATTTGTTATCTTATACATACAACATTCGACTGATACTTTTGAGTATCAGTCTCGAACACCTCTGTTCTGTCCATCTCCCCTTGGTTAATGTCCTATATACCTTGGTTGCTGTCCACAGGTATAGATATATATGTGCTCAATCGAACCCACATCATGTTCTGTAGCCTTCCCTAAGTATTTAACCCACATTACCTTAATAGGGTATCTGTCCTGCATCTTGTTTCAGCTATCACATAAAATCGAGTCCCTACCTAATGTTGAACTACTTTAAGTTCAGATACCATATGGATGTATAAGTATTGGTTATTGCAATAAACTATAGCCAGGAATGCAGTTGGGAGTATCATAGTATCGGATGCTAGGATGCGTACTGAGACAGGTAGGTACAGGAATACCTATAGCTATTACCACAAAAAACAGAGAAATCAGTAACATAGGAATGCTAATAGATGTTCAAGCACTTATTTTGCCATTGAGAAGTAGACTCTGATTTGTACAAGAGGAAACACTCGGGAAGATCATCCAGTGCCAGAGAGGATTAGGGTTCTGTGATATGGTATCAGTGTACTAGTTCAACAGAGCATGGGTGTCCCAATGCTCTGTTGATGTGGGACAGGAATGATAGAACGTGATACATAGGATAGTGGTCCATGTATCCGTATCTGGATATAGGGACCCTAAACTGAATCTGGAAGAATTAGGAAATCAGGATCAAACGAGACCCTGAACTTCAAGTATCAGTGTGGATAAGGGAATTACTCGTGTTCAGTCCATTCTTTCAATTATATAGCCTTTTGTCATCATATCATTCCTAGTCTAGGTTGTACCAGTTTGGGATACATGTACCATTTAGTAATGCATACATATATCAATTATAACTTGTGTGCTGTAAGGAGATGGGTGAAGGTTGATTTACATTCAATCGATTCATCAATTTCAAACATTAACCAGACATATTAGTAAAAGTCCAACCATTTCCATTCTCGATTACAGTTCATTCATAGTTGTTGTAGCACTCTCTTGATGTTACTATCAGCCTTAATAGGCATGCATAAATGTACCAGGTTATCCAATATAGCAGGTAGCACCAGGTAGGGGTATTCGGATTTCATATATAAGAATGCTTGTTTGATCTATTCTATTCAAGCCAAGACGTGGCAGATCCCTATAAGGGTTAGATATTACAGGAGGCAGGAGGCTATGAGCCATATAGCAGCAAATAGCAAATAAGTTTCAATTATAGTCTCTGTTATGAACAAAACAGAGATGAGGATGTTAAACTATCTGTCATTGTAGTAAGACATCAGAGGTATCTAGCACGAGCTTCTGAACCCTTTTATAGTTGGATCTCAAATCAAATGTAGAAGCAACTGAAGGGCATAGGGGCTACCCTCAAGAAAATAACCAGTGTGTAATTAACTGGCCGCTTAATCAGGTAATATTGAGTAACCAGGTGCTCCTAGGCACCTACTTTTGTTCCCAACTGCCTAACCCGATCAGTACAAACCTGGCCATATGTCATTGCACTATTTCAAACCTATATCAATTGTTATCCTTACCTGAGTGTCTTCCTGTTGGAGCTTCATTAATTCTTGGATGAGTTTGCAGGCAGTTTATTTTTGTGAAGCATCACTAGTTCTTGCATTGACGATTTGATATGTAGAAGTGTACAGGGAACACTAGAACAGTAGGTAAAGGAGTTCTAGTGCACAGACTTGAGGGTTGTATCCAGATAACTTAGGAAGGCATCACTAGAATATCTGGAATTAAGGACAGAGATGTAATATGGGTTGTATGCTTACAATAAGCTATGAGTGATACCATAACAGTAGGAGACCTGTCCAGAAAGGGGGTAGTAAGTAAACATTGGGTCAGGGTCATCATAAAGTCTATTGAGTCTATTAATGGTTTCCATTTTGACTACATGAATCAATGGTCAATTTATAAATGTAGGACACCAACTTTTCCCTTTGAACAGTTAGATGGCAGGTCAGGAGGTTAGAAAATAAGAATTAAACATATATGTGAATACCCAAGTATAAGTTGGCATACAAACAAGAGATATCAACCAAGCCACTTTTCTAGTTAGAGAAATCAAACATGGTTAGGACCCAAAAGACCAGTAGATAAGTAACCCTATTTTTTGAAGCAATTATTGACATGGAAATTCATAAACAGGATACTTGGACTTGGTACAGATTTTGACAGCAGCTCAGGACCTAAGGTAAGTATACCTTGCCTTTCTACACAACTTTATTTACATGCACTGTCTTTTTATTATTATCTAGTTTTTCTCATATTATCGACATGTATCTTTCCTATCCTGCTTGTATATTTGTATCATTGCTATATAGACCGTGTTCACAATTAGCTGTATCTTATTGGATGTATTCATTGAGCCTTGATCGAGTCCTATCGTGGGTCGAGAAGTCGTAAACTGAACTGCTTTTACTCCGTGTCTTGAAATCTTGAAGCTAACCTGTGAGTCCACACTAAGGGCGAGGGTTAGTAGTTATCTGTCTTAAGCTGACCTGCGAGTCCATATTAGGGACGAGGGTTAGTAGTTATTGCTCCACACCTGCGAGCCCACACTAGGGGCGAGGGTGATGCTAACCTGCGAGTCCACACTAGGGACGAGGGTGATGCTAGCCTGCGAGTCCACACTAGGCACGAGGGCTAGTAGTTGTTCAAACCTGCGAGTCCACACTAGGGACGAGGGTTTGAGTATCGATTTGGTTATCCGTTGACATCTTGACATGAGTTCTCTCATCCTCGATCAGCAGTTCATTTATGTGTAGACAGTATACAGATTCGTGTTTATTCATTGCTCAGTTTTACTTATTATTCTGTATTTATCTCTATGCATAATAAACTGTTAGAAAGGCTCATTTTTATGTATCTTATTAGACCTCTGAGGACCTGATGATCTCTTCAGGTTTAGCCGAGTTTGAGTCAGAAGTAGTTGAGCAGGTTGAGTCAGCAACAGACCGCGGAGCTTTGCAGTTGAGATTGCCTCGATTAGCAGGTTATATTCAGTTAGTGTATTTTATGTATTTATTTCTCTCTCCATCTATTTGTAGTGGATTTGTGTCCACCGGACGTGACATTGAATCTTGGATACATTCAGTTATACTATTCAGTTTCTTTGGTATTTTATTGATCTTGGTTGTGACATGTTTATTCTGTGGATGAGATATAGATTACCATGAGATTCTAGATTGTCGTGACTTGTGTATAGACAGCGTACTACCGCCGACACTGCGGTGTAGGCTGGACTTGGACACGCTTCATATCTGAAAAGCGGGTGCGGATCGTGACAAGTTTTTTTGGTGGCCCATACAGGTCTACGATAATCACTTCGGTTACGTCACTGTACCGTCATGAGCCTGCGAATAGGAATAGACACTTAGGATCTCATCCACATGTCTTGACTCATTATTGGCCTCTAGTCCTTGATTTCATTGAATCCTTGATTTGTATCCTGTTTGAAAATCTCTTCAACGGCTAAAGTGTTTTCTTTGTTTCAGTTAAGATGGACTCTCAAGACAGGAACAACACAAAATGGAGCAGCTGGCGAGAATTTTTAGTAGATATCGGCAGTAGTACAGATAGGCCTATTTTAGACTTTGTTTAAGAGAAATTGAATTTGTTTTATAGCAGTTTATGCTAGACGATCTTTCTAGTAGATCATGACTCATTAAATTTTGAGAACGAAATTTGTTTAAGGGGGGTAGAGTTGTCAACCCCTTGACCAAATTTTCTAGATTATTTAACTTTGCACCATTCATGAGTTTTTTTTATATTCAATGCTTAGGTGGAATTGCTTAAATCATCAAAAAGGGTGAATTGATAAATACACTAAGGCCAGGGACTGGAATGAATAAGTTGAGATTTAAAATCTCAACTGCCATACAAACAGAACTATCGGCCTGTTTGAATTCAAATTGAATTCGAAAATCCTCAGATAGGAGCAAATCAAACTCTTCTTTATCTCTTCTAAAAATTTTGATCGATCAATAGTGTATATATATATAAGAGTTGTAGCTGATCCCCCAAACCCATCTATAAACCCTAGAAAATTTTGCCGACAACCTCTCCTTTTCCCCAAGCTCAGGAAAGCTAGTAGTGGTCGTCGTGCGGAGGATTTGATTTTCCTCACAGGTAATGCTCTAATCATATTAATTGTTTTTCCTCAAACTAGTTCATCTTGACCATATCCTTAGTAGAGTGATAAGTATTCGAGGAAATGCCTAAGGGAACCCTGTTAAAACCAAATAGATGGTAGCCTTCCTGTACCCATGTATCTGTAGGGCAGGAAGTAGATTTCCTGCATTGAATCTGAGTTGAGTATGTTTATGGTACTGCCCTAGTACCAAAGATGCATAGCTGGAGCCCTAGGAATAACAGGTGACTGTCCTAGTACCTAAAGGATGTTGATACTTAAGGATAGCAGGGTCCTACAGTAACAGGGAGGGTGCCCTTGAGTAGTTCGAACTCAAGTTTAAGCAATCAAGGATAGACTTCACCTGAAGGTAATCGAAGTTAGGAGGTAATAATGGTAACAGTTAGGGAGATGGGGGGACCATGCCTGCTCAGCATTTGTCTGTGCCTTTGTATGATACTCTTGGGCCAGATGCTGTTAACTATATGGTGAATCATACCACTGTACAAGTGATTTTTGTGTGCCACAAACACTAAGCATTGGTGCATGTATTGTACCTTATTTTATAAACCAACCAGAGTGAATATCTTAACATAACAGTTGATGGTCTATGAATAGATGCAATTGTTGACGACTTGAACCTTTAGGAGCAGACCCATGGCTTAGCCACTCCTCTTTATATCCTGCAGAGCCTATTGCTTATAAAACTTGTTAGATTGTATACATGAAGCCCTGCCTACAATTATATTAGTCCATAGTTAATATGTGCTGTCCACTACTCCATTTAACTTCAACAACTCTAATTTTGTTCAGTCCTGGTAGGAGAATTTGTTATCTTATACATACAGCATTCGACTGATACTTTTGAGTATCAGTCTCGAACACCTCTGTTCTGTCCATCTCCTCTTGGGTATTGTCCTATATACCTTGGTTGCTATCCACAGGTATAGATATATATGTGCTCAATCGAACCCACATCATGTTCTGTAGCCTTCCCTAAGTGTTTAACCCTCATTACCTTAATAAGGTATCTGTCCTGTATCTTGTTTCAGCTATCACATGAAATTGAGTCCCTACCTAATGTTGAACTACTTTAAGTTCAGATACCATATGGATGTATAAGTATTGGTCATTGCAATAAACTATAGCCAGGAATGCAGTTGGGAGTATCATAGTATCGGATGCTAGGATGCGTACTGAGATAGGTAGGTACAGGAATACCTATAGCTATTACCATGAGAAACAGAGAAATCAATAACATAGGAATGCTCATAGATGTTCAAGCACTTATTTAGCCATTGAGAAGTAGACTCTGATTTGTACAAGAGGAAACACTCGGGAAGATCATCCAGTGCCAGAGAGGATTAGGGTTCTGTGATACGGTATCAGAGTACTAGTTCAACAGAGCATGGGTGTCCCAATGCTTAGTTGATGTGGGACAGGAATGATAGAACGTGATACACAGGATAGTGGTCCATGTATCCATATCTGGATATAGGGACCCTAAACTGACTCTGGAAGAATTGGGAAATCAGGATCAAACGAGACCCTGAACTTCAAGTATCAGTGTGGTTAAGGGAATTACTCGTGTTCAGTCCATTCTTCCAATTATATAGCCCTTTGTCATCATATCAGTCCTAGTCTAGGTTATTCCAGTTTGGGATACATGTACCATTTAGTAGTGCATACATATATCAATTATAACTTGTGTGCAGTAAGGAGATGGGTGAAGGTTGATTTACATTCAATCGATTCATCAATTTCAAACATTAACCAAACATATTAGTAAAAGTCCAACCATTTCCATTCTTGATTACAGTTCATTCATAGTTGTTGTAGCACTCCCTTGATGTTACTATCAGCCTAAATAGGCATGCACAAATGTACCAGGTTATCCAATGTAGCAGGTAGCACCAGGTAGGGGTATTCAGATTTCATATATAAGAATGCTTGTTTGATCTATTCTATTCAAGCCAAGATGTGGCAGATCCCTATAAGGTTCAGATATTATAGGAGACAGGAGGCTATGAGCCATATAGCAGCACAAATAAGTTTCAATCATAGTCTCTATTATGAATAAAACAGAGATGAGGATGTTAAACTATCTATCATTGTAGTAAGCCATCAGAGGTATCTAGCACGAGCTTCTGAACCCTTTTATAGTTGGATCTCAAATCAAATATAGAAGCAACTGAAGGGCATAGGGGCTACCCTCAAGAAAATAACCAGTGTGTAATTAACTGGCCGCTTGATCAGGTAACATTGAGTAACCAGGTGCTCCTAGGCACCTACTTTTATTCCCAACTGCCTAACCCGATCAGTACAAACCTGGCCATATGTCATTGCACTATTTCAAACCTATATCAATTGCTATCCTTACCTGAGTGTCTCTTTGTTGGAGCTTCATTGATTCTTGGATGAGTTTGTAGGCAGTTTGTTTTTGTGAAGCATCACTAGTTCTTGCATTGACGATTTGATATATGAAAGTGTACAGGGAACACAAGAACAGTAGGTAAAGGAGTTCTTGTGCACAGACTTGAGGGTTGTATCCAGATAACTTAGGAAGGCATCACTAGAATATCAGGAATTAAGGACAGAGATGTAATATGGGTTGTATGCTTACAATAAGCTATGAGGGATACCATAACAGTAGGAGACCTGTCCAGAAAAGGGGGTAGTAAGTAAACATTTGGTCAGGGTCATCATAAAGTCTATTAAGTCTATTAATGGTTTCCATTTTGACCTACATGAATCAATGGTCAATTTATAAATATAGGACACCAACTTTTCCCTTTAAACAGTTAGATGGCAGGTCAGGAGGTTAGAAAATGAGAATTAAACATATATGTGAATACCCAAGTATAAGTTGGCATACAAACAAGAGATATCAACCAAGCCACTTTTCTAGTTAGAGAAATCAAACATGGTTAGGACCCAAAAGACCAGTAGATAAGTAACCCTATTTTTTGAAGCAATTATTGACATGGAAATTCATAAACAGGATACTTGGACTTTATACGGATTTTGACAGCAGCTCAGGACCTAAGGCAAGTATACCTTGCCTTTCTACACAGCTTTATTTACATGCACTGTCTTTTTATTATTATCCAATTTTTCATATGTTATCGACATGTATCTTTCCTATCCTACTTGTATATTTGTATCATTGCTATATAGACCGTGTTCATAGTTAGCTGTATCTTATTGGATATATTCATTGAGCCTTGATCGAGTCATGTCGTGGGTCGAGAAGTCATGAACTGAACTGCTTTTACTCCGTGTCTTGAAATCTTGAAGCTAACCTGCGAGTCCACACTAGGGGCGAGGGTTAGTAGTTATCTGTGTCTTAAGCTAACCTGCGAGTCCACATTAGGGGCGAGGGTTAGTAGTTATTGGTCCACACCTGTGAGCCCACACTAGGGACGAGGGTTAGTAGTATATGGTTCACACTTGGGAGTCCACACTAGGGACGAGGGTGATGCTAGCCTGCGAGTCCACACTAGGGACGAGGGCTAGTAGTTGTTCAAACCTACGAGTCCACACTAGGGACAAAGGTTTGAGTATTGATTTGGTTATCCATTGACATCTTGACATGAGTTCTCTCGTCCTCGTTCAGCAGTTCATTTATGTGTAGATAGTGTACAGATTCGTATATATTCATTGCTACATATTTATCTCCATGCATAATAAACTGTTAGAAAGGCTTGTTTTTATGTATCTTGCTAGTCCTCTGAGGACCTGATGATCTCTTCAGGTTTAGCCGAGCTTGAGTCAGGAGCAGTTGAGCAGGTTGAGTCAGCACCAGACCGCGGAGCTTTGCAGTTGAGGCTGCCTCGATTAGCAGGTTGTATTCAGTTAGTGTATTTCATATATTTATTTCTCTTTTCGTCTATTGGTAGTGGATTTGTGTCCACCGGACGTGACATTGAATCTTGGATACATTCAATTATACTATTCAGTTTCTTTGGTATTTCATTGATCTTGGTGGTGACATGTTTATTCTGTGGACGAGATATAGATTACCATGAGATTCTAGATTGCCGTGACTTGTGTATAGATAGCATACTACCGCCGACACTACGGCGTAGGCTGGGCTTGGACACGCTTAGTATCCGAAAAGCAGGTACAGGTCGTGACAAGTTCATCGTACTTGCTGAACTTCGCATACAACTGGTGCTCTATGAGAATCTGAAGGACTAATCGGAGATGTTGCTCATGCTCTGCTTCACTCTTACTATAGACCAAGATATTTTCTATAAACTCTATTATGAACTGATCCAAATAAGGCATGAATATACGATTTATGAGATCCATAAATACTGATGGTGCATTGGTCGCTCCGAATGGCATAACGAAAAACTCCTAATGTCCATATCTAGTTCTGAATGCCATCTTTGGGATGTCTTGCCCTCTGACTCTGATCTGATTGTACCCCAATCGCAAGTCAATCTTCGAGAATACTGCTGCCCCACTGAGTTGATCGAACAAGTCATCTATCCTTGGTAGGGGATATCTGTTCTTGATTATTAGGGAATTCAAGGTACGATAATCAACACATAATTTTGATGTACCATCCTTCTTCTTTACAAGTAGCATCGGGCTCTCCAAGGCGATCCACTAGCACGAATGAATCCATTGGTTCTGAGTTCTTTAATTATCTTGTACAGGATCTCCAATTCTGATGATGTTATTCTGTAGAATCTCTTTGATACTGGTGCCATCCCTGGAATTAAATCAATGGTGAACTCTATCTCTCTCTCTGGCGGCATGCCTGGAAGCTCTTCGAGAAATACATAATAAAATTCTTCTACCACCCTGGTAAACTGAACTGCTTCTACTATTACCATTCGCAAGACTGGTAGAGAATGTTCTACTTCGCCTTTGGAAAACGAAAACTTTTCTTTGCCGGGGATACCAAAAATAATCCTGCCAACATGGCAGTCTATTCTTGCATACTTATCTTTCAACTAATCTATTTCTAGGACCACAACATAGTCAGCCATCAGGAATTCTATCAATCTAGCGGGAAACTCTCTACCGCTAACTACGATTCGACACGAGGAAAAGACCCTATCTACTTCCATAAGACCGTTACCAGTAAGTATATTGAGCCTTACTAATAATGACTCGGGCTCCAGTCCTATCCGTATTGCGAATCGTATATACATAAATGAATACGATGCACCCGAATCAAATAATATTGATGCTGGAAAAGAGTTGATAAGAATAGTACCTGCCACCACCACACATGATGCCAATTCTTCTGCTACTGACAGATCCATAGCTTGACCCTGTCCTCTTGGTACTGGTCCCCTCTGCTGGTGACCTTTCGGCCTGTTCTGAATCTGATCTTGGGTCTAAACATATTGTTGCGGCCTCTGCTGCTGGAAGGCTTGGGCCTGAGGCGGCAATGGCCTCGAAAACTGGTGCTACTGCTGCTGCACTGGTACTGGTCCCCTAACCGATCGAATGGTTAGGGTTGATGAAGATGAACTGGCTTTATGCGGACAGGACCCAATTCTGTAATCTGGTTTCCCACAAGCCAAGCACAACCCCTGTGCTCTGCGACACTCTGAAACCACGTGTCCAGGCTTCCCATAATGAGAGTAACCCATTACGGAAGATTCCTTCTGCTTCCGCTGCTGAGGGTACGTTAGAGTCGAGTGTTGAACCGATGAAACTATAGTCGCCCTCCTAGGAGCTCCAACGGTCAAAGCCTTAGCTGCCGAGGCTGGTGTTGATGACTGAGATAACTGTCCATGAGGCCTCTTCCATCCTCCAGTTTGATCTACTATCCTCTATGAAGTGTATTCATGCCTTCTAGCTGCTCGTAAAACTATATCAAATGTCTGGTGCTTAAACGGCTTAGAATAATCTCTAGGTAGATTCCTTGCTGGAATCGCTGCGCTTGGTCTAATTCGGTTGCCACTAAGGTGGGAGCAAACCGACTAAGCCTTAAAAACTCGATCGTATATCCATCGATCGTCCTTCCCATCTGCTTGAGATTGTTGAATCTGGTCTACAGATTATACCAAGCTACTGTATCAAAATACTTCGTCTGGAACTTGTTACTGAATACCGCCCGCAGGACAGACATCACCAAACCAACTGCTAGCATCGTCCACCAGCTGCGGTCTAAGTCCAATAACTGTAGGCGCACAATGGCTACCTTCTCTTTCTCTGGAATTTGAGCTGCCTCCAGAATAACCTCTATATTATGTAGCCAAGCATCGACAATAATAGCATCTTCACAGCCATCAAAGAAAGGAGGGTTCAGGCGCTTGAAGCTGTTAGTCGTATTGTTCCCTTGATAGCCAACTCTGCCCATAGCAACTTGTACTGTCTGCTGCAGGGCATCGCATCAACGATCTTGTAATGTAAACAAGTCACGGATGAGTCCCATCATGGTTCTATTATCAGGCTTTGCTGGCTGGACTAGCTGAACTGGTGGCTCTGGATCTCCGAAATGCATGACTCGAAATGCTGCTCCAGAGTGCTGGACTTGGCCCCCAGGCGGCTGCTGGTTCACTGGAGGTGCTCCATTCGACTGATCGGTAGGACCAGGAACAATTCCACTAAAGAAAATGATATGAGAAACAATAAGGAAGGACCAAGATAGATCAAGGATAAAGCACCTTATCAGGTCAAGATTCAGGAAGGTTAGAAAACACAAGTAAAGATCAAGAAAGAATGCTGATTGAGACATCTATTCAGTAAAACTCTCACGCATGTCTTGATTTACAAGACCTGCATGGGCTACTACTTAAACCTTATCACGCCCCAGAACCAGAATACTGGAGAGCGGAGGACAGACACAACCAGCTACGTACATTGAAGTACAACACACCTCGTAATACGGTCACGACTGTCTAGATGCATGAAGGTTTATCTACAAGCCAACAGTCTCTTATGGTTAAGAACAAGCCTAGTGTCTCAATCTCAAGCAAGCAAATAATTGTTACAAGATGTTAGATCATCAGACATATAAAGTAAGGTGCCTCGAACATTACATATTCAGATGATCATGAAGCTAGTCATACAAAATACGAGATTAGCATGAGTTAAGTCATACATGATCAACCCTAGTATTTGTCAATCACGTTACAGCCCTTAGGCAGACAGAAATAAAGTTTCAACTTGTGCTAACACTTGCTCGGTGCTAAACGCCTCAAAAGAATAATTTACAATAGAGTGGGAGAGCAAAATAAAAAAAACCCGCTCATTGCCAGGATTACGTCTAGTGTTCACCATCTGGCTGGAAAGCAGGTAGATCCTCGGGTGCTTCTCCAAAATCTGGCCATACAAACCAGCTGGGTCAGACCCTAAAAAGGGCAAGTGCCATAATAGAGGCTCCACTTACGAACTAAAACAAGCATATAATAAAAGAAGACTGATAAAAGAGCATAGTTAAATAACATGAAAGACTGAGTTAACAGAAAATATTAGCTTGCAGTAGGAGAAATAAGAGGTAGAATATAATTCTCATGTTAATCATGAGACAATTCATTCAAGCACGACCAATCAAGTCGTACGGCTTGCTATTGTTAGCTAACTAGGGTTATCACAAGCTTACTAACAAGATACAATGAGATGTTCCCGCAGTCACAAGCTCTGCAGACTATCCAGGTTATCCAGGCGAGATTATAAGGGTTATCAAAAGTTATCAAGAGAATTATTAAGTGACTTAGAGTGCAACACATAACAGTGTGCTGGAAATGTGCCCTACTCATCGGTAGGCTATAAGTCCACTGGTGTGGCCGGGATAACGGGATCGCCTGTAACTGGGAAATCTCTTTAAATGATGTACTTGATCAATCTAGTCATCAACCTAGTCAGATTCATTATGAATCCCTGACCGTGGTAACCAGAAATCTATGTCCTATACATGATGCAAGACGAGACATGTAGCTTGTACAGGCACAATCAACCTGTAACTCCACTTGCTCATAAATAAAGTGAATATTTTCCTATATTCTTTTACTTTGATTAATTCCTAATTAATAAAAATTTTCAAAGAATAATTATTTTAATTTCTAACTATTTCTTAAAAATGTTTTTCCTAAACCCATCTTATTTTCCTATTTCAGCCCTTTCACATTCTCAGCCAACTTCATGGGCCAGCCGACCCATTCTATTCAGCCATTCTCAACCATTTTCTGTGGGCCAGCCCAACAGCTGAACCCATCAATCCTACTGCGGGTATAAGTTTGTATCGGGTCCAACCCGTTAACTCGACTACCCATACCCGCTAACAGCTGATTTAAAATCATCCTTCGTTCATTTTATTCATTTCAATCCTCTTCTCCACTGTTCTGAGAATTCCAATCGGGGACGACGACGACGACCGCGCCAAGAAGGAGCCGACTCCAGAAGCTTCTCCCCAATCGCCTAACCACCTCGAGCATCCCCACCGTTGATCCCTAACAACCCGTCTCCTCTTGGCCGTCAGATTATAACCACCGTTGCCCGCCCAACCGTCGGTCAGTAACCGCCCAATCGCCTGCCCGTCGTCCCTGTCTATAAATTGAACCCCAGTCTTCTTCTTCTTCATCACTTTCCTAGGCGGTGGAGCCCTGTCTAATTTGTCCCAGACCCATTCTTCTTCGTCTTCCTTGTGAAGCACTACATTTTTGGCCATGGAGATCGAAGCTTCAAGCCTTGCTTCGCAGTGACGACAACGACGACGAGCAATACTAGGTGCATTCCTCTGAGATTCAATTCTTCTTTATTGTCCCTTCGATTTCAAGATCATAATTGAGAAAATCATGGCGATTAATGCCTATGCAGTAACCGCATCGACAACAGCTTGGAGGACTCGGCGATGTTGTTTGTAGATCAATCGTTGGTACATTTTTACTTCATCCCTTCCTTTTTCTTACTGATTTATTGGGACAATTGGAACTTCCTGTGCAAACATCTTGCTGATTTTGAAACAAATCCGATCAACAGTTCTTTCTTATTTTCATTTTGGTTCTTTGGATTTTGGTTGGTCATTGTTGGGGGAAAACTTCTTGATGAAATCCTTGACTGTTTCTAAATTTATCGATCTTGAAAAACAAACAAAACTCATGAAAGTTTTTATTGTTTTGCGCACACCATCTTTTGCGAAATGCTGGACTCAACTTCATGATCAGCTTGGACACGGACGAGCCCCGTATCGGATACCAAAGGCGTGAACGAGCACATTCCTAAGCTCAGGTGTGACACAGGTAAAATTATCTGAGCAGTAAGTTCTTGAGTATTAATACAATGAGCACACCGAAGGGTCTGACACTTGACGATGATGATGGACTACTCATAGGTCGAGCACACTGCAGCACTGCTTCTCGTTGGAGACTGACACGAGTGGCCGTGTCCAGTCGCGACTCAGATACAAGTAGCTAGGTCGATTTCAAATTGTTACTGTTTACGGGCCGTTGGATGTTAGGTTTTGTTTTATGTTAGCTAGTTTATGTATTGGTTATAGATTAGGCAATTTGAATTGAAGTGTTGCAGAAATGACCGTTAGGTCAGGATAAGTCTCAAGATAATTAAGTTTGGGCTTTATTGATTTATTGGGTTAGTTCGTGTGTGTGTTGAGTTTGTTATTAAATAATTTAGACTAGAAATTGCTAAGTACATGACATGCTGGGCCAACCTTATGGACCGAGCTATATATATATATATATATATATATATATATATATATATATATATATATATATATATATATATATATATATATATATGGATTTCTAAGACAGGTTATGTTGAGGATACCTAAGCTTTGTTGTCACTTAGTTTAAGCAAGAAGGGTTTAAAAATTAAAAATAGTTTGAATAGAAATCACTAATTTAGTTGAGGGATAAGTAGAATGTTTCTAATTCCAAATTTCTATTTTAGGTGATCTAGAAGTCTTGGACAAAATCCCAGAATCAAGGCAAGTACACGTACTCAGTATTACCATCATTGCAAGCATCGCACACACATTGTCTTATTTTATTATTGTACTTGTTCCCGATTGATTGTATTGTTTCTCGTGTCGGGTGGGGGACGTTCTAGAGACATGTGATTGACTAATATTGGACAAATATTGCCTGATAGCATACTCCGTATGCCTGATGTCCATTTCGTGCGTGACTGATAGCATTGTCGTCAGACATGCCTGATTATTGCGTGACTGATAGTATTGTCGTCAGACATGCCTGATTATTGATTGACTGATAGAATATTCTATATGCCTGATTACATATTAGTCCCCACATGTTGATAACGTCCAATTGTACATGTACACATAGTTAGTGCATAGTTTATATTATATTTGCATTGCTTCTCTATCTTTCTGTTCTATTTGTTACAATGTTCCATTGATCTTCCAGGGTGGGTTATATTGAGTATATTGTGCTTTGCTCCATCCTGACTGACTGTTGTTTACAGGTGATCCTCTAGACTGTTATGGATTGCAGATGGATGGCCCAGCAGTGGAGCACACTCCTGATGCTACTGAGGGATAGGACTATATTCTCGAGATGTAGTTAGACTGATGTACAGGATGTCCTTTGATTGGTTGTATTGATATAGCAGGCCTAGTGTTAGCCTTATCTTTCATTATCGGCTTTGTACCCGGTCATTCATGTAAAGGCTGTAATAACTGTTGGATATTGGATTGCTGTGATGGTTAGTATAGATTTCGAGATTAGATGCTGTGATGAGATTATTATTGATGACTAGAAGGCTCACTACAGCTGTCAACGACAGTGTAGGCCGGGCATGTATCAACCTGTACCCGATTATTCGGGAGCGGGACATGACACAACTACGGGGTCAAGGCAAGAGTTACGCTAGTAAGACAGGAATAGCCGTCTCAACAGCAATAAAGATTATATATGTCATGCCAGGTATACTTGTCACTTGTCAGGAGTACTTATCCGGAGTGTACCTCGACGGGCCACTATCAAGAATTATTAAGATGGATTTATACTATCATGTTCAAGTCAAGTCAAGTTTAATTCTGTGTAACGCCCCAGTCCCAAAATATATAGGACTAGGAACGTAGACATTCCAGCCGTATAATAAATATACGTAAGCTGTAAAATACAGTAGATCCATAACTAATCTCATCCACACAAAAATAAATGAATAAAAGATGTCATATAATGAGAATGAATTGTCTTGATACAATATGTTGGGCGGAGACAAATCTACTACCAACAAAATAAGAAAAAATACATGGAAAATGAAATGAGTGGCGAGCGAAGCGAAAACGATCCAAGTACAATCATCCTCGAAGAAATGGGATGGTCACAGCTAGAGCTAAAGCACCTGCGAAAGACAAGAGCACACACCTGGAGAGATAACCAGGTCCTCAGAGGAACGTAACAAGACACATAATATCATGCCATATAAACTGAATAAATATTGCTCAAATAAATAAGTCAATTGAATTATAACATGGTCCAATGCACACCTATTGAACTAGCGTACCATCCTCCCAACCAAACAAGGACAGAAGATGGTAAACTAATTCACGGTGACGTATCTTCCCATGCTAAGAATCCAATATAGTATCCGGACCCCAACAAGGTTCAATACCTTCTCATCGAAGTAGTAAGTCACACCTACAACCAAATAAGGACAAGATGTGACGAACTAATCTGCGACAAGTTATTGTTCCAAGCCACGGTCAGATACAAGTACCCAAACTAAAAGTACACGTACCTAACGGATAAAGGTACCTAACCGTTCTAAGTGAAATGTAGTTAAGAACAATCCTTCCTACGCATGGGCCCTAGCTGAATAGGATCGGCATGGTCCCCCCTGGGCACCAGAGGTCCCATCAGTAAGAGCATGACGTTCCGCAGAATCGTTAGTGGCCGTCAGTAATCATGGGTAATCTGACCCGCATCTCCGACGGAGCTCACGGGTTACAAAAAGGAAATTGCATCGAAGCCCATACGCTAAGGAATTGTCCTCCCCGCCCAATGCCTACTATGTTGTATCCACAACACAAAACAACTATTAACTGCTAAGTCAAACTAAGCATACAATCTCTATTAGCAGTTATTCCTATCGTACGGCTTGTACGTACTGGTGGCCAGCCAATCACGCACGTCCGTGTTCTATATGCGATACACAACTTCGTGGTACAACGTGTCAAGGCCAATGAATGCAACACACAAGGTGGCCCCTTAAATCTAGAGTTAATGTGTAAGAAAATAATACATAGCAGAAAATATAACTGAACAGTAAGTTTTAACAGGTTATGCCATGTATCACAGTTTATTTTTACATAAAGAAAATAAATAATGCATAAAATATGAGCTAAAATAAATAAACAGCAAATGGCGAGGTGTCTTGCCTGAGGTCCTTGCTGGTGAAACTGACAATCCTGTTGGGTATATAATAGTCACAGGGCTACACATGAACTCTGATGATGTGAAAAACTTCTAAAATAAAAACCAAAAATAAAATATTTTGGAAAAAAATTTGGGAAAAATATGTGATGTGTATTTTTCCGTCAGCATTCTGAAACTTTAAACGGTTCGTGATTCTGATTCCTGGTTCTCCCAGAATCTCAAAAATACTAAAACGTGTCAAATTTCGGACCACTGACACTCCACAAATTTTCCAAAAAATTAAGTTCCAAATTTATGGAAATAAAATGTATATTCAAAAAATATACCTTAATACGATTCTGACAAAAAAAACTGGAGGTCAAACGGAGTCCGGAGTCCGGAGTTGGGAGTTATGATCATTCGAAGTTGCTACAACCTTTAAAAATTGAGGCTGAATTTATGACAAAAAAAGAGAAATTTTGACAAGGATGTTTTGAAAGATGATTTTATTCACAGATTCGATAGATATATATAATGGCTAGCAATTAGCAAATTATGATAGGATTAGAACTAAATAAGGATGATTATGATTACCAACTAATTTGGATAGAAATAGGATTGGTTTGAATAAAAAAATGATCTAATTAATGCTAGATATGATTCCAATAGGATAAGAATTTCTAATGGATAAACCTTCCCATAAATTTAAATCAAATAAATTATTTTAAAAAATAAATCAATTTGATAGCAATCCTTTAAATGATCACCATAATAACTTTAAGTATTATTCTATATTATCAAATAATTCAAATCATATGAATCCAAATCCAAATCAAACTCGACATAATAACTTTAAAATAATATATTTATCAAATAATTTTAAATCAAATAATAAATAAATTATTTAATCAAATAATATTTTAAATCTAGATTAGACAAATCGTAATGCTCCAATTAGTTATCGTAAGTATTTTAAATAATATTTAAATTATCAACATAATTTAAAGTATAGTTGATAACCATCAAGATAATTTAAATAAATTCAAATATAATCAAATAACTGATTAACATATCAAAATAATACTCGATGTCATCAAATATTATAAAACTTACTTTTATAAATCTAAATCTTTATTTAAAAATAAATAGACAAAAAAAAAACTTTTATCGCTCAATTTTTTTTTAAAACCAATTTTTACAAGACCAAAAATAATAAAAACATATTTTATATTTCAAATAAAAAATTTGAGAACATTTTTTTAGAAACATTATTTCAAACCATTAATTTAAAACTAGTTTTTTTTTGTAACAAAAGTAATCACAAAATATCTTTTACAAAATTTTTACGAAAATTACTTTTAAACACGAAATTAAAATATATAGATATAATTTAAAAAAATAATAATAATTTCGGGAAGATGAGTTACAAGTCTACCCACCTTTAAAAATTTTCGTACTCGAAATTTAAGGACTATTAGGATAGACAGACTTGGTTGATCGGTAAAAGGATGGTAAGAGTTTGTGATAAGAGAAAATAGATGGAAGGGAAAAGAGAATTTCTTTAATGAGAACATTAATCAATTTGAACGAAAAAAATAGAAGAAGTGAATGGATATGGCTTGATGTGCATGGACACGATGCACAAACACATTTGTAGGTGGAGAAAATTAATGGAACAGAGAATAATGAGCCTCTCCTTATATAGGAGGTGTAAGCTACTATTTAGATAAGGATTATGATAGTTGCAAACCCCTTTTTGATATCTCACTTTTAAATTTTAATCAATTTAAAACCGATTCAATCCAAATCCAAATCCAATCCAATTTAAATGTAATTAAATTTTTAGTTTAAAATCAAATGGGATAAATCGAATTTTAAATATTTAACTATTTAAATAAATCCATAAATTCAAATCAAGATTTAAATCGTCACAATAATTTTGAAATATATCTTTCAAAATACTAATAATAAAAATTTGAAAAATTAAATTATTATTTAAAATAAACTAATAAATAATTACTAAATATATATGTATGTACAAGTAATATTTACATAAATATACTTTTCTAATATACCATTTTATAGGAAAAATTATTTATTATTATAACTGTATAAATGAAAGGATTTTCATAATTAAAATCATAAACTTGAAAATGATGGCTAGAAATAATTATTATCTATATTACTTCGAAACTATAAAAATAGAAAAAAAAATGTTTTTCAAAAATATGTACGCTTGCACATATTCGCACTCGTCGAGCAATTACGAAAAACGAAATTTCGCACACGACGTACAATACGACTACGTGACGTACAATACAAAATTTTAAATCAGTTTCAAATTTAATAATAAATAAAAAAATAGTAGAAATTTAGGGGTTTTACATCCTATCCAACTTAAAAGAATTTTGTCCTCGAAATTTAGAATTCGTAGGGGGGTGAGAAGACACAAGGGGTATCGATGAGGAACAATCAATAACAAAATCATGTCGTAAGAAATTGTGATCTAGATCATAGAAAAATAATAAGGTATGGTCATAATTGATAGGAAGGCTAGAGGAAGTTCTAGTATAATGCTTTCGTCCTTCTAAAATAGGTGAAGGCGAAAGCAATAAGGAGTTCAAAAGACGATATTATCGAGTACGAATACGTGGTTCAAGGACGACCGAAATTTTTTGAAAGGAGTTGCCAAGGCAGTCGCGGATGAGACTCTAAGGGACAAGTTTAGCTATGTCCCCATCCACGTAGAACGATAAATATAAGCGAACCAAAGTGTACTAGGTTGATCAGACCATCATGCACCGGTTCTGAGTAGACAATACGTTAGCGGAGGCCTCCAATAACATATGTCATGAACAAGCTTGATAAAGAATTGAGCTTGCAAAAACTAGGCTACATTAGCATCATTAGTCTAGATAGTAAAAATATAGGCACGTGAGATTAAGATTGAAATAGAGTAGAATTAGTTCAAACTCCTTAGGACTCTAAGTTGTACCCTATGTTGGTCTCTATATAGTTGTCCTATAGTCTTCTTGTCCAAGTCCTTGGTTGGCTAGATGGGTTAGGGTCCTCTAAATTCTAAAATTTAAGTAAACTTACTAATATAGGTCACAAGGACAAAGGGATTGCTAGGTCATAAGGCATTCTACCCAACTTAAAAATTAAACTAATGGTGTTTTGGGGACAAAAGTAATACGTCTAACTAGTAAGGGCTACCTTCCTAACCTCTAGCAAGCAGAAGAGGAGATAAGAATAATGATAGAAGGAATCAAGTAAGATGCAGTCGATGAGTCGGACGATAGTTCGAATATGGAATCGAGGAAAGAGGTCAAGTATGTGGATGAGATCCTAAACTTCTAATCCTATTCGCAGGCTTGCTTGGTACGGTAAAGTAACCAAACAATTTATCTTGACCTGCATGGGCCACCACAAAAATATGTAACGCTCCAGTCCCAAAATACATAGGACTAGGAACGTAGACATGCCAGCCGTATAATAAATATACGTAAGCTGTAAAATGCAGTAGATCCATAACTAATCTCATCCACACAAAAATCAATGAATAAAAGATGTCATATAATGAGAATGAATTGTCTTGATACAATATGTTGGGCGGAGACAAATCCACTACCAATAAAATAAGAAAAAATACATGGAAAATGAAATGAGTGGCGAGCGAAGCGAAGACGATCCAAGTACAATCATCCTCGAAGAAATGGAGATGGTCACAGCTAGAGCTAAAGCACCTGCGAAAGATAAGAGCACACACCTGGAGAGATAACCAGGTCCTCAGAGGGACGTAACAAGACACATAATATCATGCCATATAAACTAAATAAATATTGCTCAAATAAATAAGTCAATTGAATTATAACATGGTCCAATGCACACCTATTGAACTAGCGTACCATCCTCCCAACCAAACAAGGAAACTAATTCACGGTGACGTATCTTCCCATGCTAAGAATCCAATATGGTATCCGGACCCCAACAATGTTCAATACCTTCTCATCGAAGTAGTAAGTCACACCTACAACCAAACAAGGACAAGATGTGACGAACTAATCCGCGACAAGTTATTATTCCAAGCCACGGTCAGATACAAGTACCCAAACCAAAAGTACTCGTACCTAACGGATAAAGGTACCTAACCGTTCTAAGTGAAATGTAGTTAAGAACAATCCTTCCTACGCATGGGTCTTGGCTGAATAGGATCGGCATGGTCCCCCCTTGGGCACCAGAGGCCCCATCAGTAAGAGCATGACGTTCCGCAGAATCGCCAGTGGCCGTCAGTAATCATGGGTAATCTGACCCGCGTCTCCGACGGAGCTCACGGGTTACAAAAGGAAAATTGCATCGAAGCCCATACGCTAAGGAATTGTCCTCCCTGTCCAATGCCTACTATGTTGTATCCACAACACAAAACAACTATTAACCGCTAAGTCAAACTAAGCATACAATCTCTATAGCAGTTATTCCTATCGTACGGCTTGTACGTACTGGTGGCCAGCCAATCACGCACGTCCGTGTTCTATATGCGACACACAACTTCGTGGTACAACGTGTCAAGGCCAATGAATGCAACACACAAGGTGGTCCCTTAAATCTAGGGTTAATGTGTAAGAAAAATAACACATAGCAGAAAATATAACTGAACAGTAAGTTCTAACAGGTTATGCCATGTATCACAGTTTATTTTTACATAAAAAAAATAATGCATAAAATATGAGCTAAAATAAATAAATAGCAAATGGCAAGGTGTCTTGCATAAGGTCCTTGCTGGTGAAACTGATAATCCTGTTGGGTATAGAATAGTCACAGGGCTACATATGAACTCAGATGATGTGAAAAACTTCTAAAATAAAAACCAAAAATAAAATATTTTAGAAAAATTTTTGAGAAAAATATATGATGTGTATTTTTTCGTCAGCATTCCGAAACTTCAAACGGTTCGTGATTCTGATTCCTGGTTCTCCCAGAATCTCAAAAACACTAAAATGTGTCAAATTTCGGACCACTGACACTCCACAAATTTTCCAGAAAATTAAGTTCCAAGTTCTGAATTTATGAAAATAAAATTTATATTCAGAAAATATACCTCAATACGATTCCGACAAAAAAAACTGGATGTCAAACGGAGTCCGGAGTTGGGAGTTATGATCATTCGAAGTTGCTACAACCTTTGAAAATTGAGGCTGAATTTATGACGAAAAAAGAGAAAAATTTTGACAAGGATGGTTTGAAAGATGATTTTATTCACAGATTCGATAGATATATATAATGGCTAGCAATTAGCAAATTATGATAGGATTAGAACTAAATAAGGATGATTATGATTACCAACTAATTTGGATAGGAATATGATTGGTTTAAATAAGAAACGATCTAATTAATGCTAGATATGATTCCAATAGGATAAGAATTTCTAATGGATAAATCTTCCCATAAATTTAAATCAAATAAATTATTTAAAAAAATTAATCAATTTGATAGCAATCCTTTAAATGATCACCATAATAACTTTAAGTATTATTCTATATTATCAAATAATTCAAATCATATGAATCCAAATCCAAATCAAACTCAACATAATAACTTTAAAATAATATATTTATCAAATAATTTTAAATCAAATAATTATTTAATCAAATAATATTTTAAATCTAGATTAGACAAATCGTAATGCTCCAATTAGTCATCGTAAGTATTTTAAACAATATTTAAATTATCAACATAATTTAAAGTATAGTTGATAATCATCAAGATAATTTAAATAAATTCAAATATAATCAAATAACTGATTAACATATCAAAATAATACTCGATGTCATCAAATATTATAAAACTTACTTTTATAAATCTAAATCTTTATTTAAAAATAAATAGACAAAAAAAAACTTTTATCGCTCAATTTTTTTTTAAAAACCAATTTTTAGAAGACCAAAAATAATAAAAACATATTTTATATTTCAAATAAAAATTCGAGAACATTTTTTTAGAAACATTATTTCAAACCATTAATTTAAAACTAGTTTTTTTTGTATAAAAAGTAATTACAAAATATCTTTTACAAAATTTCTACGAAAATTACTTTTAAACACGAAATTAAAATATATAGATATAATTTAAAAAATAATAATAATTTTGGGAAGATGAGTTACAAGTCTACCCACCTTTAAAAAATTTTGTAGTCGAAATTTAAGGACTATTAGGATAGACAGACTTGGTTGATCGGTAAAAGGATGGTAAGAGTTTGTGATAAGAGAAAATAGATGGAAGGGAAAAGAGAATTTCTTTAATGAGAACATTAATCAATTTGGACGAAAAAAATAGAAGATGTGAATGGATATGGCTTGATGTGCACGGACACGATGCACAAACACATTTGTAGGTATAGAAAATTAATGGAACAGAGAATAATGAGCCTCTCCTTATATAGGAGGTTTAAGCTACTATTTAGATAAGGATTATGATAGTTGCAAACCCCTTTTTGATATCTCACTTTTAAATTTTAATCAATTTAAAACCGATTCAATCCAAATCCAAATCCAATCCAATTTAAATGTAATTAAATTTTTAGTTTAAAATCAAATGGGATAAATCAAATTTCAAATATTTAACTATTTAAATAAATCCATAAATTCAAATCAAGATTTAAATCGCCACAATAATTTCAAAATATATCTTTCAAAATACTAATAATAAAAATTTCAAAAATTACATTATTATTTAAAATAAACTAATGAATAATTACTAAATATATATGTATGTACAAGTAATATTTACATAAATATAATTTTCTAATATACCATTTTATAGGAAAAATTATTTATTATTATAACTATATAAATGAAAGGCTTTTCATAATTAAAATCATAAACTTGAAAATGATAGCTAAAAATAATTATTATCTATATTACTTCGAAACTATAAAAATAGAAAAAAAATGTTTTTCAAAAATATGTACGCTTGCACATATTCGCACTCGTCAAGCAATTACGAAAAACAAAATTTTGTACACGACGTACAATACGACTATGTGACATACAATACAAAATTTTAAATCAGTATCAAATTTAATAATAAATAATAAAAAAATAGTAGAAATTTAGGGGTTTTACATTCTGGCAAGTCATAAACATGCTCAAACTCTATCGTGCTCAATATTAACAAGTTATCATGTTGGGTCACCACAAGTTAGGCCAAGTACAAGATGCATGCAAGGTCAAGACATTACACTAGGAACCATATAAACAAACATGGAGGTATGGGACAAGGGTATCATGGCAAGAATGGCGCTGGACAAATGGCACTAGGCCAAATAAGCTAGGTGGCACGAGACAAGGGGCGCTGGGCTAAGTGAGCTAAGTCAAGGAGAGTACTGAGTGGCGTTGGGCCAAGGAGAGCTAGGTGGCGCTGGGCCAAAGAGAGCACTGAGTGGCGTTGGGCCAAATGATGCTGGATGGCACCGGACCAAAGAGAGCTAGGTGGCATGGGGCAAGTGGTGTAGAGTGGCGCTGGGCCAAGGAGAGCTAGGTGGCACTGGGCCAAAGAGTGCACTGAGTAGCGCTGATGAGCGCGCGCTAATGTGCGTGCGCAACCGAGATGGTGATGAATCGCGGACTAAGCTTCCCGCCTCCACTAATGTGAATCGTGTCCTGTGTCGAAGAAATTTGTAGGAACACAATATCACCAACCTATCAAAAAAATACAACTTAAAACTTGATCTAAAACAAACAATCACAATCAGACTCAAACACTAGAAAAATCTAAACTATACCTCAAACTCCAAAGGTCTCCGATGGCTATCAGCCCAATGACGATGTCTGTCCTACGCCATCCGAATCTCTAATAACCCTGACCTTCTCAGCTGCATCCACAATTATCTCCAGGCCAAGCAAAACCCTCTCATCGATATCATCCCAAGACAAGAGAGTATGGCACCTCCGTCCGTATAGAGTCTCAAATGGTGACATCTCTATACTGGCTTGGTAACTATTGTTGTAAGCTAACTCTACCAAGTGGAGACTGTCCTCCCAAGATCCTCCAAAATCCATAACACAGGTACGAAGCATATCCTTGAGAGTCTGAATAGTCCTCTCCGACTGCCCGTCTATCTAGGGGCGGTATGCAGTACTGAACTTGAGCTGATTGCCCAAGCTAGTCTACAAACTCCTCCAGAAGTGGAAAGTGAAACGACTATCCCGATCTGAGACTATGCTCACTAGAACCCTGTATAATCTGACATCTGACGCACGTACATCTCTGCTAGCTTCTCCTAAGACAAACTCACCTTGAAAGACAAGAAATGGGCTAATTTAGTTAATCTATCAACGATGACCCATATTGCGTCTTTTCCTCCTAGAGAACGTGGAAGTCCAAACACAAACTCCATAGTGATATGCTCCTACTTCCAAACACAAAGTCCATAGTCTAAACACATCGCCTCTGCCTCATATTCAGCTCCTTCTGTGTAAACACGTACTTCAAGCTCTTGTGGTCAGTAAAAATCTCCACACGCTCTCCGTACAGATAGTTTTTCTACAGCTTCAAGGCAAAAATAACTGCTGCCAACTCCAAATCATGAGTCGGATAGTTCTTTTCATGCGGACGTAACTGCCTGGATGCATAGGCAATCACCTTCCCATGCTGCTGAAGAACGCAACCCAAATCCTTTTCTGAAGCATCACTGTAGATCGGGAATCCTCTAGACCCAGATGGCAACGTCAGAATAGGAGCCGATGTCAACCTCTTCTTCAGATCCTCGAAGGTGGCCTGACACTTCTCGGACCAAACAAACTCTTTGTCCTTCCTGGTAAGTCGGGTCATCGGCTCTGCAATCCTAGAAAAGTCCTGTACGAACTTCCGGTAATAACTTGCCAGACCCAAAAAAACTTTAAATCTCTGCAACTAAGCTCGACGTAGACCAGGACTCCACTGCAGCAATCTTCTTCGGATCCACAGAAATTCTATCACCAGATACAACATGGCCCAGGAACTCCACTATGTCCAAGAAGAACTCATACTTCGACAGCTTTCCATACAGCTGCTCCCTCCTGAGAGTATCCAAAACAATCCTCAGGTACTCCTCGTGCTCATCTGGCATCTTCGAATAAATGAGGATGTCATCAATGAAGACCACCACGAACATGTCAAGGTACTGATGGAATACCTTGTTCATCAAGTTCATGAATACCATCGGGGCATTAGTCAACCCAAATGACATGACAGTAAACTCATACTGGCCATAACGAGTCCGAAAAGCACTCTTCGGAATGTCCTCCTTCCTCACCTTCGGCTGATGATAACCAGACCTCATGTCTATCTTCGAAAATATCTTCGCGCCGCTCAACTGATCAAACAAATGATCTATCCTCGGTAGCGGGTACTTGTTCATGATAGTGAGGTAGTTTAACTTCTTGTAATCAATTCATATATGTACTGATCCATCCTTCTTCGGTATGAATAATACCGGAGCACCCCAACTTCTTCAGCTCTTCGAACTCGCTATTGTTCACTCTATAGACATACTGTGAGATGGGCTTTGTGCTTGGCACCAAGTCTATAGAGAACTCAATATCTCTGTTCGGTGGCATACCTGGCAACTCATTTGGGAAGACATCCATAAACTCTGCAATCAAAGGATGAGGCATCTCCTTCTCTTCAATCATAGCTCCACAAATAGCACCATCACTCTGCCCTGCTGCTCCCCTAGCAAACTCAAATACTGGCTCCCCCGGAGGAATGAACACAACCCTACCTCCTCTACAATCTATACTAGCAAAGTTCATACTCAACTAATCCATCTCGAGTACAATATCGTAGCTCGGTAGTGGCATTACGAGCAAACATGCACTCAATTCTCGGCCTCCTAATGAAATACTATGCCCCTTGTAAATATCACCAACCAGGATAATACGTTCCCTGGTCATGATCTTGCAAGTCCTACCCAAAGATTCAGCAAGAATATGATGCTTAAGAGCAATACAGATATAAAACTATGAGATGCACCACTATCAAATAAAACTGAAGCTGGAAAGGAATCAAGAAGAACAAAACCTACTATAACATCTCCGACGGGCTCAGCCTCCTCAACTGCCAGAGCACACGCCCTGTCCTGAACACCCCTCTGCTGGTGGTGTTGAGCAAATCGCTGATGCTGGGTTGGAAGTGGTGGACCTCTCGACTGTGCTGCAGGTGCCCTCCTTGGAGCCCTGTGAGCTGCACCAGTAATATGAGGGTTCTGGGACACTCTCTCATCTGATGTCCAGCGGCACTGTAATAGAGGCACATCTCCAACCTCAACCTCCCAGATATGACCGAGCTTCTTACATAAGTTACACTGAGGGGCATGTTGCACCTGTCTCTGCTAGTGGTGTTGTACCTGCTCAACTGGTGCCCTGGCCTGAGCCTCAATCTGTTGATGGTGCAGCAAAAAAGAACGATGTTGTAGCTGAGGACGTTTAGCAGCCCCCGCGCTGCTAGTAGCCCCCGAGAACATATTACGATCCCTCTTGGGCTTCAGGCCCCACTCTCGTTCCACCTTACGGGCCTCCGCAAGGATCTCAGAATAAGTAGAGTAGAAGAAGGGGATAAGGATCTTGATATCCCAGATCAACCCCTCTCCGAAGCGATTCGCCTTGATCTCCGGGTTACGTACCATATACTCTGCATAGAGCTATCAAGACGGGCCGGTAGGGCGGGCCGGCCCGTAACCCACCATAACCACCATTTGGCGGGGCGGGGTGGGCCGACCCACCATTTTGGCGGGCTAGAAAAATTCCAACCCAGCCCAAGCCACTGGCGGGCCGCGGGGCTAGGCGGGCCGACCCGCTTATTTTTTAATTTTTTTAATTTTTGTTTTAGTTTCTTAAAAGGAAAAAATGATATATATAATATTTTCTACTCACTCTCATATGCATCAAATTACAAGTAAAATACAAGAAACATTACAATAGTAGATATTTCTTTAAAACACCTTCATTTATGGAAATAAATGACCAAATTTAATATTTTATACGTCATTACTTGCATTAAATGAGAATTTTTATCATTTATAATACATATCTCATATATGTGCTAAGTAAAAAAATTAAAATTTTTATAAAAAACTAGATGGCAGGCAAACCCACTTGGCCCGCGGGCTAGCCCACCGCGGGGCAGGCTACTAGCGGGCCAGCCTGCCTAGGCTCACTTGTTTGGCGGGCTCCTAAATGCTCGGCCCAACCCACCTTTTTGGCGGGCGGGCGCGGGCCGGCCCAACGGGCTTAGCCCATTTTGACAGCTCTAACTCTGCATATCGACTCAGCCGGCCGAACTATGCAGCGTATTCCTCCACTGACATACTCCCCTGCTGGAGGTTCTGAAACTGTCTCACCAGATCGATCTTATCCGTAGGGGAAAAGAACTTCTCCTGGAAGAGGTCCTTGAACTCTACCCAGGTGTGGCCCTCTCCTGCAATAGTCGGCTCATTCCTGAACCAAGTACGGGCGATATCTAACAGCTGTAGCCCAACCGCCTCGACCTTTAAGTCATCTGCAAGACGGGAATCCCTCATCTGACACTCGATGTCCTTGAGCCAGTCTTCAGCATAGACGACGCCCTCAGTTCTGCAAAAGTCTCCAGGCCCCAACTTCTTGAAGTCTTGGATGTTTCCTGGCCTCGGCTGCGCTCCCTGATGTGGAGCCCCATACTCCACGGATGCTAAAGCTAACTGGTGGACATCTTCAATACCCTGATGCTTTGTGTCCGTCTGTCTTTGTTGAGCCTTAGTCTGGGCTCGCTGAGTCTCCAACATCTGTTGGAAGAAAGTGAACATCTTTCCTATGTCTGTAGGCAGTGGAGACGGAGGAGGTAGATCCTCTGCAACTGACGGAGGATTCCACTATACAGGAGGAGGAAGAACGCCCTCTACAACTCATATTACAGCTTCCGGTACTGGGGTAAGAGTAACCGCAGTGACCTTTGGAATAGTCCTCGCAACTGGTGGAGGAGCGCCCCCGTATACTGCTGCAGATGCTCCGACTGCAGTAGAAGTGACTGGATCAGGTCTGTTAGATGTAGCGGACCTCTCAGTCTCCGCAGGCCCCCAACGCTGTGATCTCGTCTTCACCATCCTGAAGACAGATCGAAAGAAAGAAGTCAATATGGCACAAGATAGATTATAGCAAGGAGGGCAGTTAGAGTGTGAGAATCAATATAAAAAAGGACAGTTAAAAAGATCAGTAAGTTGAAAGTTTTTCTATTTTGTGATTGACTAACCTTAGCCTATAGCCTATCCTAGATATGTACCACAGGCTCATAACAGCATTATAAGTCGAGCACTACTACCACATCGCACGATTTGCGACTTCTTAACCTGCATGGGCCACCACTAAAAACGTGTCACGACCCGCACCCAGTATAAGGGTACGAGTACGTAACAGCGCCCAGCCTACGTCATAGAAATGGCATAGAACGCTGTATAGATCTGCTATCTAACAATATATAATAACCTGTCATCTCCGAACGGAGGATATAATAAATACATATAATCTCAATCACAATCTAACAGGAAAAATATATGGCACAAATGAAGATAGAGATGAACTCAGAGTGCAAAGTATCAAGCTCAACTAGAGAGAGTCACAATATAGTTATACAAGTCTGAAATAATATAACAAGCATAATGTAATAAGCTGGAGACAGAGTCCAGTCCAAAACCTAATCTAACTGAGTAACAGCTAGAGTCTCATCAGCTGGAGCTAATCCCTGCTGGACTAGGATATCCAAGTCTATGCCCACTACGTCATAAGGACCATAGTAGGTGGTGCAGTCATCTTCGTCGTCGTCTATAAAATTTTATCAACATATCCAGTCAGGATGGAACGAGCACAATCCTCCAACAATAGTTCTCCATATATGACAAGTAGTAAGCATCAGTAAATAGAAAGAATATACAAGAGAAATAGACTGTACATAAAAGTAGCATGGCAAGGGTAAGCCAGTAAACTAGAAGAAGAATAAGAGAATCTAATCATGGCATGTACAAGAATTAAGAATCATCTATCTAGGTGTATGAGTACTAGTTTCGACATGTGATCGGCTTGGGAACATGTACGAGAATATGGCATGGCTAGTCATACGTGCAATGTATGAATAACACTCATGGGAAACAATATCATGCACGGGAAGGTATGATCATATGTCTACGCGACTACTTCCCGCCCCGACTGGTAGAGTGGATCCAAACAAGACACGTTACGATACTGGATTCTACGAGAAGGTAGCAAGTCTCTTCGAAAATCAGTGTCCATATATTGCAGAAAAGATACAACAGGGATTGCACAAGATACACCAAGGTAACAAGGAATAACATCTCATGTAGGGATCCATAAATACCAATCCGTGTGACCAATGTGTCAAGAATAAGTACATCTACACTAAGTACATGAAACATAGCAGTTATCATAAATGGGAAAAATTATCAGTGAATGTACTCGCCTGAGATCCGGTGGAAAATGTCAACAGAGCCTGATACAGTGCTTTGAGGACCTAAATATGGAATATTGTATCAATATAGAGTTTTAGAAGTAAATGCAAGTCAAACTAAGTCAATCTGAGTCAAACTAGGTCAATCTAGGTCAAAGGTCGACCTACCGTTGACTTTCAGTAAAAATAGTCAACCTTGGTCAAACTAGGCCAAGTATCCTATTTCTAACCATTACCTACCAAGATATACCAATTCTAACCATTACCTACCAAGATATCCCAATACCTTAACACTAGGTAATACCCTTACCATAGTAATATTCTACCCTTAGGCTAGTAGATAACTCACTAACCTAGGCTAATAGATCCTACCAATACCTTAGACTAGTATCTATCCATCTATCTTAATATCCTACCAATACCTTACCCTTAGACTACAGGTAATTTCCATTACCTTGCCAATACCTTAGACAATACCGTAGGATACTAATTTACCCTCTAAGATACTCACTTGTATCTTAGGATACTCACTTCTCAACCTAAGACACTAACTTAGATATCTTTAGATACCAACTCATCTACATCCAAACTAATACTAACACATCTATGACACTAACTTGTAGTATCCTATGACACTAGCTACTTATCTAAGTTACTATCATCTAGTATCCTAACTTAAGATACTAACACATCTATATATAATACTAACACTATATATATATATATATATATATATATATATATATATATATATATATATATATATATATTACTAGACTCCTAACTTAATAACTACACACACAAACATTTGGGGGGGAAGAGCTTAGTGCTGCCTTTGGCAGCTGATGTTATTGTTTTAACTGTTGCTGCTGTTGCAGCATGCAGCAGCTGCTGCTGCAGCCCCTCTTCCCTCACTTCCTCCTTCACTCTTCATCTGTACTCCCCCTCATATAACCCCTTCATGCCACTCTAAATACTCACACAAACACACACATATACACACACAAATACAACTCTAACCATAATTCACACTACCACAACACAAACACAACTCTAAATACAACTCACACCCTCAACCCAACACACAAAGCCCACTCCACCAAACCAAATGAGGTAGTCATGATTCCCCCTCTCTCACACACACCAAGACACAACCACACACATATTTATATACAAATACCACATGAAAACAGTCTTATATATTCATATATATAATATATCACATAGCTACCTATATACATGACTTGTAGGCCAAAAAAACACATATACACCTATGCAGGAAACCATATGAAAACTATATGGGACAACTTAACCATATCTAAACTACCCACAAATATATTCAAAACTAAAATTAGGCTCCTAAATGTCCTATTGGGCATTTCTACAAACACACGGTGTGTCACCCTCAAAATTCTTCCATAGGTGACACAAAACTCAATCCAACTACCAAATAAGGACTCTAATGAGCCTCTAAATCATTCCTAAGGGTGATCCTAATATGGGGGTGGGTTCCTATGGGTTCAAAACCATAAATATGATATGAAAAGACAAGTTTAGAGGGAGATATACCTATTGGGAGTGGTTTTCCAATGAACAACCCAAAGAACACGAATCTGACATGGACTCCTCTAGAAAATGGACTCCCCTCCTTGCTCTTGGCTCCACAATCCTTGTAGGCTTCTTCTCCTTGTAAGAATGAGAGGATTTGGTGGAGAAAAGAGTAGATTTTAGAGAGAAATTACTAGGATTTGCTCTCATGTTGAGGAAGAACACCAAATTGGGGATGGAGGCTACTTTGCAAAATGAAAAGGAATGAAGCCCTCTTCCTCTCTTGGCCGGCCATAATAGGAAAATTAGGGCTAAGAGAAAAAGTCTGGTTAGCCCCTAAAAGGTCCCCTTTAGGCTAACTAAGTGAACGCAAGAGGTTGGGGTCAAAAGGTCAAAGTTCTAAGCTCCAAATGACTAAACTTGTCATGTAGGATTAGCCTAATTGCACTAGCCTAGTAAGTCAAGTTTGTGGGCCATGCCTAGCTAATCCTTGGGCTCCGACTAGTGACTAAGCTAACTGGGCCACTACACAAGTCAAAACTAGACTAGTCCCAAACCCGACTAACTAATCCCCAAGAATACAATATATAAATAAAAAAATATTCACAAATATTAGAATATTAGAAAATGACAATTTTACCCTTATTTTGAAAACTGTTAGTGACAATCTCCGCTTATTCCCAAAAAAATTGCTCGTACTTGATAGATAGACACATAATATCCCCTTAGCGACCCTCATTTCATAGTTCCCATATCGTGCTTTCCTAATATTTAAATAGATTATCGTCGGGGTTGGGTGATTTTTAGACCTAGGTCTTTCGGAGTTTGGATTTCTTCGAGGGGCTATAGAGCAGGGTACCCATCCCACTCTAAAGGCCCACATAGCAGAGAAGGAGCCAGCATTACCGAGGGTTATATCAGAGTTTGAAGATGTGTTCCCAGAAGAGCTTCCCGATTTGCCACCTTACAGAGGGACCGAATTCACAATAGAGTTGGTTCCAGGAGCATAGCCAATTTTTTCTCATGTGTACCGGTTGGCACCAAAAGAAGTATAAGAGTTGAAGGCCTAAATAGATGAATTACTAGATAAGGGCGTTATTCAATATCATGCTTCTCTATAGGAAGCGTCTGTCTTATTTGTGCTGAAGAAGGACGGATCTGTGCGCTTATGCATCGACTACAAAAAATTGAACGAGGTAACGATTAAGAATAAATATCCATTACCGTGTATCGATGACCTATTCTATCAACTTAGTGGTGCACGAGTGTTTTCTAAGATCGACCTCAGGTCTGGATACCATCAGATCAGGGTGCGGAAGGAATATATTCAGAAGACAACTTTTCGAACGAGGTATGGATACTATAAATTTTTGGTGATGCCATTTGGTCTAACCAACGCGCCAGCAGTGTTCATGAATTTGATTAATAAAGTATTCCACTAGTATATAGACAAATTTGTAGTGATATTCATTAATGATATACTGGTATACTCCAAGAGTTAGGAGGAGCATGAAAAGCATCTTTGAGTTGTGTTGAGAGTATTGAGAGAGGAGAAGTTGTATGCCAAGCTCAGTAAGTATGACTTTTCTTAGACAAGGTCTCATTTCTGGGCCATATCATTTCTGGTGAAGGACCTTCAATTGATCCGGAGAAGGCCGTTGCAACATGGCCAGTGCCTACATCTGTTTTATAGGTGAGGAGTTTTCTCGGACTTGCCGGATACTATCGGAGGTTCGTAGAGAAATTCTCGAGGATTGCTGAGCCCATGACACGGTTGACGCGTAAGGAGCAGGAGTTCATCTGGACGACAGAGTGTCAGACGGCTTTTGATGAGCTGAAGAAGCATTTGACGACAGCACCGGTCGTGACTCTTCCTTCAGGGTCAGGAGGCTTTGTGGTATATAGTGACACATCTGGCAGTGGATTGGGATGTGTCCTGATGCAGCATGGTAAGGTAGTTGCTTATGAGTCAAGATAGTTGAGGGCTCATGAGAAGAATTATCCAACGCATGATCTAGAGTTGGCTACAGTCATATTTGCACTAAAGCTCTGGAGGCACTATCTATATGGTGAGAGAGTGGAGATATTCACCGACCATAAGAGTTTGATGTACGTCTTTACTCAGAAAGAGTTGAATATGAGGCAAAGACGTTGGTTGGAGCTAATGAAGGACTTCGACATTGAGCTGCAGTATCATCCTGGAAAGGCGAATGTAATTGTAGACATCTTGAGCAGGAAGCCCGCAGCTTACTTTTTGATGACACAATGTTATTTGCTTAGGGATCTTCAGGAGCTTGAGATCGAAGTTATATTACCGGGATCAGAAGGTGTTCAAGCATAGTTGGATGTTCAGTCTTCACTAGTTGAGAGGATTAAGGTTGCTTTGCCTATGGATGCGAGATTCAGAAGACTCTTTAAGAAGACTGAGACAGGAGAGCAGACAGGGTTGCGGATTCACGACGATGGAACATTGAGGTACGGAGAGCACTTATATGTTACAAATGAAGAGCTTCGGCAGGAGTTAATGGAAGAAGCACATAGTTCTATATACTTTATCCATCCCGGGGGTACAAAAATGCACCGAGATTTGAGACTACATTTCTGGTGGCACGGAGTGAAGAGGGAGATTATACGATTTGTAGCTAGATGCTCGGTCTGTCAGCAAGTCAAAGGCGAGCATCAGAGATCAGCTAGACTTCTGTAGCTTCTTTCTATTCCTGAGTGGAAGTGAGAATATATTATGATGGACTTTATTACTGGATTCCCGAGGAGCCCTAGCGGAAAGGACACGGTCTGGGTGATTGTAGATCGATTGACCAAGTTGGCATATTTCTTTCCATTCCGAGTGGGACAGTCTACCGAGGTGTTGGAAGACATGTACATGAAGCAGATTGTGAAGTTACATGGTGTACCTGTCAGCATTGTATCGGATCGTGATTCTCAATTTATGTCGTATTTCTGGAGGAGTATGCAGGAGAGTCTAGGAACTCGATTGAAGTTTATTACTGCGTACCACCCTAAGACCGATGGACAGTCAGAATGTACGATTCAAACGCTCGAGGACATGTTGAGAGCTTGTATACTGGATTTTGGAGGATCTTGAGAGGATCACTTGTACTTGGTAAAATTTTCTTACAATAATAGCTACCAAGCAAGTATCCAGATGGTGCCTTTTGAGGCATTGTATGGAAGGAAGTGCATATTGCCTATTTGTTGGAGAGACATGGGAGAGCATCAAATTCTTGGTCCTGAGCTAGTGACCCAAACCGTGGAGAAGGTGAAGCAGATTCAGAAGCATCTTAAGGTAGCTCAGGATAGGAAGAAGCATTGGGCAGATACAAATCATCGGTCTTTGGAGTTCAAAGAAGGCGACCATGTATTCTTGCGGATATCACCTACTCGAGGTACCATCCGGTTTGGTAGCAAGGAAAAACTAAGCCTAAGGTACATTAGTCCTTTCGACATTCTTGAGAAAGTAGGAGAAGTGGCCTATCGTCTTGCATTACCTCCATCACTAGAGGGTGTGCATGATATGTTCCATGTGTCGCAGTTGAGAAAGTATGAAGCAGACTCTAGTCATGTGCTTGATTATTCTGAGATTACTGTAAGGCCAACTTTATCTTACGAGGAGCAACCTGTTGGAATTCTTGACTATAGCGAGAAGACATTACAAGGTCAAACCATTAGACTTGTTCGAGTTGCTTGGAAGCATCATTCACCAGGCAAGTCTACATGGGAGCGTGAGGATTCTATGCGAGAGTGTTTCACCCATTTGTTTGAGAATCAAGGTACGTAATTTATTGTGTTTTCTTAGTGGTTTCAATTTTTCATAATGCATTTTCTAATTTCGATGACAAAATTCTTTTAAGGAGGGAAGGATGTAAAATCCCACAAAATTAAAAGAATATTTGATTTAATTAAATATATTATGTTTGGCTTTTATTTATTTTTAATTTATTTTATCCTATTTATATTATATAAAAAGGGCTATAGCCATGATTGAGTTTGAATATACAAGACGACTAGAAAGTACGGCATGTCTAGTGTAGTCGGATGTTTTGACTAGCATACTAGCCATGTTAGGAATGCCATGGTCATATTTTAGTCTCTCGCATGTTAACAATTCAAATTGTGGCACAAGTCATATTTTTATTTAATTAATTAGTTTATAAAGCCTTTATGACTTTTTAGGAGACCCGGTTGCACCAAACCTTCCCAAACTTCTTCCAAGCCAAACCCACACCTATATAGGCATGTTGGACATTAAAATACATATATATATATATATATATATATATATATATATATATATATATATATATATATATATATATATATATATATATATATATATAATTAGATCTATATTATAGATATATATATATATATATTCAGATTTTTGGAGTTATATTTATATATAGATCTAATTATATATATATATATATATATATATATATATATATATATATATATATATATATATATATATTCAAATTTTTGGAGTTATATTTATATATAGATCTAATTAATTCTATATTAGAAAATACCTATTTAAATCCTTAGCCAATCAATTAGCCAACTCACCAATAAGTCAAACAAACCAAATGAGACCACTCTTGGCCGGCCAAAGTAGCCCCACCCTTGTATATTCGGCCAACCAATCCCCCCCAATGGCCGAACATCTCATTAGGAATAGGACTCCAACTCCTATAAATGCAAGCTAAATGCATGCAAGCTATATATATATACCCTAACCCTAACCCTAAATTAATTACTCACACCCTCTCTCCCATAGCCGGCCACAACACCCCCCTTCTCCCCACCATAGCCGACAGCACCAAGCCCCCATAACCCTTAAAACATCATCCCCTCCATCATACATCTCTCCATCCTCCATAAAAAACTCATCTTCTCCACTATACATCTACCCAACCACTCAAACAAACCCTAAAACCCCCCATCTTCCCCATCCAACCATCTAGAGACATTGCCAACCCCTTCAAACTCATCAATAAGGGATTAGCAATCAAGGATAGCAAGAAAGGTGGGAGCTTTGGCAAGGAGAAGCCTCCACAACCCAACTAGCAAGAACTTTCGATAAGAAATCCTACTTTTTTTCATCTCAAACCCATGCTATAGTTCTATAGAAATTCTGTGTTTAAATCAGTAAAAATGATATTTTGATGCATTTTGTTATGTATTTTCATCTATCAAAGTTTTATTATTTATGGTTGTAATATTCATGTTTCGGTAGGATCAAATTTAATCCCGTTATGAAGAAACTATATGTTATTGATGGTTATTTTTGAAACTGAATTTTATGTGTGTTAATATATAGAAAATATAAAAAAAAATTTAAGTATTTTTCTACGATTTTATCAAATTCAAATCTGGTCGGGAAAAATATAGGTCAAAACTAGCTATTTTCAGTTAACCTGCTGACCTAGAATGTCCCAAACTTGTAGCATAACTTAACCCTTCTACCCATGATAATATTCTGTGAAATAAGGTATTTTAATTCTGTTTAAAATATATTTTAGTTTATTTTAGCCATATCGGATAATTGGCGATGTCTCGGACAAGTTTCGGGTAGGCTAGCTGACATATAAATCAACTAGCCATATATTTCTTTAGAGTTTTTAATTCTAGAATTTTAGAGATAATTCTATAGAAAATTAGTTTAAATATTATTTTTATGGGTTTTGGATGATTTTTAAATATGTTATTAAAGTAGGGGCATAGCCGACAAATTAAAAGTCGGAAACCCTAAAACTGTGTTCTGATGTCTCGTGGAACATGTACATGTGGTGTACGAATCTAAATGGTTCCACGAGAGATTTTAATATAGTTAATATAGTTTTAAAACATTAAATTAACTAATTAATTCCTATTATAAGTTTCATGAGTAATTACTTAAACTAGTTAATTAATTATCTAGGAGCATTGTATTCAGGAGGCGTGGACACGGGAGTAACATTTCATATTTATACCGCGGAATCAGGCAAGTGCACCTTGCTATCGTTCAGTTCCTATTTTATTCTGTCCTTTATTACTTGCTATTTTATTTATTATATTGGACCTTAGGAGTTATATCAATACGGGCTTCCGGATCACATTCGGGTGCATTTAACTAACGACTTGTCTAGTATTGATATATAGAGCCTGCCTGAGATTTATGGATTATTTCCATAAAGACCTGTAGGATACGACACGTGATTGACACAAATATTATCCTGATGCTTAAGCTTGATTACTTGAGATACCTGATTTTCTGATACCCGTAAGTTAAGGTTGGTTGTGTCATTTTATCTTTCTTTTAGATGTGTCGTATGTTGCCGTCTAGATAGAGGTTAGAACGGTAAGTTGTGGTTGCAACTTATTGATTCTTGAGAGTTGAGGATGACTACTACTTACAAGGGTCATGTCGTGCACATACACTTATATATATATGTATATACATTTATCCAGAGAGATTCCATGTTTCTCTCTTAGTTGCCGTTGAGATTCCGTTACGGAGCTACGACTATATGTATGCCTGATCCAGATGTCTTTTACATTGGAGATGTCTGCGCTTGCGAACGTTGTCCTCAAAGCGTCACATCAGTTTGGTTTAGATACCCCGATATTTCTTTACTTACTGCAGTTTAGCTTGTATATTATGTGCCTTGCTATGTCCCCTGAGGACCTGGTTATTTCCCAGATTTAGCTGACGAGGTCTTTCCTGAGGAGTACGGGCCGGGAGTTTATTCTACTGTTGTACCAGCCATGGACGACGAGGTTGATCCAGAGTAGTGCCTTATGGACATTTATTTTTATTTTACTTTATTTCATGTCAGAGCTGAGACTTGTAGTGGATATTTTTATACTTTCATCTGAGACTTGTAGTGATCATTTATTTGGCTAAGACTTGTACCCATGGATTTTCCATATGATTTTTATATATCTCTTTGGCAGTATTTTATTTCTTTTATTCAGCACGATATGCTTTCTTATTCTGTGATTCCTTGTTCTGTGGATGAGTATAGTTCTGTACCTCCCATGTGATTATTTTATAGCTTAAGATACTTTCTATTGGTCCATTAGGTTGGATATACCTATGGAATGTGTATGTTGGCATACCATATATTCTAGTCCTTATAGATTTTAGGACTGGGCATGACAGAGTATGTCGAGCCTCAGCTCAATGAACGTATGCTAAAACAGATGCTAAGTCCCAAGAATTGGGCGGTGAGTTCATTAAGTTTTGGTTGGAAAGATGTATGGTATCAAGGATATGGGAAAGAGATTGAGTAATCAATATTCTATTATCCTATCATCGATGTAGAATGTTGATTACACTAAGACCCTGGATTGGGCAGATGATAATGTGAGTGATGGATCAAGGCAAGATGGTAATATGAATAAGAATGATGGCTTATTGAGATGGATAGCTTATTTACTTAGTTTTCCTTATCAAGCATTATATATTTTCTTCATAGATAAGTTGCATATATTTGCATGATCATGGACAAATTGTCGACAAGATGGTTCCTCGAACGATATTCCGAGGCCTCAAAAACTGATTTGTCCTAGGGAAAACCTCGTCCTGAAGTAGTAGTACAGTGCTGAAGTAGTAGCACGGTATGTAGGACCTTTATTGGGGGCTAGCTACCCGCACTGCATGGAAAGCTATTATACCAGAAAGACGGTCCAAGATGGCGTATAGCCAGTGACCTTCATATAGATAGGTCCAGTGCTAATGATGTCTTATGCAGGTGGAGTAAGTTATTACTCGATTACATGAAATGATGTCGGCTGTTGGTAAGAATCACCTGAACGGTGACAATTATAATAATATGATATTGTTTCTAACAATATTTTATGCAGGCAGAGTACGTATTATAAATGTACAGTGATGGCTACACAACCGTAGCTAAGAATCACCAAAGGTTGATATCATATTACTTTACATTATGCTTGCTATTAGATTTGCATACTTTACTCTTGTCGGATATGAACTGCTAATTGATCCTAAGGCAACAAGAAATACCGCTTTTAATAATGTTCTATAACATGATTACTTAGTATCGTCTTCTTAGCTGAGTTGGGCAGCACCGCTCGCCAGTACATAGATGATGTACTGATCCACGTTTGTGCTCGTACAATTGGAGAAATCGTTTGATCAGTGCTTAACATCGATTAATCGGATGGGTGCACAGAAGCTCTTCTTACAAGACGATGTCTTCTGCTATACGTGACATAATGTATAGAACAGTGTAACTCAGTGGTACCAGTGAGATTATAAGCCAAATCGACAAGTTCATTGTAAACAAAGTCGACATATTCAGTTGTAAGCCTAAATGGCAAGTATATATTCAGTTGGCTATTCAAGAGTCTTGTAATTTGTTGTAAACTCTCTATTTAGCTGCAAGTCTTGTAATATATTACAATTATCAATAAAGAGAGATATTTCTTCATATCTTGTTGTGAATTTAATTTATCTTCTTGATTTTGATGCGTTGTCGTTGTTTTCTGAGAAATACCAGTAACTGTAATGATTTTACCTTGTACATGTGCAATCTAGACTTGTACGACATCACGTCCAGTGGCTAGGTTTTGATCCTCTGGGATTGGGGCGTGACATAATGGTATCAGATCACAACTTTATATCTTTAGATTCTTATTCGATTTGTTTCAAATCAAATTTGCTACTTAGATGATTCAAGCTGCTTCCGCGATGATTCAAATCTTGCTTCCACAATTACTCAAAGTTGCTTCCATGATGAAATCAAAGTTGCCCCTACAATGACACAAAGTGCATCCGTGATGATTCAGTGTTGTTTCAAAATTATTCTAAGTTGCTCCCTTGATTAAAAATCTGCCTCTTGGCCGTTCACTGGGTGTTCCATACAATAAGTCTAAATACGTGGGCTATAATTTGTGTGCTGTAATGAATTCTTAATGATACCAAAATGAATAACAAAGATGCAATGCAATAATAAGTTGGTAATGTGTGCTTGATGTCTTAAGTATGGGATTCATATAATTCGATTGATATGTGGCAATCGATAGTGGGTGACGGCGTGGTATGTTGGAACAGATGAGCATGACTTCAGTGAGTGGCAATTGACAGAATCGTCGAGTTGGCTTATGTGTATGTGCTTGGTTATGATTCAGATGCGAGAGAATTGAGTTGGTATTTGTGGTCGGCAGAGCCATTGCAGGATGGATAGGCCAGTAGGGACGTTGGTTTGATGCGAAGAGGAATATTGTGTCGGTGATGGCTTGAGCTCTGAGTGGTAGTATATAGCTTTACCCTCTTAGTGATAAGATGTCCCTTGACCCCGTTCATGGTGTAGTATTCCTTTACCTGTAAGGTATTGAGTAGTATCGAATCATAACTAGGATTACGATTGATACATGACAGCTAGGCATATCCCTTGATGATTAAGTTCGGATAACTCGTTGCGAATTGTGACGGTTAGCATTATGTTGGGTAATGAGAATTGAGAATATGAAATGAATGCCTTGGTTCAGAATGGTACAAATTATAGATTCAGGCGATGACTTGAATCGGTTGGATAAAAGAATTATAGGCTCAGTAACGATGCATGTTGCTATCAAAAGATTTTGGGAGATATAGACCGAATATATAATAATGTTGGAACTGAGTATATGGAAGTACATGTTGGACATCGACAAATTGATGGTGATGTTAGATGTTTATTGAGACATTGTGAATAATTTTGATGATGCAGAGAGTTGCATCAATGACTGGAAATAGAAAATAGACTTGAGAAAATAGATAGTTTTTGCACATTTGCAGTTGTGCTTGAGAGAATTAGACATGTCTCGAATTAACAAGTTATGACTTTTGACTATTTTGAGGCACAGAGGAATGAACATTTGTCCCTTGATGCTTGAAAGAGTAGATGTTCCTTATGAGACTCGGATGGCTGGGATACGATTAAGTATCGAGATGCCACAATGTGTAATAGACCTTGTTGGTGGATGTTGTCGCATGAATAACGAGTTCGGGTGAATGATAGAATTGTCAGGTAATAACTTAGCTAAATGAGTTATGTCATATTTAACTGGATGACCGAGGTACGAATGATAGATGATTGGTGCTATAGTGATCAAATCGATGAACGAATAATGAATCTTCTTATGGAATCACAAGGAGATGATGCCAAACAAATATTGATGGTTACCGTGAATTGCTAAGAGATGACCAAGTTTGGTGCTAACAAAAATTCATAAAGGATGCTTTCGGAAGAAATACGATTATACAGTTGCCTTATTATTGCTGGTTAAAGAGTATAGACCGTACTGATGATCCAAAAATGTGGGAACTAAATATGTCACAAAGAGACCGAAGGAAAGAGATCATAAATTATAAACTATTGAGATAGTAATATAGGATTTTTTGACTCAGAATAGTTGGCTCGATTGAATAATTACTATCTCAATAGTTTATAATTTATGATCTCTTTCCTTCGGTCTCTTTGCGACATATTTAGTTTCCATATTTTTGGATCATCAGTACGGTCTATACTCTTTAACCAGCAATAATAAGGCAACTGTATAATCGTATTTCTTTCGAAAGCATCCTTTATGAATTTTTGTTAGCACCAACTTGGTCATCTCTTAGCAATTCACGGTAACCATCAATATTTGTTTGGCATCATCTCCTTGTGATTCCATAAGAAGATTCATTATTCGTTCATCGATTTGATCACTATAGCACCAATCATCTATCATTCGTACCTCGGTCATCCAGTTAAATATGACATAACTCATTTAGCTAAGTTACTCTTGGTCAACTCTGGTCAACCCTAGGAGTCAAACTAGGTCAACCAAGTCTAATCTAGGTCAAACTAGTCTAATCTAGGTCTAGCAAGACTATTCTAGGTTTACTAGGCTATTCTAGGTAATACCATGCCAAGCCATGCCTATACACATAACCAATAAGCTTGACTATGACTAATAGTCTATATTCTCTCAGATTCACCGGTTACAGGCGAGTACATTCTCTGATCATTTCATATCCTGCATTAGGAGTATATTTCCTGCTTTAGATTACTTTACATGATTCTGACACGTTGGAACACGGATTAGTACTATATGGATCTTGTTGGGCGATGTTATCCCCTTAGCGGATACATCGGGTATTTCGTGTTCATGTACTTTATCGTGAACATCGTGTACTCCTTGTATTTGTGACTTTCGTGTACGAAACGTATGAAATCGTGTATAATCATGTATTCACATGACCTTCGTGTATAATAACATAACTTAGCCAGATCCTTGTGTATTGATTGGGGCGGGGGAGTAGAAGTGGTTATGTATTCAATCTAGTAGATTACTCGTGTACAACCTCTGTAGATTACTCGTGTATAACATCGTGCCGTTTACATAACCATCTTGCGCTCTGAATTACTAGACACTATCAGTTCTCTATTATACTGTAGCTATTTATTTACAGTCTTTCCTGTTTACCATATTATTCTTCAGTCTCTTGTATCTTACTCTCTAGCATGATTATATATCCTGACCTGCTATGATTTGTTGAGATGTACTGTGCTCGCTCCTGTCCTGACTGGACCTGTTGAAATATTACAGAGGACGAGGCTGAGGCGTTCTGCCCTACCTACTACGGTGCTACACTAGACGAGTGCCTGGACTTGGACCAGCAGCAGGATCCACTAGCTGTAGATGACACTCCCTTAGACTAGGACTGTCTTTACTTTACCTGGATTACTGTATTAGATTTTGAGATATTCTGAGACTTGTATTTATTATTGACACTTAGAATTCTGGTTGTATCTCTGTGATGTTTCTTTCCTGGATATTATCATCTTTATCTTTCATTATCATTCCATCTTACCTGTTCTACCTTAGCTGTGATTGAGTTATATTTATGTTATGTCACCCCCACTCGGGGAGTATAACTGTTTAGTCTTATACTGTTAGATGCATGAGACCTAGGACAGCGTTCTACCGCCGACACTGCGGCGTAGACTGGACGTACCCACGTCTCGTGCCCTAACGCTAGGGTGCGGGTCGTGACAATTGGTGCTATAGTGATCAAATCGATGAACGAACACTACCAAAATAACCAACTTTAGCGACGGCCACATCCGTCGCGAATCCGTCGGTAACATAAATTACCGACGGCATAGCGACGGATATTTGATGAAAATGGCCGTCGGGAAATACGTCGTCGCTAAAATTTGTCCGTTGCTAAGCCGTCGGACAAATGATTAACCGACGGACTAGCGACTGATTACCGACGGTTGCCTTTCAACAGATTAGCGACGGATTAGCGACTTGTTCCCGTCGGTTTACATGCCACATAATATTAAAATATCCGTCGCTAAGCCGTCGTAAATAGGTCGGTAAAAGCGTATCAGAGAGGTTCCTGATACGCAAAATCAGTCGCTATTCCGTCGCCATTCCGTCGTTAACCTCGACGTTATAGCGACGGATTAGCGACGGGTAGGGCGTCGGCCTGGTTCTGGAAAGCTTCCATAATTCCAGAACCATGTCGACGGATAATGGGTCGCTAAGCCGTCGCTAGTCCGTCGTCATCCTCGACAGATTAGCGACGGATTAGCGACCCATTATCCGTCGCTAAGTCTCTGGAAACCTACCATATTTCCAGAACCATGTCGACGGATTTGCCGTCGCTAGGTAGTCGATATTCCGTCGCTAATATTAATTGTACCCAGTTAGCGACGGAAGTTCCGTCGCTAGTTGGTCGCTAGATCGTCGCTACCTGCAAATTTATTTCAACCAGTTAGCGACGGATTGTCCGTCGCTCGTCCGTCGGTAACTGCAAATATTTATATAACCCAGTTAGCGACGGATTTTCCGTCGCTAGTTAGTCGCTCATCGGTCGCTAAAAAGATATATCCGTCGCTAATTAGTCGCTAGTCCGTCGCTAAATGCAACATTAATTAAAAAAAATTACAGAAACATTCTATTTCCTTTTCGTAAATATTACACATATTCATAATATCCAATATCCAAACATCCATGTACGATCAACAAATATCCAAATATCCAAATATCCAAATTCATAATATCCAATATCAAACAGAAATATCCAAACATCTATGTACAAATATCCAAACACAAATACACAAATTCATAATATCCAAACATTCATGTACGCTTCCAAAATATCCAGAATTCAAAATCCAAAAACAGTACAAATATCCAAAAACAGTACAAATATCATTGAGATGGATCGCGTCGTCGTTCGGCTCTGCGGATGTACTCTTCCACCATGTACGCCGGCACCTGGGACAACACATGCTCTGGAAGCGTGCAGAGCTGCTCTGGCGACATCAAGTCCATGAGCCCAATGAGCGCAGTATCCGGTACCAGGCGGACCTCGGCAGAACGGTCAAATGAATAACGTCCAGGGTCGGAAGGACCGGCAACCGCACTAGACGGACCGGGAGCAGACGGAGCTGGACCGGGAGCAGAAGAAGGACGCGGAAGGCGCTCCAGCACATCCGACATTAGACTCCGTATTTCCGACATATCGGAGGTGAGAGTCGCAAGCTGCGTCCTCATATCGTCCGACGGGGGCGCGGAAGGAGGCGGGGGCGGTGGATATCTCGGAGTCGCGCCCTGCAACGACGCCGCCAGGGAACCTACGCCGTAGACGCGCCCTTTATTAAAGCCGCCGACAGACTCTACGAACACGTCGTCGTAGCGAGCGGCCATAGAAGAGGGCGTCTGGGTGGGCGTCGTTTCGCCGACAACCTCGGCAGGGGGCTCAATCTGACTAAGGGCCTCACGATATGCAGCCTATCCAATGAATGTGTTTATACTATAAGTTTTTCTAAGTTATAATCTAAATCCTATGTTTCCCTAAGTTATAATTTGAATCCTACGTTCACCTAATTAAGTTAACAATAATTATATTTCTAATATAAATCTCATAAACGTAATTACTTACATCAGTCGCCTGGGCGCTCGCGTCGACGAAGCTCCCGTCTGCCCGCCTCTTGTGTGTATGCAGGAATACATCGTAGGCGGTGACCGACTCCGGCTCTTTCCCCTCCTTTACCGCCCGTTGTGCCTGCATACGAAATATACGTCGAATTTAATTAACTACGTATATTAATAGTACCGAATTTAATAGTGAAATGAATTTGCGGTATCTCACCAAATCTGCACGCGTCGCTGCGTGGGGCCTTGAACCTCCCGTATGCAGACCAGCAGCCTGTCTGCTCGCCTTCGCTTTCTCTGATTTCTCCCTGTACTGAGCAGTATTCATCTTATCCAACATCTGCTCGTAGTACTCCTCCCAGAGCCACTTCTTCCTCGAATGCGCCGTACGAACGTCGTACACCGCATCCCGTATCTTCTTCCCGGCGGCGACTTTGTAGGCCTTGCGAATCAACTCCTCGCGATGGGGGGGCCACCAGAACGTCGTCTAACATACAAATTAAATTATCACGTAATTAAAAAATTAGTGGATTAAAGAATAATTAATAATTAACCAAAAGATATATATATACCTTCATCTCCTCGAGCCAGACGTACTGCATGTTCTGAGGCACCTCAGAAAAATTGAGGTAGGGGCCATGGTAGTTTTCCCGGATAATTTGCCCGAGTATCCGGGCAGCATCATACGGGAAAAACCTACAAAGAAGCAAAGACTGGATTATTAACTTGAATAAATGAAACAAATTTAATAAATTAACTTAAATTTACTTACGTATCACCCGCGGGCCATAGCTCTCGTCGGTTCTCGCCTATCGGCCTCTCTGGAGGCGTCGGAGGATCCGCGGGTCCGCGGATGTACTCACCGGTAGCAGGATGAAGCTGAATCCGGGGGTACTCCGGAGCCCACCCTGCAGTAACTGATGGTGTACCCGCTGGTGCATCCGGGGGCGGAACGGATCCGCTAGCGGATGGAGTCTCAGGCCTCGATGAAGATGAACGTAGCGCAGAGATAGATCGACGGCGGGAAGAGTCTGTGGCCGGGCTCTCCAGGTCGGGATCGGAGGACTATATATCCGGGGAATGTGGAAGGCGACCACGACCGCTACCACCACGACCGCTACCATCACGTCCACGGCCAGTGCCGCTACCACCACGACCGCTACCATCACGTCCACGGCCAGTGCCGCTACCACCACGCCCACCACGGCCAGTACCGCCACCACCAGCACCACTACGGCCACGGCCACTGCCGCTACCAGCAGCACGAGTGGTAGTGACCATGACCTGTAAATAGAACACATAAATATAATTAACAATATAGAAGTATAAATGAATATAAAACTGAACTAAAATATATATACCAGCAGCAGGGCGGCGAGTGCCGTCAAGACAATGAGAACTAAGAGTGCCATCTGTAAAAAAAAAATCATACAATAAGTAGATGATCGAACGACAAAAACATAAACTGAAATAAGAATGTGTCCGTCTAAACTGAATTCACTAAGTTAGTTGTAAGTGCTTCTAATATATACCGATATTTAATCTAATCATCGTTATCGTCCTCGTCCTCATCGTCATCGTCATCGTTCTCATCCTCATTCTCATCGTCGACTTCATCTATATCATCATCCTCATCGTCGACTTCATCTGTATCATCATCCTCATCCTCATCCTCATCCTCTTCTTCTTCTTCTTCTTCTTCTTCTTCTTCTTCTTCTTCTTCTTCTTCTTCTTCTTCTTCTTCTTCTTCTACTTCTTCTTCAGGCTCAATACTTGGGACAAGACGCCTCTTTCTCCCCTGGTTGACAGCTAAGTCTTGTATATCAACCTCTTCCTCCCCTCTATTTTCCTCAGCATGAGGTATATCGACATCTTCCACGTCCATGGTATCCGACTGTTGTCCCATGTATTGGGGCTTCTCGATCTGGTCCTCTTGGTATGCTGGGTCTCCAACGTTGAATGTATTTCTAGATTTAATCTTGCATACTGCCCACCAGTCAAATCGATCTCTACGACGCCTTGGGTAGCTTGTATAGTAGACTTGAACAGCCTGACTTGCTATCGCAAACGTGTCGGACCCTCTATACCTCCTGCGATGATTTATATCGACGAATCCAAATTGTTTATCGATTCTCCAACCGATATTTGGTCTCGTATCGAACCACTCACATTTGAAATCACAATATGCATATCATATGGGGCACTATATTGTAAATCTACAATCTCCCGAAGCACTCCATAATAGTCAAATTCCGGCTCGTCGTCATAGATGGTGCCTCTTATGCAAACACCAGAATTCTTGGTATCGAAGCCGTCATTGAGAAATTCGGCATTTATAGCATGCTGAGTTGACTTAAACTTGAAGCCATTAACGACATAGCCTGACAAAGTCTTTGCATGCTTCTTCGGTCCCAATGCCAAATAACGAATGCTCTCATTTATGAGTGTTGTTTCAGGCAATAAAACCTGTAAACATGTATTGATAATTTAAATATTTTAGCTGCATATATTTTAATGGTAGCCGCATAACATATTATCTCAGTTACTTACGTATTTACGAAACCAGGACGGAAAGGTACAATTAACCTCTCTTTGAAGTCCCTCATCTGTAATATATGGTGTCCTCATTTTGACTTCACCTCTAAATACACTGTTAGAGAGAATAAAAATAAGTGTAGTCACTTAATTCACCAAATTAGAGATTATAACGAGGCGTAGTCACTTACTTCTCCAAATCTCTCACTTCTTGTATGTCACAATTTAACAAGACATATCGGTGAGCGGTATCATACTCATCGTCGGTCAACCACCGTTTCTTACTAGCCCCAATAGGCTTGCCCCTTAAATTGAATATACCTCCATCCTCAACGTCTTCTTCATTCCTTTGAGGTCTATTTCGATTTGTCTCGACATGAGTATCGAAATAAATGGAGCAGAAATTTGACACCTCCTCGATAAGATATGATTCGCATATCGAAGCCTCTATATGAGCCTTGTTGCCAACTTTCTTCTTTAGATGGTGTAGGTACCTAAAGAGACAAATTATCTTGAGAATTAACAATGAATTGTAAAATCCACTTAAATTTCACTTAAATTATATCGATTTTTATTTACCTTTCAAAGGGGTACATCCATCGATAATGAACAGATGCACCGACACGGGCTTCGTATGCTAGATGAATCGGTAGATGCTCCATGCTGTCGAAAAAGCCCGGTGGAAATATTTTCTCTAACTTGCAGATTGTTAAGACAATCTTCTCCTCAAGTTGTACCATATGTTGCACCGTCAGCTTAGTTGAACAGATATCCCTGAAGAATGTAGACAGCTCGGCCAACGGAACCCATACAGCAGAAGGCAACAACTCTCTCAAAGCAATGGGCAGTAATCTTTCCATAAACACGTGGCAGTCATGACTCTTCATTCCCGTTAGCTTGCGTTCATTGAGATCAACGCATCTAGACAAATTCGAAACATAGCCGTCGGGAAATCTTAAATTAGATATCCACTTGCAGATTATTAATCTATCTTCCTTGCTCAATGTGTATGGCGCTATAGGCTTACTTAATTGTCCACCAGCACCCCTTTGTATCAAGTTCAGATGAGGACGCTTGCATATCTCGGCTATGTCTTGTCTTGCTTTTGGATTGTCCTTCGTCTTTCCTTTAATATCCATGACGGTATTGAAGACATTATCGAACACGTTCTTTTCGATATGCATGACATCAAGATTATGCCTTATAAGATTATATTTCCAATAAGGCAAGTCCCAGAAGATACTCCGTTTGGTCCAGTTATGGCTTTGTCCGAACCCCTCGACACGATGGTTCGATGGATCTTCCATTGCGGTGGGCAATTCCTTTACAGCTTCCCAAATATCGTATCCCAAAAATCTGGCAGGAGGTTGAGAAAATTCTTGTTTTCTCCTTATTCTTTCTCCAAGGATGGGTCGCGGGCAGAAATTGACGGTGACAGTCAAAGAAAGAAGTTTTTCCTCCATGCCTAAGGCGGAACGCCTTACTATTTTCTATGCATATCGGACAAGACATGTTGCCGTGCGTACTCCATCCCGACAGCATACCGTATGCTGGAAAATCATTGATTGTCCACATGAGTGAAGCTCTCATCTGAAAGTTCTGTTTCCTGGAAATATCATAGGTCGTGACGCCGATCTCCCACAGCTGTTTCAGCTCATCCACCAACGGCTGTAAATATATATCGATGTTCTTCGTCGGATTTTTAGGACCGGGTATGATAGCTGTCAGAAACATATAAGGAGTCTTCATACACATCCATGGTGGCAGATTGTAAGGGGTAAGAATGACCGGCCAGCATGAGTACTGAGATCCCGACTGTCCGAAAGGGGCGAAGCCATCAGCACATAGTGCCAGGCGTACATTTCTAGGCTCTGCAGCAAAATCTGGATGACACAAATCAAAATATTTCCACGCCTCTCCATCCGAAGGATGTGACAATTCTCCTTCGTCCTTTATGCGTTCTTTGCTGTGCCACGTCATGTGTTCTGCTGTATTTAGAGACATATACATCCTCTGCAAGCGCTTCGTGATCGACAAGTAATGCATATACTTGTAAGGACGTCGTTTTCTAGTCGACTTTCCTTTTTCCTGTACTGGCTTGTAACGATCCGCATTACAGAAGCTGCAACTTTCTGATACGCAATTCTCTTTATAGTACAACATGCATCCGTTGCGACAACAATCTATCTTCTCGTACCCCAGTCCCAGTTGTCGGACCATCATCTTTGACTTGTAGAAGTTTTTGGTAGCTCTTTTGATTCCTTCGGTAACACCTCCTTGATTACTTCTGTGATCCGATTATAGCAAGCTTGTGGCAAGTTAAAATCAGACTTTATGTTCAACAACCGCATCGTCACTGACAGTGCGGAATGAGTCTCACAACCAGGATATAGAGAAGTATCTGCGTCCTGAAACATGTCATAGAACTCCTTCGCCTCGGGATTAGGATCCTCCGGATCAAAATTAGGCCCTGCCGCATCATACACCATATCTCGTACAAGGTTCTGCAGATCTCCATAATCAACAGAGCATCCGTGGTCTTCGATGACATCCGTTGCAGTATTATCATCAAAAGCATAAGTAGCAGCTTCCGCAGCCTGTCTTTCCGAATATAGTTCACCTTGCGATGACCACAGGCCGTAATTACGTACGAAACCCTTACGGGTCAAATGATCTCTCACAGTCACCACTTCTTCGTAACGTCTATTGTGACATTTAACACATGGACACTTAATTTTGTTACCGTCCATGTACTGAGCTTTGCTCATTGCATAATTAAGAAATACTTCCACGCCTGCCTGAAAATCGTCACTCACACCAATTCTACTCTCGTGTTGCCGTTTGTACATCCATGTACGATCAACAAAATAACGACTCATCCTCAATTTGGATGTGAAAATCTGTATCGTAAGACAAACTAAACATAAGAATAGCCCGATACCGATACTCATAAATTTGGATTAGGGTTAGGATGTTAGATATAAGTGAACTAGGTGATGTAGAGTACAATATAGGGAACTGTGAATAGACTGAAAGTTGCACATGAGAAGGTTCAATGAAGGGCCCATAAATAGGTTCACATGATAAGTTAGTAAGAATCCACATCACTATACATACTCCCCCGTCTCAGGAGTGTGTCTGGCTCCTATTTAGAACAGCACAGGTCACAACATGTCCAGAATAGCAAAACAGAGCTCTACAATGTATATCGGTATCGGACTATTCCTACGAGTATTGGTATCGGCGATATCAATACTCGTGTGAATAGGAGATTGCAATATAAGTCTAAGCTATCTAGCTAACATGTATACTTGCATTTACATTGTATCATAACTTGTATCTAGTTACCTTGCTAATCATGTATATACTCTTAACATATATGTGAAGACACTATCCTAACATGTATTTAAATCAAGGTTCAAAGTATCGGTATCGGAATCGGTATCGGACTATATATTCCTACGAGTATTGGCATCGGCGATATCAATACTCGTGTGAATAGGAGATTGCAATATAAGTCTAAGCTATCTAGCTAACATGTATACTTGCATTTACATTGTATCATAACTTGTATCTAGTTACCTTGCTAATCATGTATATACTCTTAACATATATGTGAAGACACTATACTAACATGTATTTAAATCAAGGTTCAAAGTATCGGTATCGGAATCGGTATCGGACTATATATTCCTACGAGTATTGGCATCGGCGATATCAATACTCGTGTGAATAGGAGATTGCAATATAAGTCTAAGCTATCTAGCTAACATGTATACTTGCATTTACATTGTATCATAACTTGTATCTAGTTACCTTGCTAATCATGTATATACTCTTAACATATATGTGAAGACACTATACTAACATGTATTTAAATCAAGGTTCAAAGTATCGGTATCGGAATCGGTATCGGACTATATATTCCTACGAGTATTGGCATCGGCGATATCAATACTCGTGTGAATAGGAGATTGCAATATAAGTCTAAGCTATCTAGCTAACATGTATACTTGCATTTACATTGTATCATAACTTGTATCTAGTTACCTTGCTAATCATGTATATACTCTTAACATATATGTGAAGATACTATACTAACATGTATTTAAATCAAGGTTCAAAGTATCGGTATCGGAATCGGTATCGGACTATATATTCCTACGAGTATTGGCATCGGCGATATCAATACTCGTGTGAATAGGAGATTGCAATATAAGTCTAAGCTATCTAGCTAACATGTATACTTGCATTTACATTGTATCATAACTTGTATCTAGTTACCTTGCAATATAAGTCTAAGCAATCTAGTATTGGTATCGGCGATATCGGTAGTATCGGCGGTATCGGATCGAAGTATCGAATTTTTTTGGTATTGGAAAACAAATAATTATTAATAAATTATTTACATTTAAAAACATATAATTTATACATTTAGGCATAATTTTAAGTGTTTTAAGTATTATTTCTTAGTAGTTTTGAAATTAAATGAAATTAAATTAAATGAAATAGTATTATTTCTTAGGATCGGGACATGCCAAACCGTATTCGTATCGGGGAATGCAACCCATTCCCCACCCCCCCCGACCCCCCTGCCCCCATTCAACACCCCTCCCCCCCCGACCCCCCTGCCCTCGTCCATTACCCACCCACCCCGACCCCCCTGCCCCCATTCCCCACCCCCCCGACCCCCCTGCCCTCTCCACCCCCCACCCCCCGCCCCCCGACCCCCCCTGCCCTCTCCACCCCCCACCCCCCCGACCCCCCTGCCCCCATTCCCCACCCCCCCGACCCCCCTGCCCCCATTCCCCACCCCCCCCACCCCTGCCCCCATTCCCCACACCCCCCCGACCCCCTGACCCCATTCACCACCTCCCCCGCCCTCTCCACCCCCCGCGAAGCCGACCCCCCTCCCCACTCCCCCCCCCGCCCCAAAACCCAAAATTAGAGAGAGAGAGAGAGATACCTGGTAGAGAGAGAGAGAGCCGCGAGAGAGAGAGAGAGAGAGATACCTGGTAGAGAGAGAGAGAGCCGCGAGAGAGAGAGAGAGAGCCGCGCGCGAGAGAGAGAGAGCCGCGAGAGAGAGAGAGAGTTTTGGGGGGAATGAAAAATTCCCCCCCGTCGGTTCAATTTAAGTTAGGGCACAGAACCTAGCGACGGAATAGCGACGGAATAAATTAGTCGCTAAACCGTCGCCAATTAAAAGGTGTTTTCCGACGGATATATCCGTCGCCAGTTAGTCGCTAAAGTTCCCGCCAATGTTTTAAAGATTTTGCCGCCAACATTTGCGACGAATAAGCGACGAAAAAGAATCCGTCGCTAACGTTCGTCGACTTAGCGACGGAAACTCGACAAATTTTTACATTTAAAATTGGAAAAAATTATGTAATGTTGTCTGTCGCTAATCCGTCGCTAAGATGTCGGAAACTGGTCGCTATTAGCGACAGAATCCGTCCGTCGCTAAACTTCCGTCGGTAAAGTGGGGTATTTTAGTAGTGGAATAATGAATCTTCTTATGGAATCACAAGGAGATGATGCCAAACAAATATTGATGGTTACCGTGAATTGCTAAGAGATGACCAAGTTTGGTGCTAACAAAAATTCATAAAGGATGCTTTCGGAAGAAATACGATTATACAGTTGCCTTATTATTGCTGGTTAAAGAGTATAGACCGTACTGATGATCCAAAAATGTGGGAAGTAAATATGTCGCAAAGAGACCGAAGGAAAGAGATCATAAATTATAAACTATTGAGATAGTAATATGGGATTTTTGACTCAGAATAGTTGGCTCGATTGAATAGACACAAATTGAGCATGATATGAGAACACAAGTCGGATTGAGCAAATAATGTTACGTCTATGCTAGTAAAAACTGAATAGTTGGATGTCCGATTGATAAAGTTTTATATGATAGCTTCATGATTGACCCATAAGAATTGTTGGATAGATTTTGTCGGTTATGGGTAAGTCTAGAATAATTTCGTTGGGTAAAACCCGAGGATGAGTACGAGTAGATAGACTTGACCATAGAGTGTCTGTTGGTTGCCTAAATTTTAGATTGTCGGTGATGATATTTCAGTTGTTGAATTTGGAGATAAGTTCATAAAATTGGGGTGTTGTCCCATGTCCCTTAGATTGGTCGGATCATAGATTGTCCCTGAGATAAGATAGAGCCCCTATGATAAGAATTGGTTGCCTCTAAGATAAGAGTATATTCCTAGTAGCTATCCATCTCAGATGAGTTAGCTGTGTCTGGTTTAGCTTAGAATAGCTGACCGTAGAGACTTAACTGAAGGCTAAGTTGACTGTTGGAGACCCTTAGAATGTCCCTATTGACGTTGCGTGTGTATAGTTGGAATAAGTGAGATATGTCAAGAAGTAAACTTTGAAATGGAATAGAGATTGGAAAATTAGATGCTATAACATTGGACAGAATGACGGATCATGTTAGTTTCGGAAACTCGGTTGCCTTATCTTGGAATGTCGAAAATTTGTTAGAACTGGGTGGATTTGGTTGGTTGGTTGATTCATATTGAGCTGTACAAATTGACGATAGTTGCCTTGAGACAGTCGAAATAGCTTCATTGATGGATAATCGGATCAGAATTGAGAATAACTGTAACGACGGAATGAGATAGAGCATGTAGTTGAGATCGACGAGAGCGAATAAAATTTTGAAATGACCCTCGGATTAATGTTGCTGGAAATGAGAGTTGCACATGCGAAAGGATAATATGTTAGCTTAATCAATACGAGAAAATTTTGAGTACATTAGAAAATTTTGTTAGAATCGACTGATGGTACAACTTGGAAGATGGATCATAATCGAAAAACTTACGAATTGCAAATAAAGTGTATAGATGCGAACGATAATGAGTACATGAGTTGATTGATGAGATTTGTGGGATCGAAATGAAATGTGGCTATTGGCTTTTATTAAATTTTGGTGGCATGAATGGCAATGGACTTGAAAAGGGAACTCTGGATTCGCTGGAATACTTGATATACTAAGTCGGAATACTTGGAAAATTTTGGATCGGTTGTGAAATTTTTTTTACTCGAATTGGAACTGGTAACATTCATTATTTTAATAGGTGGTTGGGAGATTGAATAAGTGAATTGCGGCTATACGAGATGCTCAAGAAGATTGGCTAACATCCGGGAATGAAATTATACATGTAGCTCGTTCACTTTATCTAACGCTGAACTTGGTTAAAATGTATGTATTTCTGGGACACCTAAAATATGTGTATGATACCAACTAAGTGGTATGCTGAATCCAAACGAAGCCATGGGGAAGGGTTATCATGTGCTAAGAATTTGCACGAGTGTTGGAGAAAAGAATAAAGATAGTAAACTATTTTGAATCGAATTGGGATGCTATGACGAGATGGTACATCATTTGGAATCAATCGAGATATGGCAGAGAAATGTTAAATAGTGCAAGTTGATCATTGGGAAGTTTCATAAATTTAGTTGAAATTTTGGGATGAGTTTTGTTTAACTTTTGAGGATGAAACTTTTTCTGAATGGTATATATTGTAGTGCCCCGACCAAGATGCCTTATGATAGCTGGTTGGTTCGATGAAGCCTTGTTGGACTTGGGAATATGCGAAGAATCGCTCGGAAAGCTATGTGATCGTGGTGGGAATCGTCCTATAAATATGAGTAGTATTGAATCCTTCGAAGATCCTTTAGCTTCACGCTTAATAAAAAAGGATTGTATGCTATATTGCTTGTCGAGTTGTTGAATAACATTATGCATGGAAACCAGAAAGATAATGAATCACATGACCCGAAAGCTGTTGCATATCATTTCATGAATTGTGTGCTTGTGTGTTATGCCATGTGTCACGACCCGCACCTAGTGTAAGGGCACGAGATCGTGGGTACGTCCAGCCTACGTCGCAGTGTCGGTGGTAGAACGTTATCCTAGGTCTCACCAATAGCTAAACACAAATTAATGTACCTGTCCAAAATAGATATACACTCCAAACGGAGGATAATCTCAGAAGATACAACTCAATCACAAAAGCTAAGGAGGAGATAACATCATGATACAGATTTAATAAAAAGATATCAAAGTGCAATACAACTGAATTATAAATAAGATTAAGCGTTATCATCACATCCCAAGGTAGAAGTACTATTTATATACAACTCATGAAAGTCAACTGAAAACAAAACAGACAACATCCTAGCAATCTATTCCAAGCACTACTGGTGTTTCCTCTAGGCCAGCTGGATCCTCCAAGTTCTCTGTAAAAATTTTGTCAACATATCTAGTCAGGATTGGAGCGAAGTACATAACTCTAAAAGCAGTTCTAATACATGGTAGGAAATATAGAACAAACATTAGAATAGAATACATGACGTGCTGTAAATGAAGTACATGAATACCAAAATATAAATAAAGAAACTGAATACATGAATAAGATAAAGGATCTATGAACTATAGTAAATATAAGTGATTTAGAGCACAAGACAGTTATGTGATTGGTTTAGGTTGTACAAGAGTAATCTATGGTAACTCTATTATATATGAGGGTATAATCGACATATACATGAGTACACTAGAGGGATTTAATCACATAACCACTTCTACTCTCCCTACCCTAATCAATACACAAGGATTCGATCACATTACGTTACGTACATGATTGTTAGTTTGAACATGAAGCACATATGAACATGAGAGTACATGAGAGCACATGAGTGTACATGAATAATACGAATACATGGAGTACATAAAGTACATGACAGAATACATGAACATAAAATACCCGATGCACCCGTTAAGGGGATAACATCTCATGACAAGATCCATATAGTACTAGTCCGTGTTATTAATGTGTCAGCATCAAGTAAAGTAGTCTAGAGCATAAAATATAGATACTATCATGAATGAAAACTAACAGAGAATGTACTCGCCTGATATCCTGAGCAACGGATGTGTATTGGTATCCGAACTGGAGTCACAGAGACCTATTATGAGAATTACATGTTACAGAGTGTTCTAGATTAAACAATAGAGTTATATGCATGCTGCTAGGCTACCTCTAGGTCAATAAAGGTCAATACTAGTCAAACTAGGTCGAACTTCAACTACTTGGTCAACTTTAGTCAACTTTGGTCAAGCATTGGTCTATTTGCCTAATCCAGGGTTTTGGGACTATTCTCTAAGTTCTATGTCAATAATTTAGGTAGGGTGTGATTGCATCAAGACTATAACTGTACTCTAGATTCAACTTATACATTTCCATCTACTTTATACTCTAGCTATAGTATATAATACCTAACCCTTACCAACTACAACATATACATATAGATATAAGGTATAGCTAATGGTAAGTATATATATAATGATGACCTATTTATATATATAGGTTGACCCATAAAGGCTAACCATAAGTATGCTAAGGATAGTAGCATGAAGAGTTAAGTATCTATATATGATATACACCCAAGTTTACATGTAGGTAAAGAAATGGGACAATAGATAAGGTATTGAATATGAAACTTAGAGATTCAAGGGCTGACCTTAATTGTATGTAGATAGAATCATATAGGGTAACTGAACCCCCATGTGTTCAGTTAAAGAATGACTTAACACTAGTCTAACCAGTGAAGGATATGGACTGAACAAGGATGGCAAAGGACTGATACTACATAGGACAAGCATGGTCTGCACAATGGGATGAGGGATTGAATGTTGCTCTGAACATGATATGGAAAATGGGTTTGGGACTAACTCCAGTCAAAGACTGAACCTTATCAAGACTGGATCATCAAGGCAGTGGACATATCACTAAGCTAAGGATTGGACTGAATTAAAGATGTTGAACTACATATAGGAAATATGTGAACTAAACATATGGTTAAAGACTTAAACAAAAGTTTAAAAGTCTGAACTAATATAGTATAGACTGTACAAATATCTAAAGGGACTGCTATCAAAGATATGGAATGAACTATAGTTAAGGTCTGTTATCAACATACCAAGTTAACTGCACCTCATATAGGCTAGCCGAGCTTTCCTACATACTGATATCAAAGACAGTAAATCACTATTAGCTATGGTATTCTATAGGATACATCTAATCCATTACTGGCACACAAGCCCAAAGGGGACTAGAATGTAAAGCAAGGACTGGACTCTAAGATAAACATATGAACAAAATGAGGACTGCACAATATAAAATGCAATGGATAGGAACTACTATTGTAGTATGGGCTGACTGACATATGGAATGCTCTGCATACCATCAGGGTTGAGCCCAAAGACTGAACATATGGACTGCACAAAGGAAAAAGGACTATCAAGAAGGTGGGCTAAACACATTAACTGGAAGATCAGGGAATGAACCTACCTAAGGGTATGCAGGACAACCTCACACACGAATTGGGCAACTAAAACTCTATGGTCTGTACACACAAAGTATTTACTGATATCAATGGTAAATACTAAATATATGGACTGAAACAATGGGTAAAAGTAAGGCTGATACATTAATATAACAAAACCTGCTCTGAATATACATTATATGAGCTGCATCAAATACTCAAGGGCTGGACATCATCTAAACATATTAGAAATAGTATGGGAACAGAACAATTTAGACTGAATAGGGTCATGGATTGATCTTTAAGTGAAAATGGACTAATGAATACCTTAACTAACACTTAATCTTAAAGTAAAGGTCTGAACCTAAAGTAGTGAACTGCTCAAAGATGCAGGGCATCATATTTAAACTGAACCTGTAGCAGATGCATTGATCCTAAGGAATGATATGGTTGATCTGCAATATGAGGTGAACAAAATTAAGTGTTGCAGTGAATCAGTGAGGTATCTGAACCAACAAATGTGTAGGACAGAACATGCGTATGCCACGTGTGTTCAAAGGAACATATACAGTGAAGTAGGCATATGTCCTGTACTTTTGCATTGACTGAACACTAAAGATCTGATCGATAGGCAAATGTAAGAACCAAGGTTCTGCACAGAGAATGGGGACTACTGCAATTGTATAGTAGGTTATTGTACTTCTATCCTATCATGTGGACTGAGCAATAAGAAGAGGGGATTGACTCGAAATGAGAATAAAATATAAGGACTGAATCGTATCATTATGCAGAATCAAAATACAGTGACCAAATCATGTGGACAGATGTATCAAGTGATAATGCAACCTAATGGACTGAACCCAATATATAATATACAGGACACATCAAGAAAACTGATATTCTAAATTTTCCCCAAATCCATACACAAGTTCAGTCACTGATCCAGCTACCTGAACATAACTGATACCAAGTGCTATTTATATAGACTGGTGTTAAAATATAAGGGACTAAAATATATAGGAGAATGGGAGGAACTGATGCTTAATGCCTTCACATATGTCCTTTCCTACAACATATAATTGCTAAACCATATGACCCCAACCTGAGCCTACTCTTACCTCTGTTATCAGCTAACTGATAGCACAACTGGCCTTCCCTTCCTCTATATATATTTTTTTGGAACTAGGTAAATTATTTCTGGAATCGTTCTCATTGGGATTCGAACTCCTGACCACTCGGGCCGCATGCATCTCTCTTAACCACTAGGCTAAAGGTCATAGCTAAAACTGAAATTAGAGTTTCAAAAGTCTTAATGGATATTTCGACAAACACTTGGGGTGCGTATTCAATACGGTGCGATACGCCCGTGATACGCACCTCAAATGGATCCAAAAATGACCCAAGGCATTCCTAATGTCAAGAAGAATCCTAAATGAATGCATCTACACTAATGGAAGAAATTTAGAGGGTTTAGAGGGCTCTTACCAATTGGGAGATGGATTTTCAATGAACAAATCTTTAGATCTAATCTCCACCAAGCTCCAATGGCCAAATTGCTCCAATAAGCTCCCAACTAGTCAATAGAGGCTTCCTCTCTTCAAGAAGAAGAGTTAGCAATTGATTTTGGGAAATTTGGATGAGAAATGGATGTAGGAGCATTTTGGAGGAAACTCCTAAAATTAGGGTTTGAAATGAAATAGAAGGAGGAAGAAGAAGAAGAAGTGTTTCTTTATGTAGGCAAGGGAGGAAAGAGGTGGCCGGCCATGTGGGTTAGTCTAGGGTTTTGGGTTCATAGAGAAATGTCCAATTTGTCCTTCTAAGTTGTCATGACAAGTTTTTTAAGGAAAGGTCCAACCTCACTTAGTGTTTTAATCAAAATAAGTCTTAAATGGTTCCTAGCTAGATTAGAGGCTAACTAACTAATTAGAAATGGATTTTATGATTGTCTAATCTCACTAACTAAGTCTCCCTTGGTCATGACTAGTCATCTAATCAATGTAGTTCTAAGGTTTTACCAAATTATATCACTAACACAATTTAATCAATTAAATAATAACTTAAAATAATTAATTTCACAAAAATTCAAAAATACCCTCATTTTAGAAATGCGGTAGTTACAATCCTATTCCCTTAGAAAAAATTTGTTCTCAAAATTTAAGTTGGCCGTACTCTTCTTAAGGTCATGCCCCCAATAATCATGGTCCAAGAAAACCTTATCTAAGCCATACTATCCTATTGAAAGAAACAACATACATGGTTATGATATTATTGGTCATGACATGCTATATCAATCTGGGGTCTCATCTAGCTACACTAACCATACTGTAGCACAAGACAATTTATAAGGTATCCAGAAGCACACAAACAATAGTGGAACGCAACATCAACTCATCTTAAAAGATATACTAATATCTAGGTTATTTTCTCACCTCAACTGGGTCTAGTGACTGGAACTCCCTCCTAGAGGTAGGGCACCGACTAGGATAGGTGCAATAGGATAGACTCACATCATGTGTGCAGCTGACCCACAATACAGGTGTAGAAGCTAAAAAAGTATAAACATCATCATGCGCTACTCATAAATGGTGCCAGGAACCAAATCCTCAAATGGTGCTAGTCATCAGATGGCGTATGGAATCAGTTGGCGCTGGCCGCCATATGGCAAGCTTCCTTGAAAAGCCGAAACAGTTGTCATCATGACTGACAGCACGTCAATCGAGGAAAATCTGTTCGAATCTCGAGTGCACGGCGCTCAAGAAGATTATGTCAGATTTGTCATAATGACTGACATCTGCCTTGCGCCATTTGCATTTGGCGCAAGATAATAAATATCATCATATTTAGCAGAGTGTATAAACAACAAATAGTGCCTAGCGCCTTTTAACAGTTGGGGCCATCTGATCAAATCATCTAGAAGTAGTTAGATGACGTGGCGCGCAGGGCACTAAATCTCGAGGAATGTGCACACGACACTGTCTACGACCAAGCGCATCTCTCTCAAAAGATGCCATGCGTCATATGCAGTTAAGTTAACCATTCGCACAACTGGGTGAATGGCGTGCCAATTACAGTGCGCGCCAATCAGGATAACTACTTAACAGTTATCTCTAAACTCTATAAATAGAGTTCCAAATCACTTCATAAGGATCATTAATGATCATAATCTCCTGAGCACTTGCTGCAACACTCTCCAAAGGCTTTCTTCTTCGACATCGCATCGTCCAATGGATAATTGGTTGTCTTCTGATCAGATTCCTACAGTTGTACTTCTCCAGAAATTAAATCTTACTCTTGTACGTTTCTCAGTTTGTAATTAAACTTTTGTTTTTGTAAACAAAATGGCGACTCTGTTGTGGACGACTTTTGCCTCCGATGAGAAAGTGACAACTCAATGCGATGTTGCATTAGTCGGAATGACGCAGAAGACTTTGGTCGTGAAAGTCAACCAAACTGCCTACGAAGCTATGATTGGTGCAGGGGGTGCCAAGCGCACCATCACTGTTGCTGCCAAGAATAAGGCACGCGCTATCTGGACTCTAAAGTCCTCTAATGCACCATTGATGACTTCTGCGCCAAGCAAGGACAAAAGCTCTGTAGCCATTTCTTCTTCCTCACCAATTCTGAAATTGGTAGAGGGCATGTCAATCACTGTCTCAGTGCCAATCAAGAGACAACGCCATATGGCTACCCCCTCTTCTTTCCCAATTCTGAACTTAGTGGAGAGTGCACAACCACCGCCTCTGCACAGAATAAAGGAAAATGCCCCGTGGCTAATCCTTATTCCTTCCCAGTTCTAAACTTGGTAGAGAAGTTACATATTATTGCCCCTGTGCAGAATAAAGAAAAGCGTCCTATGGCCTTTTCTTATCCTTCCCTTGTCTTGGACTCGGTGTAAAACGCATCTGATTATGCCTCTGTGTCAATCAATGCAAGAACACTTTAGAGTAGAAACTCTATTTCTCTTGGCAAAGATAATTAAATCGATGCCAAAAAATTAGACTCTACTCGAAGCCTATTTCCTGCTACCCATTTGCGCCGCACAAAATACGCTGGAACAGGTGCACAGAACAGTAGGGCATCCTGTCCATTTCTTATCAAACTGGCCAGTGCCAACCAAGCCAGAGCCATGATCTTTCTATTCTACGCATATCAAGAACAAGGCAGAAAAAACTGAGGGTGTCTCAGACAGACAGCCAGGTAGCGCATAATTATGACATGCGCACTTACCTTAACCAGCGCAGAACAGTATCAACTTCATCAAGTTTATACCAAGAATAATCTGCACCACCTACTAAATTGCGCACAGTGAAGGCTTCTCAAATCAAGAATCCTCTATGCCAATGAACTTAGTACTTCTCTGTGCACACAGGGAACAAGGTATCTTAAGAACTTGAATCATGTTTCTAACATAATCAAGGAATATGTACCTCTGACTTCTCCCTATCCTATCACTGTAACCGATCTCTGCGAACTTCTTTTACAAAAGCGGAAGATCACAAGACTATCCTGTCACCTGTAACTCCACATTAGAAACACCACTATAATCATCACCATAAAGTAGTGATCAAATATTGGTGTCAATCAGCTAAACGGTCTATCTTCGACCGTTTGAACTACACTCGGACACATGAACTCATTATGGTGGACGAAGATGAATTGTTGTATGCTTCGATCAACATGATGTCCCAAAGTACTGGGGTGGAAAACGTCCAAGACGTAATGCATCCCGCAATCATAGTCAATGATACCTTGATCGTATTCGTGACTCCGACGAAGAGATCTACCAAAATATAAAGTCAAGAGGCCGAGATCTACTCGATCAAAGGAATCTTCCTACTCCTTGTCTTAGAGATGTCCTCGGTCAAAGGAATCTTTTCGATTTTGACCAGGAAACAATCGGTCAAAGGAATTTTTTTTTCGACCAAGAAACAATTGGTCAAAAGAATCTTCCTAATTCTGACCGAGATCTCCGCAGTCAAAGGAATCTTCCCACTCCTCATCTTGGGGGTAGTTTCTTACATGATTTCGATGTCGATAGCGAGAGCTCTAATCGGACTATCGTTTCTACCACTTCATCTTTAATAGCAAGAGAAGTGACTGCCTATATCACTAATGAAGAACATGATGCTTCCAGCTCCGGCAATCAGGAGAAGTGGATCGTCGCTTTAGAGGCCAACTTGAAAACCATGGCTGAAATAGTTGCAAGTATGCATGTTGTAATCGTAGCACAACACACTGTTCTACCGGTTGTGAATCCAATTCCAACCCAAGAACATATAGCAGCATCTGCACCTGTCAATACTGGCATAGGGTATAATTCCTTCTCAATGCTACCATGACAGCTTAGGCTACTCCAAGTCAGTCTTGTGCTAGGGATAGTACTTATCATGCGGTTCCACCTCCTAATACATCAAACCAATATACAGCTCCTCAAGCATCAGGAGATCCTCTTGAGGCAGTGAAGCTTCTGCGTAATTAGTTTGAAGCTTTTAAGCAGAAGGATGGTTTACAAAAATTAGGAATCAAACAGCCTTATCCTCTAGAATGGAAGGAAGTCCCATTTCTACCTAAATACAAGCCACCAACCATCATGATGTTTGACGGCAGCTCATCTCCGAGTCAGTATCTCAACCATTTTGAGGTAATGACTGATCAGCTCTAATCGAACGATGCTCTACTCACTAGAGTATTCGTTGGGTGCTTAGTGGGTGCGGCCTATGAATGGTATCATAGCTTGCCAGATGGCTGCATAACATCTTTTGCAAGATTGAAGCAAATATTTCTGGAACGATTCTATGAGGGAACAAACGACATGACCTAAGCAACTGCTTTGTTGCTACCTATTATTACATATTCCCCTCCACACACACTCACACATAATGCATATGGAGACACCCTCACCAACTCAAAAACAATCCATACTTTGGCTAACATTCATCACGCACTCTCTACCTCACTGTCACTTGACAGTCATACACGCCCCACTCATATTCACACAGGCCATATGGTCCTCATGATAGTGCACACACACACTAAAATCTAACACAGGCTATACTCACAAATGGAGCCACACAGTGGCCTCATTCCTCACTCACTTAGATACTTAAGTGTCGTATAGGGCTGCCTTCCCTATAACCGATACGTGAAACTATATGTTTGATACATGATATTCCTCTCTCCCTTCATTTCACAAAGTTACCTATTAAATACAACATGGCCTCCCCTCTCCTAGAATACTACTGTTACTGCTGCTACTCAAAGTAGTAATTGCTATAGCTACTAAATTCCTTCATCTCATTCCTTCCCCTTACCTATAGTTAACTAAAATTATATATAGAGATACACTCACATAAACTTTAATGGCACACACACACACAACAATACCAATATCAGTTTCCCCCTCTTTAACACAGTCAAATACTAAGGCACCAAGGCCCTCTCTTCTCACACAAACATTAAATATCAGTCCAAAACAGTCCATACTTCCCTAGGCTATGCAAAACCATGTATTACTCTCATATATCACCAAATGAATGCACTAATGATAATCTATAATAGTATAGATCTAAAATCAAGTGTCAATTCTGAATTTGGAAGCATTGGTATTTTTTGGTCATTTTGTTATTTTGTCAAACACTTGGCGTACGTATTGGGACACGTTGTGATAGGCCCATGATATGCACTCCAAAAGGATCCAAATTTGACCCAAAGCACACCCACACATTTTAAATCATAAATATGACCTAACAAACCTAATTACAAACCCTAGAAATGTCATTCTCAGACTTTCCCAAAATGAATCAAAATACAAAGGAAAAAGTCCTCAAATGCAAGGAGAAGAGTCAAAACTCCTCACCATGGGCAGCCCTAATGCATGGGGGTTCCTAATTAATGCCTCTATACTATTTAATGCAAATTAGAGGGTTTAGAATGCATATACCTATTGGAAGATGGATTCCTGAAGAAAATGGCTCCAAGATTTAGAAATCCTCAAGCTCCAAGTGCTCCAACCTTCAATGCTTTGCTTCTAGAATACTCTACTCTCCATGGGAAGAGAATGAAACAAATTTGGCCTAATTTGGAGGATTTTTGGTGCTAGGAACAATTTGGGGGAAAACTTCTAATTAGGATTAGGGTTTTGAATGAAAGGAGGAGAAAGAAGATGAAGTGAGGCTATATATAGAAAGTGGGCTGCCATATGAGGTTTACTTTAGGGTTTTGGCTAATGTAAATTGTCCACTAATCCCCTCATTAAAGTCACGACAAGTTTAGGGAATAAGACTTTCTTCCTAATTAGGTGTTTAGTCAGCTTCTTATTTAATCTTGCTAGTCTTAACTAGAGGCTAACTAAAGTTCAATTAGGTTAGTCCTAATCATTTAATTAGGTGGTCATATCAAGTTGGTTTAGCTCCTCTAGGGTCACTAACAACTATTCTAACTAATGGATAACCACTAATCATATTCAATAAAAATATATCCACTATATCCAATATTATAGATAAATCCAAAAATATAATGACTAATTTTGTAAAATAAATTTATCACTCAAAATATAATTTAAATTCATAATAATAAAAAAAATATGAAAAGACAAAAATACCCCTTTCCAGGAAACTGGTGGTAACAATCCTACCCCCTTAGAAAAATTTTGTCCTTGAAATTTGAGTTGGTTGTACTCTTCAAGTTCAAACCTGTAACCCACCTTTCCTAAGAATAATAAATTTTAGTATTTTCCTACCATTTTAGAATTTTAAAAATAATTATTTTTATTTATTTTGTATTTTTTTTGTTTTAATAAAAATAGTTTTATGTTATGAGAGAAGAAGGGGTGTAATCAAATGTTTATTCCTTATAATAAATATCAATTAAGCTAATCCCTAACTTTCCCTCTCTTAGATATTGATGAAAATCACTGCCAATTTCATTTGAAATAACAACTGCCAATTTCGTTTACTTCAAAATTTTCCCTCCTAATTCTTTCCCCTTCCCCAAGGAAACTAACCACCTCAAAAACTCTATATAAACTCACACACCCTCTCTTCCTGTCATTTTTCCTCTTCTATTGAAACCACATAGCAGAGCTCTCCAGTCTTTTCCTTCCCAAGTTCTTTCCCAAGTTTTTTTAACTATAACCCTAAATTCGAAGAATCGACCATGGCAGCACAAGCATTCCTTCGATGGCCGGCGGCCTGACGACCTCTTCGCCATGGCTAGGAGCATCCCCACGGCTAGACGCACGTCTTCATCGGCAACAGCGCACGAATACCTTTCATGAGACATCCTTCTTCTCCGGCGATTCGACAAGTCAAGCGTCGATGCGGTGATCTTTCCTAGATATGTTCTCTCCTTCATCGCGAGCTCACCACTCTAGTCCGGTGATAATCGAGGTGAGTTGTTTGAGTTCCTTGCAGAAGTCGGTTCATCTCTGATCATTTTTCGCACTATAATCTTGGTTGTGGATTCAAACCTAGATTGGGAGTCTTCTTCTTCGGTGAATTATCGACAAACTGACAACAACTTTCTAGTTATTCTTCCAGATCTGTTCATTTCGATCGACATTCTTCAAAGAAGAAGACAACGATAGGTGAGATCTTGATTCTTGAATTGTTATTGTGTTCGATTTCCCACTGTTAGAGTCAAAATTCTTAATAAGTTTTTTTCTATTTAAGATAATCAAATTCTTCTTGAGTGCTTAATTGTTGCCAATTTGATTGAGGTATCGATCAATGAGGATTTCGGGATCATTGTCTTTGAGTTCTTTTAATTTTCTTCCGGAAGAAATAGAGGGAATATAGCCTTTATCAATCTTTTTGCTGAATACAAACTGTTTGGTTAAATGTCTAAACTAGGTCCTATTCGTGTCTGATATGCAGAGGACCGTCTCAGATACCAATTATCCTTGCTTTCGATAGCAGGAGAGAACCTACTTCCTTCATGTTTTATTCCACTTTTTGTCAATCTCAATGAACACATAAGTTTGTATCTAGAAGTTGATGGGAGTGTTTAATAGGTTGGGTTATGAATTCTGTTGGGTTGGTCCTGTCCAAGCAGTATAAGTCCCATGTGTGTTCGTGTCTGGTAGTGAGGTGTCGCCACCAAAAGGAGGGCCGACTAGAACTGGGTTGCAGTATCTGTGTTTTGATCTTTGGGGTCTGCAACCATTGGCGGGAGAAAGGGGTTCACTTAACTAGGAGTGATACTTGAGGAGTTAACTTCAAATGTTACTGAGCATTCAATATTGGGTTATTAGCAATTCATTTGAATTTGTATAAGTTTGTGGGCTGGGTGTGTATTTGTTGAGTTGAATAAGTTGGTAGATCAAGCATTGGGTCAAGCTATTTTCAGTACTATGTTGTCAATTTAGATATTAAGTTTCCTTTAATATCAGTAGAGGATTTATTTGGTTGCCAAAGCCATAATTGGTTGAAAGCCAACTGAAGGGAAGGTTTGGACTTTTGAACTTTAGCTCTATACATAAGTTGGGAAGGGGGTCTATGTGCTTGTAGAGCATTCGAGTTTGAGCCAAATATTATAATATCAGGGTTTATATACGACTCTGTGTAGTTGTGTACACATTTTGCTGAGGAAGTAGTTGTGTGTAATTCAATTGCTTAGCAATGATGGGCTGGAGATTGTGCCAGGCCTACTTAACCCGGATTTTAGAGTTGAACTTTTTGGAATTGTTAAAAGCTATTATTACCAAGATTGTTAAATTAGCATTACAATTCTTCTTAGTAATATTTCACAGCAAAGAAATTAGTATAGATTTGCCAATCTATATGTATATATATGTTACTCTTACAAATATTTAGATAAGCAATAAATAGTTTAAAGTACTTTCTAAATATTACTTGATAATTGAATATCTATTAAATAGTGTAAGTTCTAGATGTTATTTTAGCAAATTATTTAGATTCTAATTGTTATCTAGATAATAATATATTATTTTCTTGCTAGTTATATAGATTAAACTAGGATTATATTAATAGCTAGCAAGGTTATGGTTAGGAAAATAATTTAGTCATGTGTTTGTTTAGACTCTAACCAACTTGTACTCAATCTAGGTGGACATAGATTTATACTCGATCTTCCAGAGCAAGGCAAGTACACCGACTTAAACTTTTTACTTTGTATTTATGTCTTGCTTCATGTTCTCTTATATTGGACACGTTGTACACACGATTGGTCATGTGCTTCTGGTTATGGTACTTATCATGTTCTTATTCTTTACTTGTACATTGGGGGAGGGGAAATACTACAGATACGTGACCAAGCCTAAACGTTAGTTAGGCATTGCATAATAGCTTTGGTCTCATATCGTGCACGTGGGACTCTAAGTCGTACCAATACTTGTGTTTATTCATGTCCTTACCTCAGCCGGTTACATATTCTAGTATATATTTTAAATTCACTATTGCATTGACTATTTTGTTCATTATTCCAGTTTTTGTACTATAGTTTTATATTCCAGTTCTTGTATTATAGTTCATATTGCAGTTTATTACTTGTGCATTTCAATTTACTTTGTATAGTATTTTTTTGTCAGGATTGTACTTTGCTCCTTTCTTGATTGGATACGTTGCAGGTATACTTAAGGATGTTGTACCAATTATATGGCCTAGAGCTTGAGGCCATAGTGAACAGGATGATATAATTCAGGATAGGATTTGCAGAGATCTAGCATAGTTCATTTCCTAGTTTTGTTTTAGAGATTTTATCTTGTATATTGTATTAAGATTTTAGAGTTGTATATTTTATGCTGGTTATCAGATTTGTCTCCGACATTATTATTTCTTTTATTGTAATAATGACTAAGTGTAGTGACTCTCTGGGAACATTTATAGATGTTGTGGATGTTTATTTTACCTTGTGCCCTGGAGTTTTTCTTAGACTTGTACATCTTACTGCATTGCATCTTTCAACGTAGGTTGGACGTGTCTGACTCGTATCCAATTACTCGGCAGCGGGTCATGACATATTTTTAGTGGTGGCCAATAAGGTCTCAATAGTTTATCTTTTATTACAGGATGGTTACGACAAGGAATACTGGGACTACTGAGCCGACTGCATCTGACGTGACAGAGCTTCCACCACCTCCTCTGCTTCCTCAGACGATTACGATCGATAGCACCCAGCTGATGAGCATATCTTCCAGAGGTTCATGGAGGCCCAGTGCGATCAGGGTGCACAGTTCAGAGCTACAGTTGCAGATGCGCTCAAGACCAGAGAGGAAGCTCCACCAACTCCGCCAGCAGCACCAACAGTGAGACCAAGGACTGCTCAAGATTATAAGAATCTCTTTTCCCTAGACTTCTGGGGTACTTAAGGGATTCTCTACGCCGACGAGTGGCTAGAGAACGCAGAGAGGCTACTGAAGATCGTCCGCACTCCCGAGGTCCTTTAGGTCGAGGTAGCCAGCATGCAACTATACGATAGCGCCAGAGCCTGGTTCAAAGAGGAGGCAGCTAGCCACTCCCCAACTTCTCTGGACAGACTTTAAGAGTCTGTTCAAAGAGAATTTATTCCTAGAGGTTAACCGAGACGAGCTCCGAAACTAGTTCAAGGCGTTGTAGAAGGGCAGCATGACAGTGAATAAGTACATCTCAGAGTTCAGCGGCCTCAGATGCTTTGCAGAAAACTTGGTGATCACCCCAGAGGAGAGAGCCCGGAGATTCAAATTGGGACTTGCTCGAGAGATTCGTCAGGCGGTCACTACTAGCAAAGCGATGACTTATGCCGACATCCTCAAGCTTACCCAAGGATTCAAGAAGAACATCGACCCGAAGACCAAGAGGGACAGAGACGTTAGCGCCAGCAGCTCCCAAGGTCCACCGAAGAGGACCAACACTCAGGGGAGGCCACCTCAGCAGCCAGCACCCCAGTAGCCATACCTTCCTACCAGAGCCCCTGCACTTCAATCCTAGCAGGAGATTCAGACTCAGATCCAGACGAAGATCACTTGCAATTACTACCACCGCCCCGGATATCACTTCGATGAGTGCCGTAAGAGATTGAGGCTATGCTTGTTCCGCGGATCGCCTGCCCACCAGGTCAAAGATTACCCGGAGGTCGCTGATCGTACTGTCCAAGGACGAGCACGATGAGCACCACGACCGCCGCAAAGGGACCCACCTCTTCCGCCTCAGCAGCCGTATGGAGCACAGCCCGAGGGACGAGTCTACCTCATGATAGCTGAAGAGGTGGAGACTATTTTGATTCTGGACGAGTATTGAAGACCGGAGGCTTTCTCGCATGGTTGGAGAAAATCATGGATCGCTACCTTACTTATGTTTCCTTCTAGCATTTAGACTTTGAGAGAATTTGTTTGTTTCCTATTCGAGACTATTTCTGAAGTCTTCTTATCTTACTGTTGTTTCTTAGTACCTAATAAAACTTCTTGTCATGATTTGAACTATTATAACTCATTTTGAATTTTCATAAACTCCCTTAGAATTCTTCTGAATAAAGCTGAGAAAATATTCAACAACCTACTATGACATGGCAGATGTGCACTGCAGTTATTATATGGATTATGGAGACTGTGGGTTCATTACAGCCAGCTACGCACTTGCGAGACATGGACTCTAAGTTGAAGTAATTACATGTAATCATGGGTTCTCGGATATTATTAAGACTAAGTCCTAAAATCTTAATATTTTCTTGGGTTATTCCAACAATATTGGATAAGTTAATAGAGTATTTGGTAATCTATTAATATCTGAGCCATGGAACTGAAGGTTCACTGCAGCCAGATGCATACTAGCAGGGTATGAACTCTAGGAAAAGTGACTTCAGATATGTATGATTTTCGGATACTATTGAGACTATATCCATGTTTTGTCTCTTATCACCATTGACAAACTTTATCGAAGTTATCTTGATTGGTTTAAATTTTGGCTTTTTTGAAAATCTTACCAACTGATTCAAATTTTTCGAAAATCATTTCTTTTCCTTCAGCCTCATATAGAAATTATACGTGAAATCTTGAACTCATTAGCACTGTTTTCCAACACATATTGGCCAAATCTCTTTTATGGTCCCATCCTTAATCATGATCAAACTTTAACTCTGATTATGCCATTTCGATTAATTTTGACCGTGCCTAAGTAAACTTTTATCATGCATAGGTCACCATTCTATTCTTGATCATGTTTTTCATGACTATATTGCTTTGCTACTACTTTAATCGTGCCATTTTTAATTTTGTATCTGATTATTCTTGTTCGTGTCTAATCGTGCCATCTGAAATTTCGAGGAAAAAAAATTTTTAGTGGTGGAAGATTTTTAATCCCACCTTTCCTGAGAATAATAAATTTTAGTATTTTCCTACCATTTTATAATTTTAAAAATAATTGTTTTTATTTATTTTGTATTTTTTTTGTTTTAATAAAAAAAGTTTTATACTATGAGAGAAGAAGGGGTGTAATCAAATGTTTATTCCTTATAATAAATATCAATTAAGCTAATCCCTAATCTTTCCTCTCTTAGCTATTGATGAAAATCACTGCCAATTTTATTTGAAATAATAATTGCCAATTTCGTTTACTTCAAATTTTTCCCTCCTAATTCTTTCCCCTTTTCCAAGGAAACTAACCACCTCAAAAACTCTATATAAACTCACACTCTCTCTCTCTCTCTCTCTCTCTCTCTCTCTCTCTCTCTCTCTCTCTCTTCCTCTCATTTTTCTTCTGCTATTGAAACCACATAGTAAAGCTCTCCAGTCTCTTCCTTCCCAAGTTCTTCCCCAAGTTTTGTTAGCTCTAACACTAAATTCGAAGAATCGGCCATGGCAGTGCAAGCATTAATTCCTTCGATGGCTGACGACCTCTCCACCACGGCTAGGAGCATCCCCATGGCTAGGCGCACGTCTTCATCGGCAGTAGCGCGCGAATAGCTTGCTCGAAACATCCTTCTTCTCTGACGGTTCGACGAGTCAAGCGTCGACGCGGTGATCTTTTCCAGATCTATTCTCTCCTTCACCACGAGCTCACCACTCCAGTCCGACGATAATCGAGGTGAGTTGTTTGAGTTCCTTGCAGAAGTCAGTTCATCTCTGATTATTTTTTGCACTGTAATCTTGGTTGTGGATTCAAACCTATACCGGAAGTCTTCTTCTCTGGTGAATTGTCGACGAACTGACAACAACATTCTGGTTATTCTCCCAGATCTGTTCATTTTGATCGACATTCTTCAAAGGAGACAATAATAAGTGACATCTTGATTCTTGAATTGTTATTGTGCTCGATTTTCCACTATTAGAGTCAAAATTCTTAATCAATTATTTTCTGTTTAAGACAATCGAATTCTTTTTGAGTGCTTAATTGTTGCCAATTTGATTGAGGTATTGATCAATGAGGATTTCGAGATCATTGTCTTTGAGTTCTTTTAATTTCCTTACGGAAGAAACAAAGGGAATATAGCCTTTATCAATCTTTCTACTGAATACAAACTGTTTGGTTAAATTTATAAACCAGGTCCTGTTCGTGTTTAATACGCGAAGGGCCGTGTCGGATACCAATTATCCTTGCTTTCGACGACAGGAGAGAACCTACTTCCTTCAGGTATCATTCCACTTTCTGTCGATCTCAATGAACACATAAGTTCGTATCTAGAAGTTGATGGGAGTGTTTAACAGGTCGGGTTATGAATTCTGTTGGGTTGGACGTGTCCAAGCAATGTAAGTTCCTTGTGTGTTCATGTCCGACCGTGAGGTTTCACCAGCAAAAGGAGGGCCGACTGGAACTGGGTTGCAGTATCTGTGTTTTGATCTTTGGGGTCTACAACCGTTGGCAGGAGAAAGGGGTTCACTTAACTAGGAGTTATTACTGAGCAGTTAACTTCAAATGTTACTGAGCATTCAATATTGGGTTATTAGAAATTCATTTGAATTTGTATAAGTTTGTGGGCTGGGTGTGTATTTGCTGAGTTGAATAAGTTGGTAGATCAAGCATTGGGTCGAGCTCTGTGCAGTACGGTGTTGTCAATTTAGATATTAAGTTTCCTTTAATATCAGTAGAGGAGTTATTTGGTTGCCAAAGCCATAATTGGTTGAAAGCCAACAGAAGGGAAGGTTTGGACTTTTTGAACTTTAGCTCTGTACATGAGTTGGGACGGGGGTCTATGTGCTCGTATAGCATTCGAGTTTGAGCCAAATATTATAATATCATGGTTTATATATGACTCTGTGTAGTTGTGTACACATTTTGCTGAGGAAGTAGTTGTGTGTAATTCAATTGCTTAGCAGTGATGGGCTGGAGATTGGGCCAGGCCTACTTAACCCGGATTTTAGAGTTGAACTTTTTGGAATTGTTAAAAGCTATTATTACCAAGATTGTTAAATTAGCATTACAATTCTTCTTAGTAATATTTCACAGCAAAGAAATTAGTATAGATTTGCCAATCTATAAGTCACCCCCAGTTTTCGAATTAGGGATATTTTCGTCATTTTCCAAGTTTTATAATTTTTGAAAATTTTATTTGATTTTATATGATTTTTAGGAATTTGTTTGGTTTAGTTTGAATTTTATCCAATTTGGACCTAAGTTGGAGACCCGGGTAGTCTGGACCCTAGTGGGACCCACATACTAGCTGGGCTTGGCCCACATGCCATCCTAACTAGGCTAGAGACCAATAAACCATACTCCCATGGCTTAACTAGTCAATTAGAGGCTTAATTAGTCGAATTAGAATTAAACCGAAACAAACCGAAACAAACCAAACCCGAACCGAACCCAACCTAAGTCTAATGGGTTGGGGGCCTAATGGGTCTCCACCCAAAACCTAATAGCCCCCCATGGTCGGCCAAGTAGCCACCTCCCCTCCTCTCTTTCTCCAAAACAAACCAAACTTCTCTCTCCCTCTCAAATTTCATTCTTTTCAAGCTTTTCTTCTCCAAGCAAAACCAAATTAGGTATGTCATTAATTCCCATTAATTTTCCTCTCTTACATTTATTTCTTCACAATAAGTGAAGAGGAGACCACCCTCTACACTTTGACCATAGGTTTATAGGTTTTCCTAAAAATCTAGTTTAAGAACTTATTTGGGGGTTTTCTTAAGTAGAGGAGTATATATGTATATATATACATGTGTATGTATTATATATATGTATTTGTGTTTGTGTGAGAGATATGTGTGTGTTTGTGAGAGAGTGGTGGTGGTGTTTGTGTGAGAGAGTGGTGTGTGTGTGTTTGTGAGAGAGTGGTGGTGGTGTGTGAGAGTGTCATGAGTGGTGTGTGAGTGTGTTTGAATATATATTTGAGAGTGTGTGTGTCTATATATATTTATGTATGTATGTATATATATATAGATATAAGTGTGTTTGTGTGTGTGTGTATATATATATATATATATATATATATATATATATATATATATAGATGGATAGATAGAGGACTATATACATATATATATATATATATATATATATATATATATATATATATATATATATATATATATAAATATATATATATATATATATATATATATATATATATATAGAGAGAGAGAGAGAAGGAGGAGTAGAAGAATTAGAGTAGAAGAATTAAAAGATGAAGAAGAAGAAGATATCAGCAGCAGCAGCAGCTGATTGCAGCAGCAGCAGCAATGCGCAGCTGCAGCAGCAGTCCAAGCCCCCATAGACCCCTTTTTAAGCCCTATACAACCCCCCCCCCCCCTATATACATATATGTATATATATATATATATGTGTGTGTGTATATATATATAGATAGTTAGATAGTTAGAAGATAAAATATAGGAAGAAGATTAGAAGAAGTTAGGAAGAGAATTAGAATAGGAAAGAATAAGAAGAAGTTAGAAAGAGAATTAGAATAGGAAGAATTAGGAGAAGAAGATTAGAAGAGAATGAGAGAAATGAGATTAGGAATTAGAAGAAGAGAATTAGAGAAGGGGAATTTGAAGAGGAGGAATTAGAAGAAGAAGAAGAATAGGAAGGGGAAAGTGGGAAATCAATTTAGGAGAGATCGGGTTAGAGGGTAAAATCGAGCTCCGACTATCGGAATGCGATGAAACTTGGGGGAGAGCTAGATTATATAAATTAGACTTTGCGGATAGGCTCCCGAGTTGAAATCGGGGTTTTAGGGCGACGGTATCGCACCGTACCATTGCGTATCTTGAGATATTCAAGATATCGGCAATAGGCCGCAAGATGGACTAGATATCCTACTACCCTAGAAATCTTGGTAGGTAACGAATGTATAGGCTAGTATCCTACTACCCTAGGGAGCACGGGTCGAAATACCAAGCGTAGGTAGGCTAACTTGGTATTCACCTAGGCTAGAAATTTACCTTTGTAAAGGATAAATTAGGATATTGGCCTACGGCCAAGATACGGGTTTAGAAGTCCAAGACAGACTTGGATATGGGTTGTAAGGGTTGGTAATGATTAGAAATAGTCGTCTAGACCTAGTCTTGACCTCGATTGACCACAGTTGACTTTTTAGACCAAAAGTCAACTATGGGTCAACACTTTACCCAATTTAGTCCCAAATTCCATTAAACTTGAGCAGTTGACCAAAAGTCAACTATTAGTCACCATTAACCAAGGGTTGACCTAGAGTTGACCAGAGTTGACCCGTTGACCAAAAGTCAACTGTAAGTCAACTTTCGACCTAGTTTGATTCGAATTGACTTCCAATGTTCTCCTATGACCAAGGTTGACCTAACTAGACTTGTCTTGACCTAGTATGACTTTGTTAGGCCTAATATGACTTAGAATTGACCCTGTACAATCTAATTTGACCTTGTTTGACCTAGATTGACTTAGTTTGACGTATCTTGACCTATTTTGACTCAGTATGACTTAATTTCACTGCCAAACCATTATATTGATACAGTATTCCATCTATAGGTCCTTGAGGTAATGTTCTTGGACTCAGTCGACTTCTTCATCATATCACAGGCGAGTACATTCTCTGATAATATTTCTGTTTTATGATATCGTCTTTGTTTCTAGTATTTAGTGTAGATATCCTTGTTCTCTTGACACATTGTTCACACGGATTGGTATTTGTCTGGATCCCATCATAAGATGTTATTCCTCTTATATATGGTATGCCTTGTTCAAGTCTTCCTAGTTCTTGTGTATTGTATAGACAGGATTCTTGCGAAGGTTAGCTACCTTCTCAGAGAATCACGTGTCATGACGTGTCATGACTGGATCCACTATATTAGTCAGGGATGGGGGTGTTAGCGTAGATATGTGATCAATACCCCACAGTATTATATTGTATCATCATTGTATAGTGTTAATCATACACTCACGTATGATTAGCCAGGCCAAACATTGTATCAAGTTCTAAGTCGATCACATGTTGAAACTAATACTAAACTCACATAGATATAGTTCCAGATTTTTGTACATGATTTATACTGTTTTCCTGTTCTTACATTCAGTTACAGTCTTGACATGCCTTACCATGATTCATGTACACATTATTTACCTCGTATATTCTCTCTATTTACTGCTATATTTTTTAATATCGTCTAACTAGAACTGATATTTGAGATTTGTGCTCGTTACATCCTGACTGGATATGTTGACAAAATTTTACAGACTATGGCGAGGAGGATTGTCCTACCTACTACGGTCCGGTTGACGTAGTGGGCTTAGACTTGGAGACCTTGGTTCAGCAGGGCTTAGCTCCGCCCGACGAGCCTCTAGTTTAGTTTAGTTAGAATAGACATTTTGGACTGGACCTTGTCTCCAGCTTGCTACTTATGTTATTATATTATATTTGGGATTATATAACCATATTACCTTGTGACTCTCTCTTTCTCTCGTTGTTGAGCTGGATATTGCACTTGTGGTTTTTATCTATCTAGTTTTCGTGCCATGATTCTTTCTTCTAGATTGTGATTGAGTTTATCAGTATTTCATACTGTATTCCTCCGTGCGGAGATGATAGGTTATTATATACTGTTGTTAGCTAGTAGACCTACAGCGTTCTACTTCGTTTTTACGGTGTAGGCTGGGCGTGGTCACGCACTTGTGCCCCTACCTAGGGTGCGGGTCGTGACACTATATGTATATATATGTTACTCTTACTAAGATTTAGATAGGCAATAAATAGTTTAAAGTACTTTCTAAATATTATTATATATATGTTACTCTTACTAAGATTTAGATAGGCAATATATGCTGGAGACTCAGAGAGCCCAGGCCGAGGCCCAGCAGAGACAGACAGACACGATGCGTCAGGCCATGGAGGATGTCCATCAGTTGGCCCTTGTAGCCGTGGAGCAGAGGGCTCCGCATCATGGGACGTGTATGAGGTACGAAGATATCTAGGACTTCAAGAAGCTCGGGCCCCGTGACTTTAGCGGGACCGAGGGTGTGGTCTATGCAGATGATTGGCTCGAGGATATCGAGCGGCAGATGAGGGCTTTTCGCCTCACAGACGACCTGAAGGTCGAGGCGGTGGGTTTGCAGTTGCTAGACATTGCACACACCTGGTTCAGGAATGAGCCAGCCCTAGCTGGAGAGGGCCATACTTGGGCAGAGTTTAAGCTTCTCTTCAAGGAGAAGTTATTTTCCCCTACGGACAAGATTGACCTGGTACGGCAGTTCCAGGATCTGCAGCAGGACAGTTTATCTGTGGAGGAGTACGTCGCAGAGTTCGGTCGTCTGAGCCGATACGCGGAGTACATGGTTCGTGACCCGGAGATCAAGGCGAGCCATTTCAGAGAGGGGCTGATCTGGGACATCAAGATCCTCATTCCCTCCTTTTATGAGACTTATACCCAGATCTATACGGAGGCCCGCAAGGTAGAGCGGGAGTGGGGCCTGAAGCCCAAGAGGGACCGTGATCTATTTTCGGGGACTACTAGCAGCGCGGGGGCTGCTAACCATCCTCAACTCCAGCATCATTCTATTCCACAACGCCGCAGCAGATTCCTGCTCCGATTAGGGCACCAGTTCAGCAGGTGCCCGGGCAGCAGCAGCAGGGACCGTCGCAGCAGGCACCTACTTGCCACTACTGCAAGAGGTCCGGACATCTCTGGGAGGTTTGTAGGAGACGTTTGGGTGTGTGCCTATACTGTGGCACCGAGGGACATCAGGCGAGGGATTGTCCTTCGAACCATCGTCGTGCAGCTCAGGGAGCACAAGGTAGGCCACCTATGGCACCGCATCATGCCCTCCACCAGCAGCGGGATATGCCCCGCCAGGGCAGGGCATTTGCGATGACAGTTGAGGATCCTGCAGGCATTGGACTAGGAGGTAGGGTCTTGCTCTTTCTTTTACCTGTTCTTTCCGCCCATTGATTGATGATTGCTTTCTTAGTACCTTTTGTAATGCCCCGCTCCGCATCGGTACATTACGTTGAGTCGTTGACTCAAAGAGTTGTGTTGACCCGATGAGGTATCGATGCAAATCGATACAAGAGTTACGTTGGCCAAAGGTAAGCTTTGAGTCGGTTGGAATCTATGAATCGAATCGATGCAAAGGATAAGTCCCGTCTGAGCAAGTGCTGATGTTAGTTGATCTGGTGTGCAGGCTATGCTTTTACGCTGGACGATAAGAGGTCGACATTTTACCTTATGCAGTAAAGTGTCTGTGAAACTAAATCGTGGCCTTGCAACAGATTGTGGCATGGGCACGATAGGCCAAATCAACCGAGTAGTTCAAAGGAATGGCTAAGTCTGAGAGTTAGCTATGCGATCGAGTTATGGAAGCGAGACGCTTCAGCACGGCAGAACGGCAAGGCGTATCGATTTAAGGTGGACGGGTTCTTGACTCCCTCTCCCTATTCCTTCACGTCTAATAAAATATGTTATGGTATGCATAAGATGCTATCAAATTAGCGAGCATGGCTCGGCGACAAAAGGTCTAAGTATGTGTCGAACACTAAGATAGAACATTGAACAATCGAACAATTGAAGCGACGTGCATCAAGTGCACGAGTCACGATAGGGCATGATGGTAGAACATTGAAAGACAATATCGAGATGTGCATCATGTGCACGACTACGAGAATATTGAACTCTAGGCGTAGAACATTGATTATGGTGCTGAGCGTGCCTTCGCGCACTTATGTACGAAAAGACTAAGTAAATACGGAAGTAGGCTATACGAATAACATTATGAACGGGACGCGTGAATATGAGTACGAGACGACTAAGCCGTTGGGCGTCGTGCATCAATATAGATGTGTTGGGGCATAACGCCGACGGAGCTCCCCATATGAATGGTGGATTATGTTTATGAGACGCGAATATGTTTATGGATCGAGACTATGTTTATGGAACGCGAGATGGATTGGAATGTATGACTTGTATGTTATGGCGCGTATTGCATGGTCAATGGACTCGGATGGCCCGTGCACGGGTGCGGCTTCCCTCGAACGGTTACGCCACGGTGCCGGGACCGTTCGACCTAGGAGGGAATTATGTGTGGTATTTATGGTGCATATCATTCGGACGGATTGCGACCGTCCAGTGCTGTGATAAGCTATGATATCCGTAAGTTTGGGATCCTTCGGATACTGGGCTAGCAACCCATATCGAAGTGATTGTAGGCTTACACATAAGAGATGCCAAGTCCATTATGGTACGAAACACCGTGACCTTCATATAGTTAGGGCCGGTGGGCTGAGATGAGAGCTGGGTTCAGGCGCAGGGCCTGTCACTCATTATGCATATGTTTACGTTTATGATTGGTCGGTTTCGTGATTCGTATGTTTGCTTATGCTAAGTTCTAACCACTACAGGCTAGGCAATATGGGACGAAGATGTGCACAAACACTATGTTTATGTTTAAGATTATGCCTAACTGTATCTGCTGCAGGAACATGATATGGGACACGATTATAATAAGTTGCTATATGAAATTGCCATGAAACTGATCCTAAGGCTAAGTAGAAAGATCACAAATAAAGATGCATGTTTCACTAAATGATTTAGTGTTTGGTTTGGGTGCGAGCGGGTTTTGATCAGTACGAAGCGAGGACGAAAGCACTAATCTCCTACTAGTTTATGTGCAGGCTCAGGTTATGATCGGCTCGGGGCGGAGCTTGGCTTGGACGTGCCGAGGCATGGAGTCCTTGGCGTTCAAGAGGAGCTACCGCATAGGCGTTCGGACTTGCGACATGGAGATGTTCGGCCGTAGACTACTTGGTGGCTATAAAGAGGCATAATGTATGGAACAATGTAATCCTTTGTTAGCTAGAGAGATCATGAGCGTCGTAGCCAATTGGCATTTTATGTTGGACTATTCAGAGCCTTTGTAACCTTCAGTTCATTATGAATAAAAGAGATTCTTATGTTATACTCTGTTTTCCTTCCGCTGCTTATGTTATCAATTTAGGATAAACGCTATGTGCACTGTTATCTTGCCTTGCACGAGTGTAACTCCAGGCTCGTGCGGCATCACGCCCCAGCGAGGACGTTGATTCGGGTAAAATCTAGCGAGGATGAGCGATTTTCCGGATCGGGGCGTGACAAGTTGGTATCAGAGCATTTCCATCCTTTGGACCGTGCATGAATCTCTTTGAACCTCAGTTGCTTCGATATCGAAATTCAGTTGACTCTAAGTTGTTTCCACAACCGCATGGCTCATGGATCTGCTCGACGCTACATTGGATGTTCCATACAATAAGTCTATATTAAGTGTGTACGTCCGCCACAAGTATGTCGTAACTATTACGATATCTTCGAGTGCTATCGAAGAGTGTCGATTGCACAAAGTGCAACGAGTTATGAAATGTTGGTTACACGGAGTGCAACATGTTATGGAATGTTGGTCGCACGAAGTGCAACGAATATGGTGATGTTGGTTGCATGAAGTACAAGAGTATATGTATTGTTGGTCGCACGCAGTGCGAGGAGTTATGTGTTGGCGGTCGCACGAAGTGCGAGGAAATATGTGTTGTTGGTTGCACAAAGTGCAACGAGTTGACATGTGAGGCGATGCATATTATGTGGCTATGCGAATGGTTATGTGTTATCGGTTGCACAGAGTGCAGCAAGTCGTGAATCGTTCGTTGCATCGGTGCAACGAGTTGATACGGTAAGATGCGTGTTGTATGGCTATACGGATGGATAGCGATATGTTAAGCGAGATTGAGTAAAGACCTTAAGTATCGAGAATAAATTGTTGCACGTGTTCAATAAGCGAGATTGGAAAATCGTGGATGCGATAATAACGAGTCGAGTTGAGTGGGCGAACGTTTATGTTGGCCGTATGTCGCGTTGAGTTTTGAATAAGCGAATGTTGCGGGTGTAATCGATATGATTGCCAAGGCACGGTTAGATTGAATGTGTGTCAAACTTGAACTAACGCTAAAGCTGGGATCGAAAGGATCGCCATACGGGATAGTTGATTGAAAATAGATGTCGGACCTATGCGGAGTGTAATGTCGAGTAATGACTCGATTTCGAGTGGTATATGCAATACCAATTATGCGAGCAAGTGTAGCGAGACATTATATCAATAATGATAGGCTCGATTCCTGAATGGTATATGGAATACCACTTAGCGATAGCTCTGTTAAGCCGTTTGGTGACTTGCGATAGATTTTATCGAGACAATTATGTCGGTTATGATAGGTTTGTCTATAACGGACGGAATAGTATCGAGACTCGAGCGAGAATGACTTGATAGAAGTCGATGCAAGCATGCTTCGGTGAATTGAGTTGAACAATTATGTGTGAAGTCGTACTTATGGATGATACGTCGGACGAAGAGTCCTTAAGAGTAAGTCGAACGATAGATGGAGCATATACGAAGGAATGTTACGTCGAGGAAGTAGTCGACCTGGTCAAATATACGTAAGCTAGTACAAAGACTTGTCGGAACATGTTAAGTAGGTGCGAAGAAATCGTACCAACGAATTTGGGTTAGCGCGATGAGTTGGTAGCACGACTTTGGAAGTACGAGTTAGGGATATGAGATTGAATATGTGAATTGGAAATTGTGTTACGATTATGGAAGTGAGTTATAATAGAATGAATCTTGATAAGTGCGAGACTTGATTCGTATTCGAGTTCGGATAATGGCAATGATTACAACGGGTTTGAGCTTATGAGAAAGGAAGATGTTCAAGTTATGCATATCGACGATGGTATTGAGGCGTATCAAAGACGATATGCAATAACTCGGGGATACTCTGATCGAATGAACGAAAATTATGTTGAGCATTGCTGTTGGATAAATAGGATGAAAGTTAAGTTATGGCAATTGGGATGATAACGGTAGGAGTGCTTCGGGAGATTTAAGAATGGATGGATATTGCTTGGATGAAAACGAAGGTATCTGGACTGCTTCACGGATCACCACTATGTTGACATTCTTGTCTTGAGCGAGCGCAATACCAGCCTCGCACATGCGTCACGTCAAATTAGGACGATCATTCCGCGTGAGCACTGGTATGGTGATTCATCCAGTGGGGATGATCGAACTTGTAAGGCGTGGCAAATTGGATATGGACTTGTGGTTTGATGCGAACGTCGTTCGAGGATGGTTTCGATGAGTATGGAATGTGTTGAGCTATGATCACGAATAGGTAATCTCGGACTTGAGGCGAGTAGATGTCATACGACTAACAAAGATGGTCGACGGTAGTGCATAAGTGATTCGAGTAGTTATCGGCGCATCAGTTGCGCGGGGGATAGATAAATTATGAATTCGTGATATATGTCGGATTGAGTAAAGTCCCATAGGAAGCGTCGAGAATTGATTTGGCTCTGCGATAGGATATAGCATGGTTCGTTGTAACTGTCCCTCGTTGATGATCTTCAATTATCGAGCGTAGTTTCGGGGCAGATGACCCTATGAGACTTGACCGCCAAATCAAGTGAATGTTGAAGTCCCATAGGATGACCCTAAAGAAGTCGCGTAAGAAAATTTGTCGAGGATAAAGAATGATGTAGTGCATGTTGAGGATAAGTCTAAGCGAGTAAGTATCGTATTCCGTAAGTTAGCGAGTAGCCTTCGACTAGATCGAGACGGATAAAAAAGTTACGGTCGATTGAATAGGTGTTGAGGAACGTGCTTGGCATAGTGATGCGGTGGGGCAATTGTAAGGATTTTTGTAATACGCGAGAGCGACGAATAATAGAATGACCCTAAGAGTTGCGTCGTAGATCGATTTGGGTAACGGTTAGGCTATGTGTGTTGAGCGCACGATTTATGTTATGAAATGAACCAGTCGGGATTGAATCGAAGATTGAGTAAAGGATTCATACTCGGTCGAGAGTAGGAGATGGACGTATCGTAAGAGACCTTGGGTCGGAAAGATTGTTGCCTTTGAGCGTCATAGACTCAAGTTGACCTCTTGTGTCAGGGGAGCGCGAGCATGATGTCTGGATAAGTTACCTAGCGGGGGTAGCCCAGACGCGATGCGTAGGCAGTTCGAGGATGCGGGTTGTATGGAGATAGTTGTGTGCGAGATCGATTACGGATTGTAGGCAAAGGAACTTGTGACATGTTGACTTAGTCCATGTCGTTAAGGCCAAATATTATGAATGATTGGATGAAAGACTTGAGTTATGCGAGAGATAGGAAACGGTTGGGCGAATAGGCGTTGTGGAAGCTTGTTGCGATCGGATGCGCAATGACTTGTGCAATGCGAGTGTTAGGTGGCCGACGAGAAACTTATGAGATCGAAGTTACGGGTTTGAATCAAGTTAGGTGCATAGATGTATAGAAGAGGATTTCATGTTATGGGATGATGCATACAAGAAGTATTTGGAAATATGTGCTAAGATCTGACTAAGTCGAATACATAATGATTGGTGTTTGAGGATTTAAGTTGAACATGTTAGTTGTTCTAATATCCTACAACTAAGCTTGGCTGAAATGCATATATTGGTGGGACGCCTAAAATATGTGTATGATCCAAACTAAGTCGTATGATTCAAACGATAGTGGCACGAGATCATGAAACGATCTATGCGGGACACTTGGATTTAAGTGTTGGTTTCGGTTCGAGGACGAATCTGATTTTGAGTGGTATATTATGTAATGCCCCGCTCTGCATCGGTGCATTACATTGAGTCGTTGACTCAAAGAGTTACGTTGACCCGATGAGGTATCGATGCAAATCGATGCAAGAGTTACGTTGGCCAAAGGTAAGCTTTGAGTCGGTTGGAATCTATGAATCGAATCGATGTAAAGGATAAGTCCCGTCTGAGCAAGTACTGATGTTAGTTGATCTGGTGTGCATGCTATGCTTTTATACTGGACGATAAGAGGTCGGCATTTTGCCTTATGCAGTAAAGTGTCTGCAAAACCAAATCATGGCCTTGCAACGGATTGTGGCATGGGCGCGATAGGCCAAATCAATCGAGTAGTTCAAAGGAATGGCTAAGTCCGGAAGTTAGCTATGCGATCGAGTTATGGAAGCGAGACGCTTCAGCACGGCAGAACGGCAAGGCGTATCGACTTAAGGTGGGCGGGTTCTTGACTCTCTCTTCCTATTCCTTAACGTCTAATAAAATATGTTATGGTATGCATAAGATGCTATCAAATTAGCGAGCGTGGCTCGGCGACAAAAGGTCTAAGTATGTGTCGAACACTAAGATAGAATATTGAACAATCGAACAATTGAAGCGACGTGCATCAAGTGCACGAGTCGCGATAGGGCATGATGGTAGAACATTGAAAGACAATATCGAGATGTGCATCATGTGCACAGCTCCGAGAATATTGAACTCTAGGCGTAGAACATTGATTATGGTGCTGAGCGTGCCTTCGCGCACTTATGTACGAAAAGACTAAGTAAATACGGAAGTAGGCTATGCGAATAACATTATGAACGGGACGCGTGAATATGAGTACGAGACGACTAAGCCGTTGGGCGTCGTGCATCAATATGGATGTGTTGGGGCATAACGCCGATGGAGCTCCCCATATGAATGGTGGATTATGTTTATGAGACGCGAATATGTTTATGGATCGAGACTATGTTTATGGAATGCGAGATGGATTGGAATATATGACTTGTATGCTATGGCGCGTATTGCATGGTCAATGGACTCGGATGGCCCGTGCACGGGTGCGGCTTCCCTCGAACGGTTACACCGAGGCGCCGGGACCGCTCGGTCTAGGAAGGAATTATGTGTGGTATTTATGGTGCACATCATTCGGACGGATTGCGACCGTCCAGTGCTGTGATAAGCTATGATATCCGTAAGTTTAGGATCCTTCGGATACTGGGCTAGCAACCCGTATCGAAGTGATTGTAGGCTTACACATAAGAGATGCCAAGTCCATTACGGTGCGAAACACCGTGACCTTCATATAGTTAGGGCCGGTGGGCTGAGATGAGAGCTGGGTGCAGGCGCAGGGCCTGCCACTCATTATGCATATGTTTATGTTTATGATTGGTCGGTTTCGTGATTCGTATGTTTGCTTATGCTAAGTTCTAACCACTGCAGGCTAGGCAATATGGGATGGAGATGTGCACAAACACTATGTTTATGTTTAAGATTATGCCTAACTGTATCTGCTGCAGGAACACAATATGGGACACGATTATAATAAGTTGCTATATGAAATTGCCATGAAACTGATCCTAAGGCTAAGTAGAAAGATCACAAATAAAGATGCATGTTTCACTAAATGATTTAGTGTTTGGTTTGGGTGCGAGCGGGTTTTGATCAGTGCGAAGCGAGGACGAAAGCACTAATCCCCCACTAGTTTATGTGCAGGCTCAGGTTATGATCGACTCGGGGCGGAGCTTGGCTTGGACGTGCTGAGGCATGGAGTCCTTGGCGTTCAAGAGGAGCTACCGCATAGGCGTTCGGACTTGCGACATGGAGATGTTCGACCGTAGACTACTTGGTGGCTATAAAGAGGCATAATGTATGGAACAATGTAATCCTTTGTGAGCTAGAGAGATCATGAGCGTCGTAGCCAATTGGCATTTTATGTTGGGCTATTCAGAGCCTTTGTAACCTTCAGTTCATTATGAATAAAAGAGATTCTTATGTTATACTATGTTTTCCTTCCGCTGCTTATGTTATCAATTTGGGATAAACGCTATGTGAACTGTTATCTTGCCTTGCACG
>JANAVB010032018.1:6392940-6475440 GCA_029216955.1 Iris pallida | reverse complement strand
ATCGGAACGCGATGAAACTTGGGAGAGACCTAGATTATATAAATTAGACTTTGCGGGTAGGCTCCCGAGTTGAAATCGGGATTTTAGGGCGACGGTATCGCACCGTACCATTGCGTATCTTGAGATATTCAAGATATCGGCAATAGGCCGCAAGATGGACTAGATATCCTACTACCCTAGAAATCTTGGTAGATAACGAATGTATAGGCTAGTATCCTACTACCCTAGGGAGCACGGGTCGAAATACCAAGTGTAGGTAGGCTAACTTGGTATTCACCTAGGCTAGAAATTTACCTTTGTAAAGGGTAAATTAGGATATTGGCCTACGGCCAAGATACGGGTTTAGAAGTCCAAGATAGACTTGGATATGGGTTGTAAGAGTTGATAATAATTAGAAATAGTCGTCTAGACCTAGTCTTGACCTCGGTTGACCACAGTTGACTTTTTAGAGCAAAAGTCAACTATGGGTCAACACTTTACCCAATTTAGTCCCAAATTTCATTAAACTTGAGCAGTTGACCAAAAGTCAACTATTAGTCACCATTGACCAAGGGTTGACCTAGGGTTGACCTAGAGTTGACCAGAGTTGACCCGTTGACCAAAAGTCAACTATAAGTCAACTTTCGACCTAGTTTGATTCAGATTGACTTCCAATATTCTCCTATGACCAAGGTTGACCTAACTAGACTTGTCTTGACCTAGTATGACTTTGTTAGGCCTAATATGACTTAGAATTGACCATGTACAATCTAGTTTGACCTTGTTTGACCTAGATTGACTTAGTTTGACGTGTCTTGACCTATTTTGACTCAGTATGACTTAATTTCACTTCCAAACCATTATATTGATACAGTATTCCATCTATAGGTCCTCGAGGCACTGTTCTTGGACTCAGTCGACTTATCCATCACATCACAGGCGAGTACATTCTTTGATAATATTTCTGTTTTATGATATCGTCTTTGTTTCTAGTATTTAGTGTAGATATCCTTGTTCTCTTGACACATTGTTCACACGGATTGGTATTTGTCTGGATCCCATCATAAGATGTTATTCCTCTTATATATGGTATGCCTTGTTCAAGTCTTCCTAGTTCTTGTGCATTGTATAGACAGGATTCTTGCGAAGGTTAGCTACCTTCTCAGAGAATCACGTGTCATGACGTGTCATGACTGGATCCACTATATTAGTCAGGGATGGGGGTGTTAGCGTAGATATGTGATCAATACCCCACAGTATTATATTGTATCATCATTGTATAGTGTTAATCATACACTCACGTATGATTAGCCAGGCCAAACATTGTATCAAGTTCTAAGCCGATCACATGTTGAAACTAATACTAAACTCACATAGATATAGTTCCAGATTTTTGTACATGATTTATACTGTTTTCCTGTTCTTACATTCAGTTACAGTCTTGACATGCCTTACCATGATTCATGTACACATTATTTACCTCGTATATTCTCTCTATTTACTGCTACATTTTTAATATCGTCTAACTAGAACTGATATTTGATATTTGTGCTCGTTACATCCTGACTGGATATGTTGACAAAATTTTACAGACTATGGCGAGGAGGATTGTCCTACCTACTACGGTCCGGTTGACGTAGTGGGCTTAGACTTGGAGACCTTGGTTCAGCAGGGCTTAGCTCCGCCCGACGAGCCTCTAGTTTAGTTTAGTTAGAATAGACATTTTGGACTGGACCTTGTCTCCAGCTTGCTACTTATGTTATTATATTATATTTGGGATTATATAACCATATTACCTTGTGACTCTCTCTTTCTCTCGTTGTTGAGCTGGATATTGCACTTGTGGTTTTTATCTATCTAGTTTTCGTGCCATGATTCTTTCTTCTAGATTGTGATTGAGTTTATCAGTATTTCATACTGTATTCCTCCGTGCGGAGATGATAGGTTATTATATACTGTTGTTAGCTAGTAGACCTACAGCGTTCTACTTCGTTTTTACGGTGTAGGCTGGGCGTGGTCACGCACTTGTGCCCCTACCTAGGGTGCGGGTCGTGACACTATATGTATATATATGTTACTCTTACTAAGATTTAGATAGGCAATAAATAGTTTAAAGTACTTTCTAAATATTACTTGATAATTGAATATCTATTAAATAGTGTAAGTTCTAGATGTTAGTTTAGTAAATTATTTAGATTCTAATTGTTATCTAGGTAATAATATATTATTTTCTTGCTAGTTATATAGATTAAACTAGGATTATATTAATATCTAGCAAGGTTATGGTTAGAAAAATAATTTAGTTAACTAATGTCTTTGTTTAGACTCTAACCAACTTGTACTCAATCTAGGTGGACATGGAGATTTATATTCAATCTTCCAGAGTAAGGGAAGTACACCGACTTGAAATCTTTACTTTGTATTTCTGTCTTGCTTCATGTTCTCTCATATTAGACATGTTGTACACACGATTGGTTATGTGCTTCTGGTTATGGTACTTATCGTGTTCTTATTCTTTACTTGTACATTGGGGGAGGAAAAATACTACAGATATGTGACCAAGTCCAAACGTTAGTTAGGCATTGCATAATAACTTAGGTCTCACATGGTGCACGTAGGACTCTAAGCCGTACCAATACTTGTGCTTATTCATCTGCTTATCCCAGATGGTCACATATTCTAGTAGCTATTTCAAATTTACTATTGCATTAATTGTCTTGTTCATTGTTCCAGTTTTTGTACTATAGTTTCATATTCTAGTTCTTGTATTATAGTTCATATTGCAGTTTATTACTTGTGCATTTCAGTTCGCTTTGTATAGTGTTTCTTGTCGGGATTGTACTTTGCTCCTTTTCTGACTGGATACATTACATGTATACTTGAGGATGTTGTACCACTTATATGGACTAGAGCTTGAGGCCATAGTGAGCAGAATGACATGATTCAAGACATCGGATTTGCAAAGAAATAGCCTAGTTCATTTCTAGTTTTGTTTTAGAGATTTTATCTTGTATATTGTATTGAGATTTCAGAGTTGTATATTTTATTTTGGTTATCGGATTTGTCTCCGATATTATTATTTCTTTTATTGTAATAATGACTAAGTGTAGTGACTCTCTGGGAACGTTTATAGATGATGTGGATGTTTATTTTACCTTGTGCTTTTGAGTTTTCCTTAGACTTGTACAACTTACTGCGTTGCGTCTTCCAATGTAGGCTGGGCGTGTCTGAGTCGTATCCGATCATTCGGGAGCGGGTCTTGACAAAACCCTCAACAATCAAAGTCAATAAATTCTACCTAACAACATGCAAGATCATGGTTCTACTGGTCGTGATTTCATATCTCAAGCAGGGTCACTACACTATCTACCACAGCAAAAAGCATTCCAACAGCTACTGATGAAATCACACAAACAAGATGGAAAATGACAGGAAGAAGAACAAAAAAAGGCAGACCTGCTAACTCGTCACCCGTAGCATCGGCCTCCTCGACCGTCAATGCAAAAGTCCTGCCCCTCTGGGGTATATCCCTAAGTCATGATGCTGACATAGGGACCAAGTTAGGATTTTTTAATGTATTTATGGTATCTTTTTTCTTATAAGGAGGCAAATGAGAGTTGTCTAAATATGCTTCGAGAGATTCAAGGGACTCCATCAATTCTACAAGAGATCCATGCTTTGAATAGGTTCTTGTACTTCAAGATATAAGAAGGGATATGATCGAAGAGTCGTCTTCTCCATCAGGTCGAAATTGTCACTGTCGCTGTCGGTGGACAACTGTTGCGAGGTGAACGAGTCCTAGTTAGGGTTGTGGATTATCTTTATGATATCAATTATAATCTTGTATTTTCTTCTTGAGAAGTGTAATGGGTCGACTCTTGGGATAAGAAAGTCAATTGACATATTTGTATTTGCAATCTTTTATAAATAAAAGGTTGGGACTTGTCCGGATGGTCATAGCCACCACATATCGTACGTTTGATCTTGCACGGTAAATTGTTGTTTGTATTTTCCTTATAATTTTGGTGGTTGATGTTGGTTATTGTTTGTTGCGCAACGACTACTCACTAACTAGACCAAAGAAAATACCACCAATGCTCGGACCATCCATCTATATTTAACTTAGGCCATCTCCAATGGGGGTTCTATCACCCCTATTTATGTGGTAGAAATCAATTCTAGAAAAAAACTTCTCCCAATAGATTTCTATCCTATACTGTGGTGATGTAGGACGGAGAGTTTCTATGAAGGTTTCTACATGTAATTTTTTTATAGAAATTCTCTATCTCTGGTACCAATTAATATTGGTAATTTCTATGGGCACTACCAAAATTGCTAGGGGGCATCAATTGCTAGGGGGCAGCCCATCAATGTGGAGAAATTGCTAGGGGCACCCAAAAATTGCTAGGGACAGCCCAACCCCCCCAAACCCAAAAATTTCATTTCATTTTCATTATTCACTCTCTCTCCTCAAGAAGAAAAGAAAGAAAGCTCTCTCCCTCTCCCTCTCCATCTCCTAAACCCTAATTTCTTCTTCTCCATCACTCCATTCTCAATTCCTCCACGAAGATTCTCGAAAAGATGACACGCAAGTCAAAGCAACCGGAATCCAGGTACGTTATTCCCTAATTTCTTTGAAATTTCTTTACATTATATTCGAAACCCTCGAATTGGTTTAATTCTTGAATTTTTTTTGTAAAATAGGTTTATAATCTCTTGCACGTTCTCTTCCCTTATTTTCGAACACATGAAACCCAAAATTTATGTTGAAACCCTAACCCTAGAACATGACAAAATAGGATTTCGTTAGTGGAGTTCGGCTTGCTCGACAGTAGGACTGCCAGGAATGTGGCAGTCCGAATGAAAATTAGGACTGCCACAGTCCTGGCAGTCCTATTCTGAAAGAGGACTGCCAGGAATGTGGCTGTCCTAATTTTCATTAGGACTGCCACATTCCTGGCAGTCCTACTTGTTATGACATAGGAGTTGGGTTAGTGCATGTTGTTTCTATTACTTACAAGTGTATGTTGTCATGCAGTCCACCGAACAAAAGAATACGGCCCACCGTGTCAAAGCGGAAGGAACGTGTGGAGTGTCCTCGCAAGCGTCCGATAACAATTATCGAACCGGTGCCCGAAGCTCGGTCTCGGACATCGCCACCGGCACGTCAAGCTCGATCGAAGCAACGAGCTCCTACTCCTACGCCTCCTTCCGACGACGACGACGACCTGCCAATTGCCCAACTCCTATCACGTCAAGAGGGTTCTACGCCATTTGAGGAGGTCGGTCCTTTTGAGGAGGCCGGTCCTTCTGAGCCGCCTGTCCGTCCGCCCGGTTGCTCGATGTTGGTTTCTTTTGAGAACCACATTGCGTACGAAATATGGAAAAACCCGGTATGTACATGACGTTTGTAAACGGTAGTATACTTTTCAAATATGTATTTCATAATTGATATGTATTTTGTTGTATACAGAGGACATATCGTATCCTTAGGGCTGTGAGTCACGACAAGAAAACCGTGTCCTGGCAGTTTACAAGCTTATCCGAGGCCGTCCGGAGCAAAATCATACCGAGCGGCTTGCACAATTTGGCACAAAACGCCTACCGAACAATGGATAGTGCCCTAATATCCGCCTTCGTGGAGAGATGGCACCCGGAGACGAACACATTTCATCTCTCAGCATGGGAGATGACCATTACACTCGACGACGTCTACCAGATATTGGAGCTGCCAGTGACCGGGCGTGTAATGACCAAAGAACATTACACGAATGAGAAATCTGTGAAATGGTACGAGAAGATCGTCAAGTTCGTCTCAGATCACCTTGGAGTTACGGCTACGAGTTTTACAACTCTACCAGGCTTCAAGAAGTCGTACGGAATTCCTCTATCATTTCTGGTGGACCAGTTCATGAATATGGAGGTGGATGACGATGACGAAGAGACGGTCAACGCGGTGGCTCGTGCGTATATATTGTTCGTCCTGGGAACGGTCGGCATTCCGGACAAGTCCGGTAAGTCGATACATGCTCGGTACATGCTAAACTTATCTGAAGTGGATGACTTCATGGAGATATCCTGGGGAAACGGTATCCTGGCCAACCTTTACCGCGAGCTCGGCATCGCATCCCGTGTCGGGACTAAGACTATGGCCGGCTGTCAGACTCTGCTACATGTAAGAAAACTTCTAACAATTTAATCTTGTATACTTAAATTTGTTGTTTTAATTTTTACTATTTGTTGTTTGAATAGGCATGGATATACGAGCACTTTCCGATGCTTAGACGGGCTGACGAAAACCCAGCGTATCTTGAACACCTTCCCCGAGTGTGTCGATGGAGGCCATCCCAGCTGGAAATAAAAAGTTGGCAAACACTGGCTTCCATTCGTAAAGTATTAGACAGTTTGGTGCCAGAAGAGGTACTATTATTTGACTAACTTTTTCATGTTAATTTTGTATTGTTGTTAACTTCATTCCTACAGATTTTTTGGAATCCATACCGGGATTTACGTGAGTTGAATCGTGAGATCCAACCGGTTTCTTTATTTCATGGCATGATCACATGCTATGAAATCACAGAGCCGTACATGCCCGACAGAGTACTTCGTCAGTTCGGCTTCGTGCAAACTGTGCCGAAGCGCACATTACGGCTGTTGGAGCCTCCGTGCGGAACCCAACCTTTAATTTACAAACCGGCAGAATTCGACTGGGTGACCGACTTTTACTCGGAGTGGCAACGACATGTACTTCGGGAATCTGAGAGACGACCGGTCACCGAGATGGTCGACTGCAGCGAGGACTACATGCAGTACTTCCTGGGGGTCGGACATCCTAAGTTGTCGAACCCTACCAACCCAGGTCCCATGGCCGTCGGAGCAGTTGGAGCTCTTCCTTCCAAGAATGTCTTGTATGCTGGGTTGGTGAGAATGGTGAGTTCCGTATTTGTAATAAGACTGAGATTTTTATGTTTGTAGACTTAATTCATTTATACTTTTATTTTCAGTCTCAAAGGGTGAAGGAGTTGGCGCAGACACTGCGGAGAGGTTGCCAAAGTGATGACTGTGTCGCCGTCGCCAACGAGCTTCAGCGCATCGACGACGTGGTCGACTTCCCCTTCATGAACAATAGGGAGTCTCGTTCCAAGGCCCAGCATGATATGTAGATGGATTTTGATATTTTTTATGTTTCAAACTTTAGTTGGCTGTGGATTAGTAACGTACACTTGATGAATTATTGTGGATATTTGAACTATGTGGCAATTTGAACTCTGTGGCAATTTGAACTTTGTGACAATTTGAACTATGTGGCAATTTCAACTTTTGTCATGAATTTGAACTCTGTTACAATTTGAACTCTGTGGCAATTTGAACTTTGTGGCAATTTAAACTCTGTGGCAATTTGAACTCTGTGGCAATTTCAACTTTTGTGCTGAATCTTAACTCTGTGGCAATTTGTGATGAATCTTTGAGTCTCTGTGTGTTGAGTCCCACAAAGAAATCATCACACAGAGTATCAGTATCAGGACTGCCCAACCCATGGCAGTCCTACACTGAAGTAGGACTGCCAGGATCCTGGCAGTCCTGTCTAAAACTTGCTGTAACAGCAAGTTTTGGATAGGACTGCCAGCATCCTGGCAGTCCTACATCAGTGTAGGACTGCCATGGTTGTGGCAGACCTAACTTTGAGTCTCTGTGTGAATTTTATTCACACATAAATTCATCACAGAGACTCAAAGTTAGGACTGCTCAACCCATGGCAGTCCTAAACTGAAGTAGGACTGCCAGGACCCTGGCAGTCCTGCCTAAAACTTGCTGTAACAGCAAGTTTTGGATAGGACTGCCAGCTTCCTGGCAGTCCTACATCAGTGTAGGACTGCCATGGTTGTGGCAGTCCTAACTTTGAGTCTCTGTGTGAATTTTATTCACACATAAATTCATCACAGAGACTCAAAGTTAGGACTGCCCAACCCATGGCAGTCCTACACTGAAGTAGGACTGCCAGGACCCTGGCAGTCCTACTTCAGTGTAGGACTGCCATGGGTGGGGCAGTCCTGATACTGATACTCTGTAACAGTTTCTCAAACTGAAACGATGTGACAGTGGACACTCACATAACACAGATAAGACACAAGTAGGTACATATAACACAAGTAGACACAGGTAAACACATATAACACAGGCAGGCACATATAGTACACAGGTAGGCACATATAACACAGGTACGCAAAATCAAACAAATATAACTCAAATTTTCTATATATATATTACTGGACTTCATATTTCACTGTATACAAAAGTGGTCCTCCATATACAAAATGTTAGACTGTAAATATATCTATACTTAGTCGATTTCGACGTCGTAGTGGTCAGCAGGTAAGTCTCTTGGCTCCTCAATCTTCAACAACCTCTTACAATGGTTGATCTGCTCAACGAAAGGTGTGGTCCAAGCGATGGGTTCGACCGGTGCTCTTTTGTACCAAACTGTTGAAGGTGGAGGAATCGGAGAATGAGCGATCATCTTTAGTACAACGAAGTGATCCCCGATCAGACCTATATTACATAGGTTAGACACTCCGTGGTCCGCCGGAGGAGCGCACATCGGAAAGAATGTATTGTTAATATCCGGCGAGATAATTACAACAGGTATCATGTACCTATTAGCAAATAGATAGCCGGCAGACGGGACTGACATGTAGTGGTCTGTTCCGGTAACACTGTCGGTGCAAGGGATACTTAACAACAAACTTGCAACCGTTTCTTCGCTTAGGATGCGGGAGTAGAATGGAAGACGAGTCTCTAACTCCTCGTATATCTCCTGCCTCACCTGTCTCCATCCGTCTTTGTCATCATAACCAAGATGCATTGCAAGGGCATGAAATCCGCAATGTCCATCACCGGGGACATCGACAATAGACCAAATGTAACTTCGAAGTGCAGGTTGAAATTTGTCAATATACAAACTCGTTGTTTGGCTTACAACTGTATCTTTTCTTGGGAGATCCATTTTCTCCATTTTTCGGCGAACGACAAGCTTGCCCTTCCGTGCAGGCGAAGGTTGCTGTAAGCTTCGTTCAACATGCTCAAAGTGCGATAGATCTCTCCTAGTTGACTCCAGCCTTCTCTTCTGTGAACTTGTCAATCTTGTGTGAGGCCTGCCTTTAGGATTGGAAACAACAGTCGGCTCATGCATTGTAGTAGTGACCGGACATGCAATTTTTTGCATTTTAAGCTCAATGGACTGCCGCTCCGCTGCTACTGATGCTAACCACCTTGCGTGGAGAAGTTTCAGTTGTGGCAAAGAGAAGAAATTATCGTCCGTCTTTACCACAGGCATCATAGACAACTGCCTCCAACGTTGATCGACTGCTTCAACTGGAATAGGAATGGATTCACAGCGATATTCATTAATCTGATGTGCACAAGGGAGGCCCAGTGTATGTCGATGTACACACCCGCAAACCTCGGGATCAAGTCCGACAAACTTTGATCTTTCAATCTCATCAGCTATTAAGGCCAACGCCTTGTGAGATACCACGCGCATTAAAGCATTTAAGAGTACTTCCTTTCTATGCTCATGCTTGACTATATTCAAACTCATCTCAAATGATGCCTTAATTTCATTCACCGTCCGGTCTACTGATAAATGTATAGCTTGCCAAACAGAGACGAAGTTGTCAAGAGATGATTTTAGGTGCCTCTTCAATAAAGAGTGTGCTCCTTCGACACGGTTGGTAGTTATCGTGCCGTAATGCTTCACCACATTCGACCATGCTAAGACGAATTGTTCTTTGTGCGGTTCAAGCCATGTATCTTTGATGTAAGAAATGCATGCCGGCTCCCTCGCCTTCCACTTTTGCTTGAATAAGTACCATGCGGCGTCGTAACTGGCAATCGTAGATGCTCGCCACACACAATTCCAATCATTGTAGAATTCGTCAAAAATCTGCATGTCGATTTTACCATCATGCTTCCGAAACTTCAACTTACATTGGGCTTGAATATTACGATTGACATGCCAAGTGCATAGCAATGTATCCGCTTGAGGAAAAACAATGCGAATAGCATTAATAAGGGCGTACTCTCTGTCGGTAACAAATACTGACGACTGTGTATGACCAGTGTAAAGTATTTTCAGTTTCTCCAACGCCCATGTGTAGTCTTCAAGCTTCTCACTCTTCATGAAGCAAAATGCCACTGGAAATGTTTTCCAAGTAGAGGTGAACCCGACAACATGAAAGAGAGGCATCTTGAACTTATTTGTCTTGTACGTGCAATCAAGGACTAACACGTCGGCAAAGGACCTGGCCAAATTTGTGCAATCAGGATGAGCCCAAAAGAGTGATAATACTTCATTACTCTGGGGATGTCTTCTATGGAACTCAACATAATGATTATCGGCAAGCAACTTGAGCACTTCTTACATCGCCATTCTTGATTTCGTCCGGACAGCGTTTAAGGAAGCTAGGGCGTTGTATATTGTCTTCATTGTAGACATGTTCTTCTCATCTTCATGTCGTATGACGGAATATATTTGTCTCGGTGCAACTCCGGAGGTGGTCAAGTCTTCGACTATTTTCTTCTCCGTATTGTTCAACCGTTCGACATACGGATGACCTAATAGTGTCTCGACAAACTCATGGTTGTGGGTTCCATTCTTCACTTCTACTGTCCATTTCCCCTCTTCTGAGTTTCTGATATGTATCGTGAATGGACAACCACATTTCCTCGTTCTAACATTTCTTTTTGGAACTTTACTTTGGATAACTTCTACTGTGTTTTTCTTGTGCGTCCTGAACACACCACCTCTTTCACAGCCCACCACCACAGTTTGTCGTCCCGGTCGATTTCGGGCCGATCTGGATATCACTAGAACAATGCTGTTTTCCCGTCCGACTTCTCGACACCAACGTACCGCACCCTCACTTGATTCAAAACATAGATCGGTCCAAAATAAATGGGCTACATTGACTGCAATTGGAGCCGGTACCGCAAAATCGGAAGATCTCAAGTCCTACAACAAATGTTCTTTGGTTAGTACAATTAGACAAAATTCTAAAGTAAATAGGTTTCATAGATTAGGCCCATGCATAAGATTGTTGTCCATAAATAGCAAATTGTGTTAATAGCAAGACCGTCTTCTGTGAAGGACTGCAATAAAACTCTGCATTCTAGTATTGTAGACTAGGACTGCCAGAGTTGTGGCAGTCCTTCACAGAAGAAGGACTGCCAGGACCCTGACAGTCCTACCTATTTGTAGGACTGCCAGGGTCCTGGCAGTCCTTCTTCTGTGAAGGACTGCCACCACTCTGGCAGTCCTAGTCTATGATCGGGACTGCCTGAGTGTTGGCAGTCCTCTGTGTCACAGCACGAGTTTAGGTCCGAGCTCAAGTTCAAATGTAGTTACCAAGAGAGCTTCCGATGCATCAAAGTTGTCTTCGGACGTGGCGGGAACTGTTCTTCGGACGTGGCGGGAACGTTTGATGATCCCGGTTGATCCATGTTCAATATTTTTCTATATTTAACACATAATTCAACTTTAATATGTGAAATTCTTGTTTAAAACATGAAACATAGTATAGTTCGATGACTTACCAAAAATTTGGAGAAGTCAATGACCTAGAGTTGAGGGAGAGAACAATTTGCCAAAAATGTAGGGAGAAAAGAAAAAAATTTAGGGTTTTAATTCTTTGACATAAGAGAAGAGAAAGAGGGAAGAAAATAGTTGAGGGAGAAAAGAAAAGAGAAGAAGGAGAGAGAAAATGAAAATTGGTATTTATAGTTGTGCTTGGACTAGCCCCTAGCAAAAATTTTGGATGGCAAACTTGTAATAAACTTGAAAAATTTTGGGCTAGCCCCTAGCAATTTTGGTAGTGTCCATAGAAAAAATCTTAATATTGGGCCTCATATCATTAAAGTTATTATTTTATTTGTTGCCATGAAGGAGAGTAACTGAGAACTATTAATTTTTCTTTTGTACGTGCAATTCCTATATAGGAACTCTATCTACTAGGCACAAAAATTTACATAAAGTATAATGACGAGTATAATAAAAATTCAATTTTTGAAATCCCTATTGGACACAGTGGGTACAAGAACAGAGCTACCGGAAAAAGTCGAGCGAAGCCAAGAACAATAACCTCACTGTAGAAATAAAAATAAAAATAAAATAAAAAGATAAAACAGTAGAAAAACTCACTCCCTCAAGCAGCAGCATTAGTATTACTATTAACCACCCCTCCGTACGATTCCAAACGGCAGCCGGGCCCCACTGCTCCATCGGGAGATCCAACAAAATCCCCGATCTCTCTCTCCATGGCGGAGCTTCGCCACTCCGCGTCGATGGGGAGCCGAGCCGCCGCCTCCTCTCCGGTCAAGAGGGACGACGCCTCCGTCAAGCTCCTCTTCTCCTCCTCCTCCTCCCCCTCCGCCTCCGCCGCCGCCGCCGCCGCCGCCGACTATCCCGACGACTCTCGCCACCGCGCCAAGAAGGACTTCAGCCGCTTCTCTTCCTTCTTCTTCCGACACCACTTCGGGCCCATCTCTTCCTCGCAGAGGAGCTTCCTGGTCGGGCTCCTCGCGTTCCTCCTCTTCCTGGCCGTCGTCTTCCTCCCCTCCCTCTGGTCCCGAATGGTAATCGAATCTCAACATTCGTGTCGGAGACGTATCGGACAGGACACATCCGTGGTCCTTTTCAGTTAGATCTGTGCTCAATTTCCGCTTTTTTGCGACGCGGAATGCACCGAAAAGCACCCAGAAATACTCTTAAAATTTATGCCCTATCCGTGTCCAAAATATACTAGTGCAGATTGTGTCCGTGACCGTGTCGCTCTTACTAGTACTGATCTTTGCTTGATTTGTACTTTCTTTTTTGATGCAGAACTCACCGTATCTGTGCTACAAAGAAGGGATCACTCTTCGCTGCCCACGAGTGAGATCTTCTTATTATTTTTATTCTTGATCTGTTAATTTTCTTTTATAGTAAGTAAAAGAATATGTTTTTTTGTGTATGTGGATTTGGTCTTGTGCTGAGTAGGTGAAGGAAGCTCCGTCGCTCTGGGAGAACCCTTACGCTTCCACCACCTCCTGGAAGCCCTGTGCCGAGCGCCGAGAGAATGGGGTATCAGGTGAGTGTTGAAAGTTCCTGTCTTTGTTTCGGGTTTATGAGAATTCCAGCTTAATATTGTCACTTGCATTGTTATCTTGAGATTTTTTACATGGTTATGAATTTTAGGCCTTTAATAATAATGCAGTATGTTCTCTACTACACCAAATTGTTCCTTCGAAGAAAATTGTTCTACTCCCAGACCCAGGAAGCACTGTCGGTCCCCAAATTGGTGCCGCTTCGTGTTGGACATGTATAGGACACAAAATAGACACTCCAAAATGCACTGGGACACACCAAAGTCTATGTCATGTCTTTATTATGTCATGTGTGTTTGTGCAACATAGCCTACAATGATTGGAGAAGGGTTTTCTCCTAGTATGTTGTCTCGGACAATTTAATGCTTGGTGGTTTAAATTGGTAGTTCATATGCTTTATTAATTTATAACTATTCAATACTCAAATGTTTGCTAAAGTTGATTATTGCATTGTACAATGTAAAATACGAGGATTTCCTAAGCTGCTTTTGCTTAGATGTGGGTAAATTCATGGTTTTATCTGCTATGATAATTCTATATAGTTCCCTCTACGAGATATATCTTTATGGTTGTTACTTTGTTTCTGCGGACAGACAACCACGAGAATTGCATCAATGGTTACTGTCATTGTCAAGGCACTCTACATAGGGAGGATTTGAGAACAAAGTGATATAGATTTATCATTTATGTACATTGGAAGCAAAGTGGAGCGTAATAGTTCACTTGGTATTTGATACCGAGAATATGGGTAGTGGGGGAAAGGTAGTACTGGGCATTATATGCTGGGTTGGAAGGAGCGATGTGATCAAATATGGTCCACCTGTCTGGTGTTGGAATGGAAACTTGTCTTCTCTAGTCTCTTTCTATTGATTACTCCTATGGTTTCTACTATGCCTGTTTTGAGTACAAGATAACTGACAACCACTGGGTACAAGAAGTGGATATAATATGTTGCCCCCTTGTTTGAGCATGTTAAAGTCCTTGCCTCTACACAAAAAATGTAGAGTGCTAATGATGAGGATTATATACTTGATTATTCAACACACCCCCACCCAAGTCAAAACCGGGTTGAGAGCTGGATCACGTAGCATTATAATTTTTAATGTGAATTATGCTTAAAATGTGCGCAAGAGAGACCTGAGTTGCTCCAATATCATGTTAAAGTTTTTGCCACTACACCAAAACTCTAGTATTGGCGAGGGATGATGGTTATAGATTTATATAGTTCGATACAGCATAAGGCTTTGGGCATAAGAGATACCATAGATGGGTTACAAGCACTACCTTGTGGAACTTGGTAATCTTATATTATAAAAGATTGTTAGAATAACATAAATATATAACCCTCAACTATCACCATAACTGTAGAATTTTGGTGTAGTGGCAAGGACTTTAACATGGTATTAGAGAAACCCGTGTTCGACTCTTTTGGCATGCATTAATTTCAAGCGATTAAAAAAAAAAAATACTGCCACGTGAATCCAGCTCTATGTCGAAAATGGACCTTCGACCTGCGGGACGTGTTAGAATAATATAAATATAAACCCTCAACCCTCCCACAATTCTAGAGTTTTGGTGGAGTGGCATAGACTATTAGACTTTAACAAAGAATCCATAAGAGGCAGATGAGGTCTTTGGAGCAGACTTTCTGCTATAACTACTGCATGAAAGATGTACTTGGCAATGGTATAACTCAAAAGATGAATATGTAAGAGGCAGATGAGGTCTATGAACTATGCCTACTGCAGCATAATTTTAGCATTTGGAAGCCACAATTCAGTTAAAACTACCTTATACCCATTCCCAAATGATATCTTGGTTTTAGTTTTAGTTTTAGCACAACCAAAACTTATTTTGTTTGGAAGGTAGCAATACAAGTTAAGATGTATATTTTAAGGGGACATGAATGCACTTATATTATCTACTTTTAGCAGCAACAAATCAATCTGCAGCTGTAAATTTTATTTATTTGTTTGTTCTGTAATTTGTTTTTTAGTCTTCTTCTTCCTCCTTCCTTTGTGTCCATGTTCTCCTTCCTTTTCATCATCATCTTCATTCCTTCCGTTTGATAAAAACCTTCTAACGAGAGTGAACCTAAGAGACAATGTATGAGAAACTAATTTGCATTCATAAATTATAGTCAGTTACTAGATGGGCAAATATGAAGGTCATACTTACACTGAATGCTTCCATATTAATGTGTACGTACTCACAAATTGTATTGGGGGTATATACAACATTTATACCATTGTATTCTCAGTGCAAAAGAAAGTCAAGGTTGTTTACATTTTATTTAGTCACTATCATGGTAGGCAAAAGGCAACAAACACTTATGTATGTGTGCATAACTTGAACATTGGTGTTAACATAAAGTTTCAGGTTATCCGTAATGCATAATACACCCTCCTTTACTTGGGGAATGGCTTAGTTTTTATGGTTTGGTCCAAGGTTGTAAAAATCGCTAGTCGGCCGCTAGTCGGTTTGTGAGGACTACGGATTAATCGGACTACTCGAGGACTAGTCGGGGACTAGTCGGTTTAGAATTTTTAATGAATATATATATATATATGTAATATGTTATAAAAATATTTTAAAAAATAATATGTTAATTGTTGAACTTTTAGTTATTGCAGTGCATTTTCTTATTCATTATTTTGCAAAATTTCTATTTCGATAAATCTTTAAATAATATGTTAACAACTTACTATTTTGCACGGAGAGTTACAGCCGCAGTAGCAAGCAAAAGCAAAAAAAAGTAACAAGCAAAAATTAAAAAAAGAGCCACAACAACAGTAGCAAAGAGATAACAAAGAAAAAGTAAAAATAAGAAAAGAGTAGGCTAGTCACTTTTTTCAAAAATAGAAAAAAAGCAACAACAAAGTAAAGAGTCGACGGCGACTGCCTTGATGAAGTCAACGACAGCCTAGACTAGTACCAATTTAGCCAATTTTTGGATGGACCAGCCCCTAATCGAGTCGACGGTGGTCGACAAGTGACTAGTCGGGGACTAGCCCCTAGTCGAGTCGGCGGCGGCCGACTAGCGACTAGTCGGTGACTAGTCGGCCGCCTAGAGGGATTTTTACAACACTGGTTTGGTCACAATAATTTTTTTTTTCCTGTTGGTATTAATTTCTGGTTGAGTATATCAACTTTGAAAGGCTAGTTGGCTTCATTCGTTACCTCAAAGATGCAAATGCTGTGTTATTTAGCTTGATCATCTTCTGATAAGAATGAGTCTCTTCTGTATTTCTTCATGTTTCCTTTTAGCCTTCAATTGTGACTTAAGCAAAAGCACGTGCTATTGTTTTTTTAATGTAAGTACTAGTAACATGACTTGGATCTTTGCTTTTGTGAATTCAATATTCTTTCTCTTCATTCTATTTCTATTGTCAGATTCTGTCGCATCTTTTCTATATAGTAGATTGTTGTCTTTTTGCAGATCTTCCACCTGAAAATGAAACCACTGGCTATATATTCATTCATGCCGAGGGTGGTCTAAACCAGCAACGTATAGCTGTATGTATAAACTCCTTTGACTTGTAATTTACGTCCTGCTTAATTGCAATGCTCTATGATGCCTACATGCATTTTTCATTGTCACATCTCATGCTGCTTCTGTCTGTGTTCTTTTTCATTTTATATCCATTTTATAGAAGTGAAATTACATTAACTTTGGCATTGATGTACTTCTCCTTAACTTATGTGCAGTTCACTTAACACTTTCACGAGGATATAAAGACGAGTCTTATTGGATTCCAGCTGAATGTTTAACTTGATAGTACGAAATTGGAACTTTCCAAATCAAAGCTATGATCTTATGAATTGTTTTCCTGAAACAGGAGTTTAAGTTCTGGTGCTAAGTGCTAACTAAACGGTATCATGATACATGGGCAGAGTGGCTCAGCTGTTTTTGGTTACTGTCGTACTAGTTACTTCTAGTGTAGATAAAAGGTGTAATGTGAAGATAAAAGGTATAATATAGGAAATGTTTTGACAACATCCCACGCTTTACTACCCATTAGCAAGGTTCCGTTATTGGATTCAAGTCCATGCCAGTTGGAGTATCCATACCTACTGGAAACTGGAATGTAGTGGACATATAGGGAGATTGACCCCATGGCGGTATATGATAATAATTCACTTCATATATGACGTGTTCGACAAGAATCAAAAGAATGAGGGCAAAGGGGAGAGAGAGAGAGAGAGAGTTGAGCCCGGTACGCGGTACATTGGTAGACTATTTCGAAACACTTATTCAGGGTGCACAATGTTGTTATGGAACATGGAATGTTTTTAGGAACATATATTTTTTTTTTTTGAAGAAAGGATAATTAGTTTCGGAAATCGCTCCCACTGGGATTCGAACTCTGCCCACAAGGGCCACATGCCTCCACACTAACCACTTGGGCTTGTGGTCATTGGCTTTTTTTAGGAACATATATATATATATATATATATATATATATATATATATATATATATATATATTGCAAAATGTTGTTATGGAAATATGTTCCCAAAAACATTCCATTTCCATAACAACATTTTGCACTATATATATATATATATATATATATATATATATATATATATATATATATATATATACACCACACTAACCACTTGGGCTAGTGCTCATTGGCTTTTTTTAGGAACATATATATATATATATATATATATATATATATATATATATATGTTCCCAAAAACATTCCATGTTCCATAACAACATTTTGCATTTGCACTATATATATATATATATATATATATATATATATATGTTCCCAAAAACATTCTATGTGCAAAATGTTGTTATGGAACATGGAAGTGCAAATGCAAAATGTTGTTATGGAACATGGAATATTTTTGGAAACATATATATATATATATGGAAAAAGATGGGTAGGAAGAGGAGCGGATGCCGATGCCGGGACCCTTCGCCCGCCGGATCCTTCCCGCCCCTCCTCGTGGTCGGCGCCCCCCGCTGGTTGGTCGACCTCCTCGGCCTGGCCGCGACCAACGTCCCTTCCTCCTTCTCCGGCGGCCCGTTCCCTTCCCGCCGTCCCCGCTTCCGTAGATGGCCGGGCCCCGCCTGGGACCCCACGCTTGCGAGCGGCCTCTCGCCGTTCGGCGTACCCCACTCCCTCCTCCCCTTCCCCCCCCCCCGGCGCCGCCCCCCAAGCCGGCATCCCCGCCTCGTCCGGCCTAGACGCCGACGACCCGGCCCTCCTCCGCCGGATGACCCCTCTGGTCTCCTCGGCCCTCCGCCCGGGATGCAGCCACCTTCGCCTGCTCCCCCACTCCAGCCCCGGCGCCCCCAGTTGCCTCCCACCCCCCTCTTGCTGTATCCCCCCCGCCCCAGCGGAGGCTCCCCCCCCGACGCTTCCCCCCGTCGTGCCACCACCCTCCGCGGTATCGGCCTTCCTCCTGGCGGCCTCCCCTCCAGACGTCCTTCCCGTCTCGCCTACCCCCGCCTCGGCTGCGGCATACCCCCCGGCGCCCTCCCCTCTTGTCGCCCAGCTCGCCGAGCCAACCCTCGCCTCGACGACGGCTCTCCCTCTGCAGTGGTACTGGTACCCTCGCCAGGCCACCTCGACCGCGCCCTACTGGTACTATCCTACCTCTGGCGGTCCAGTTTCCCCCTCCGCTTCGTCGTGGACATCGTACGCTCACGCCTCGGGGTCGCTCCCCTACTTTTAAGCCCGGCCGCCGCCTCCTCGCCCTGCCGGTGGTCGAACCCCCCCCCCCCCCCCCCTCCACTCCCCTCGCCCCTTTCCCAGTTTGCCGGCTCGCCCGCGTCGGCTGCCTCCGACGCTTCATCCTCCCTTCCCCCAATTTTCCCTCCGGGTCAGGCCCTTTCCTCCGGGCTGCCCCCACACCCCCTCCCTGTAGGTGTTCCCCTCTAGGCTTCCTTCGCCGGAGGCCCGGCTCCGGACTGTGCTTTCCCGGCTGTGCCCCCCTCCCCTTCTGGATCTCCGGGTCAGACCCTCCCCTCCGAGCTGGCGGTGCTTCCCCCCCCCCCCCCCCCTCCCCGCCAGTCTCCCCGGACCCCCCCCCCCCCGGCCTCCTTCGCCGGAGGCCCTCTGGACTGCGCGCCCTCCTCGCGCAGAGCACCCCCCTCCGGGCCGCGCGCCCTCCTCGCGCAGCACACCCCTTGGGCCTCGTGTCCCCTCGGGCCGCACACCGACTCCCCCCCTTGGGCCCAGTGCCCCCCTCTTTCGAAATTTCGATTTTCGATTAACGAAAGTTTGTAATTTTTTTTTTTTGGGTTCCTGTGATTCCAAAAAATAAAAGAAAAAAAAGGAGTAGTCTCTTTGTTAATGGGTTTTAAGTGTTTAGGGTTCCACCCTCATTATGTAGGAACTTGGACTATCTTCCGGTTCCAACCTCTTGATTTGTCTTTCAATGAAGGCTTTAGCCATTGTTTAATATATATATATATATATATATATATATATATATATATAAATTAAATTCTCCGGGGTAGACTGATGACTAGAGACAGACTCCTCCGGTTTGGGATGCATATCCCGGATGCCAAATGTGTGCTATGCAATGAGGTAGATGAATCTATGGGGCATCTCTTCTTTGGTTGTCCGGTGACCTGGCACATTTGGACGGAGCAGTGTGCACAGCTAAGAGGAGGAGTTGGGGTGGACCGAGACATCCGGAGCATTCTCAGCTGGATCCGAGATCACAGAGGCCGGGATCCGGGGTGGGCTAGAAGAGCCAGTGTTCGTCTTGCTGCGTCTGTTTGGCACATCTGGAAGGTGCGGAACAGACGTATCTTTGAGGGCTTGACTACCCCCCTATTGGAATTCTACACAATATAGAATTCGATGTATCTGTTATGGCCCCATAATCTTATTTTTGGGGCATGAAGTGTAGTGATGTTGTATTTTAATACCTTTTCCGCTATAAGCGAGGAATAAATTCACCCTTATTCCAAAAAAAAAATATATAAATTAAAGACTAAAAATGGTCCATAAGTTGCATACAACTTAACAATCATGTCTTTTAAAAAAGAAGTAGCAAGTCACAGGCTCTTAAACTTAATGAACATTAAACTAATTAACTACTTCATCTTCTTTCCTTTATCCTTGCTATTTGGACTCTTTGTTCAGTAATGATGGAAACCTTGAGATTGTTGTGATGTTATCGAGACATCGAATCTTCTTCTTGAGTGTCAAGGGCCTCAAAGCTCTCATCCTCCAAAGGTCGGAATTGTCTCTTTTAATCTCATATGTGAATCATTGATGATAGTGTCTCGGGATTCACATCCATATCTTGAATGGTCCTCCCATATTGCTTTCTTCAAATCTTGATAAGAATCGAGTGTTTTAATGGATGAGACCAACTTATCAGGACATGAGGTGTTTAGCCTACAAGTCTGTTTAGAAACATGAAAAAAATAATAATCGCAATTTAATTGGCTTTGTTGCAGAGAAGAATCTAAAATCATCTCAATGAACTAATTGTGTTTGTTCCATTTATATATTATTAACATCGTATGATAATATGATGATAATGCCATGTATAGACTGACAGAGGCTATTTTAATATGCAAATAGTAACAATGGGAATCAGAGAAGAGTTAGCACTTAAAAGAGGACATATTAAATTGACAGCTAACTAGTTCTCTATAGCTTTAGTTATTTTCATATCTAAAATAAAAGAGAAACAAAGAAATACCTGTTTCTCTTAACACTATGGACGTGCACTCCAATTCCTTTCAGCAGATGATGTAGTGATTGGTTGAGCTAAAGTTTTTCTTGCAACTTCAGCTAGCTCTGGACTTTCTGATCCATAAGCTATCACCATCCCATAGCATTCATTACAATAGCATCAACACAAGCAATAACAGTAGAAAAACGCCCTTGGCACATAAATTTGCTTAAGGAACAAACTTGCTTCTTTTGGATCTGATGCAAAATTTTGAAAGCTTTTAACACCTGTCACCACTCCCTTGTGTTACTAACAAAAATCAGTATGAATGAATTGATTAACAATATTACTTTTATTGTGTGTGTGTGTGCACGCGTGTCTGCACTCAAATTGGTACCCAATAACCATAACCATTAAGCTTTTCCCAACCGCTTTCAACCCTGTGATTGCTTCTGTCTTCAATTTCTGTTAGTGGGATGGGCAACTTACGATGTTCCATCAAGTGTTGTTAAACACAATTTTTTATCTTCCTTCCATAGTCATAGCATAATATTTATGAATGTTTTAAAGAAATGAGCTAGCTTATTATTGAACAAGTGAACAGATAATTTGACACAGATAAACTGTGGTTGTATGTGCTTGGGTGGTCATTGAAGCCTAGGTGCTGGGTGTCTGCCCACATGGAACACAAAACAGATACACCTTTAGTGCCTAAAAGTTTGACCATGATAATTATGATGTAGATTGATGGTTCACTAATCTACTGAAGTAACATTTTATATAATTTTGTGGGAATACATTACTAATGGTACATCAACTGTTGCTCAAATATTGAAATATTTCATGGCCAGATTTTAATTTGTTTGTTCTTGCTTTCTAAATTCATTCTTTCTATGCAGATATGTAATGCTGTTGCTGTGGCCAAGATAATGAATGCAACTCTAATTTTGCCTGTGTTGAAGCAAGACCAAATATGGAAAGATAAAACGTAAGATTTATGACTTCTATTCTAGACCAATACTAGTAGATCCAAGGTTATGAACTCTATTGTTTCCAGATGCATGTGCATGATTTGTGTATGCCTCAAACTGTTGTAACTAATACGCATTATCCTCTAGAACTCATAAATTGATTTCGATAGATGGATGACAAAAGAATGGTTAAGTACCAGCTATTGCGAGAATGAAGACTAAAGTAGACCTATGTTGTATATTCAAGGAAACCGGCTAATTTATACTAAAATACCCTGAACTGTGGCTTTCATTCACCTTGCCACCTTCCATTGACACCCTTCCGAAAACCATCACATGGGAAAGACATGTTCTTTTATGGACTTTTTTAACCCTCACCGGCAACCTCCCACCCACCTTTCTAATCATAAGACCGAACACAATAGTAATAACAAGAATATTATGCGGTTCAACCAATAGATTGACCTTTGTCCATAGGGAAAGAGGAGAATGTGTTTATTGCATAATAGATAGAACTTTACAAGAATTCCTATAACTTTTACCGGATAACACAAACTCTTTAGTACGAGATGTCCAACCAGAATTCCCTTCTTCCTCTCTGTATTCCTTTATTTTTTTCTTATGCTAGGCTCACCAAATTAGGGTTAGAAGCCCCCTAATATATCTCTCATAAACTTTCCAATGTAAGGATCGTAAGACTTACCAAAATCTGATCCATATGCTGAAAACTGCCTAAACTGATATACTGGTATGTGGAACCAGAATACTGGTTGCTAATGTGCTCCAACAACAGAAAAAAGAGGTATATCGGTTAATGTAGCACAAGAAGCTTTAGTTCTTATTTTGAGCCTCTTTGTTGTCTTCGACTCCTTCCATGCTTCTGATGTGGGCGGACCACACACAGGACGAGCAGGCGTGAGGGCGGACCCGGGTACGAGCGCAGGCACGGGCAGTGATGGAGGCGTCATCACGTACACACGTCGCAGGAGACGTGGAGGAGCTAATTGAGCCTATGTTCTATTTTTAGTCATTCTATTTTTAGTCATTTTCCTGTTTTAGTAAGGAAGGATTATTTTGGTCTTTCACCAATAATAACCCTTCCTTAATAGTCATTTTCCTATTTTAGTCAGGAAGGATTATTTTGGTCTTTCACCAATAATAACCCTTCCTTAATTAAGCCTTTGTTTTTTCCTATATAAACTAGGGTTAGCCATCTTTTATTTTCCATGCTTGTATTGAGAAGAAACTCTCAAGTATCAATAAGAAGGATTTAGACTTTGTCCGTCCACCAAAGTTGGGAGTTTGTTCTTTTCTCACAAAAAGATCATTAGCTTTCTCTGTTTCTCTTTTCTACAAATCTTTTATGAATCGAATAGGTCGATTCACATCAATTGGTATCAGAGCTCTCTACGATCCATGGCGTCCGACACAAGGAACACGATCGAGGAGAAGATCCAGGGGCTCCGGGAGGATTTCAACATCGAGATCGAAAGTTTGAAGGCCGCAATCAAAGATCAAGCGTCCACACAGGAGGATCTCCAGACTGAGGTACGAAGCATGCGGGAGGAGATGACGTCGATTCCGGCAATGATGAAGTTGTTGCAAGACATCTCAAAGAAGGTGACCGGTGCCGGGTCGACAAGCCAAACGGAGGCGGCAGCGACACAAAACCAAGGCGGGCCGGCCATTGGTGCGGCATCGTCAGGGGTGGGGCCAGCCGGCGGACTGGCCGAGGGAGGCCGCGGGTCAGGCGGGCCAGGCGGACCGGGCGGGCCGGTGGGACCGGGCAGGTGCCCGCGCGGACCGGTCGAGCCGGGCGGGTTCGGCGGACCAGGCGGGTCCGGCGGCTGGGGCGGGTTCAGCGGGCTGAATCCGGGAGGGAGCCAGGGCCAATGGCCGTTGGCTATTGATCGCGGGCCGGGGCCGGCCGACCGACAGGGCCAGTGGCCGGGGGCCGTCGAACCCCAGGGTCACTGGTCGGTCGGCGCCGACTACATAGGCCATGGCGGGGCTCCGTCACAGACAGGGAGGGGATTAGCGCCAGCCGTCAACGAATGGGGAGAGCCTGACAACCCAGCAACCCCTCCTTGGGGTGCGCTACGCCCGCCCATCCTCCAAGGGGGGCGGACATGAGGGACAGGGACCGGGGGAGGCGCCCCCGGGGGTAGCAATTTCTTTGGAGGAACGGCTCATGCTCAGGGCCAGGAGCGGTATGGAGGAGACGGGGCACCCTACGAGGCCCACCGACGAGACGCAGGTCGGTGGGGAGGGGGTCGAGTCAGAGACGACGGACATCAGGGAGATCTCAGCGCGGACCGGCGGTTGAAGAAGCTGAAGCTACCCACGTTTGAGGGTACGGGTCCGGACGAGTGGATCTTTCGGGCGGAACGCTACTTCGAAGTCATGGAGTTGACAGAGGCGGAGGTACTCAGGTGCATCGGTATCTACTTCGAGGGCCCGGCCCTGGCGTGGTATCGGTGGAGATCGGCGAGGACCCCGTTCCGTAGCTGGGAGGAGCTGACCGCATATCTCTTAGACCGATTTCAGGAGACAGCCGGGGGAGACTTCTACGAGCAGTGGTCTTCTCTGCGACAGGAGGGATCGGTCCGGGACTTTGTAGCAAAGTTCGAGATGTTGTCCGGACGTGTCAGAGGCGTGTCGGATGAGTTGCAGATTGGGATGTTTATGAAGGGTTTGAAACCCTCCATACGAGCAGAGCTCCGGTTGCAGAGTCCGCAGTGCTTAGAAGATCTCCTCCGCCTGGCTCACAAGGCGGAAGAGAAATTGACGGAGGAGAAGCGTCTTAAAGGCGCTTGGGGAGCATCGGGACAGCACAGTCATACTGGCTCCATACCCCCACGACCCACAGCGGGGGCGCAGACACCAGTACCACCGAGGACTGCAGGCGGGGCGGGAGCCACCATAGTACCGGGGAGACGTCTGTCAGATGCGGATATGAAGGCACGAAGAGCAGCTGGATTGTGCTTCAGATGTGACGAGAGATTCACTCCCGGTCATCGGTGCGCGAGCAAGTTGCTGCAGATCGTGATCTTGCCCGATGAGGAGGAGGACCCGACGGAGGGGGAAACCACCATAGCTGCTGAGACAGAGGAGGAGCCAGATCAGGTACACATGGATGTCGCGGAAGTGACCCTCAACTCCGTGGTGGGGTTCACCCCGAACCACACCATGAAGTTGGTAGGGACACTGGGGGAGCAGGGAGTGACGGTACTGATCGACAGTGGGGCCACCCACAACTTCATCTCTCAGCGATTGGTCGAGCAGCTGGGGTTAGAGCTGAGCACGGCGGAGAAGTTCACAGTATTGCTGGGCACCGGGAAGACGGAGGAGAGCAAGGGTCTATGCAAGGGGGTGTCGCTCACACTACAAGGTTATCAGCTAGCGGAGGACTTCTTATCCTTAGAGCTGGGCAGCGTCGATATCATATTGGGGGTCCAGTGGCTGAAGAAGCTCGGGGAGATGAAGGTGAACTGGAAGCTGCTACGGATGGAGTTCCGGGAGGGCGGTCAGACGGTGGTGTTGAGGGGGGATCCGACTCTCTGTTGTTCCCTAGTGGCCTTCAAGGCCATTACGCGTGCTTTGCGGACAGGAGGAGAGGGGTACTTAGTGGAGTTCCAGGGGGTGTCCATCGAGGGCACGGCACAGGGTGAGACATCCGTGGAGATAGAGGCAGTGTTGGAGCAGTATTCAGAGGTCTTCCAGAGTCCGCAGGGGTTACCGCCGAGCCGAGGACATGAGCACGCGATAGTACTACGAGGAGAGGGAGCGCCGGTGAGCGTGCGCCCCTACAGGTACCCGCATCTGCAGAAGGACGAGATAGAGCGGATGGTGCAGGAGATGCTACAGGCCGGGGTGATCCAGCCCAGTGTGAGTCCTTTTTCATCACCAGTACTTTTGGTGAAGAAGAAGGACGGGAGTTGGAGATTCTGCGTCGATTACCGGGCGCTGAATAAGGAGACGGTGGCTGACAAATTTCCCATTCCTGTAATCGACGAGCTGCTAGATGAGCTACATGGAGCGACAGTCTTCTCGAAGATTGACCTCAGAGCAGGCTACCATCAGATTCGGATGCGGCCAGAGGACGTACCGAAGACCGCCTTCAGGACACATGAGGGGCAGTACGAGTTCTTGGTCATGCCTTTTGGCTTGACCAACGCGCCATCGACCTTCCAGGCTCTGATGAACAAGGTATTTCAGCCTTACCTTCAGAAGTTCATCTTGGTCTTTTTCGACGATATCCTGGTGTACAGCAGGAGCAGGGAGGAGCACGTGGGCCACCTGGAGGTGGTATTTAGGGAGCTGTTGAAGCATCAGCTATATGCCAACCAAAAGAAGTGCAGCTTCGGTTTGGCACAGGTGGAGTATCTGGGGCACGTGGTATCCGCAGAGGGGGTGTCGGCAGACAGGACGAAGATAGCAGCAATGCTGGATTGGCCGGTGCCCACTACACTACGAGCACTGCGAGGCTTCTTGGGGTTGACGGGCTACTACAGGAAGTTCGTCAGAGGATACGGCACTATCGCACGGGCCCTCACGGAGCAGTTAAAGAAGGAAGGTTTTCACTGGGGGGAGGAAGCCACCAAAGCCTTCGAGGCCTTGAAGGTGGCTATGACGACGGCGCCAGTACTTGCTTTACCAGATTTCAGCAAGGCGTTTGTGGTGGAAACGAACGCCTCAGGATATGGTCTAGGGGCAGTACTCATGCAGGAGGGGCGACCCATTGCTTACTTTAGTCAGGTGCTTTCTGCTAGAGCCCGGCTAAAGTCAGTCTACGAGAGGGAGTTGATGGCCATCGTACTAGCAGTGCTGAAGTGGAGGCCTTATCTAGTGGGGCGGGAGTTTGTGGTCCGGACCGACCAGAAGAGCCTCAAGTACCTACTCGAGCAGCGACACGTGACAGAGGAGCACCAGCGTTGGTTGTCCAAGTTGGTGGGCTACCAGTTCACGATCGAGTACCGACCGGGGATGGAGAACAAGGCTGTTGATGCTTTGTCGCGACGGAAGGAGGTGGTGGATTTGAGGGCTCTATCCCGACCCAGAGGACATGATTGGGAGCCGATGCTACAGGAGGCTGAGCGCGACGAGGGGTTACAGCACATCAGGCAGCAGATAGAGAGCGGCGAGAACGGTCCTGCGGGATATACGGTAGTGGGACGACGACTGCTTTATCAGGGGAGGATGGTGATACCGAGGACTTCGGCCTTCATTCCGGCATTGTTTCAGGAGTTTCATAGCTCGGTGATGGGAGGGCACTCGGGCGTTCAGCAGACCTATCAGAGGATGGCCAGGGAGGTGTTTTGGCCAGGGATGCAGAGGTGTATCGCTCGACTGGTCGCTGCTTGTGACGTTTGCCAGCGTCACAAGTACATGGCTATGGCACCTGCAGGGCTATTGCAGCCACTGACTCTGCCCGAGAGAGTGTGGGAGGACGTCACCATGGACTTCATCGACGGGCTACCACGTTCAGAGGGATACACGGTGATCATGGTGGTGGTGGACAGGCTGAGTAAATATGCTCATTTTATTCCTTTGAAGCATCCTTACACAGCTATGTCTGTAGCGACGACTTTCATGAGGGAGGTGGTACGACTGCATGGGATACCAGCTTCCATAGTCTCTGATAGAGACAAGGTGTTCATGAGTATCTTTTGGAGGGAGTTGTTTAGGGTGCAGGGTACGGCCCTGAAGAGGAGCACCGCTTACCATCCTCAGACGGAGGTCGTCAACCGCAGCATGGAGACTTATTTGCGATGCTTCGCCTCTGATTCTCCCCGGCAGTGGCACCGATGGTTGGCATGGGCAGAGTATTGGTACAATACGTCTTATCATTCGAGAGCGGGAACAACCCCTTTCAGGGTGTTGTACGGGCGAGATCCCCCGCCTTTGGTCCGGTTTGGCGATACTCAGACTCCGGTGGGACAGGTGGAGGATTACATGGAGGCGAGGGATGGGATTCTAGAGGAGTTGCGGAGGCATTTACTACGAGCTCAGCAGGTGATGCGAGCGTAGGCGGACAGACATCGACGGGACGTAAGCTTCCAGGTGGGAGATATGGTTTATCTCAAGCTACGTCCCTACAGGCAGAGATCGATGGCGAGGAGGCAGAATGAGAAACTGGCGGCTCGTTACTTTGGTCCATATCAAGTCGAGGCCAGGATTGGGCAGGTGGCATATAGGTTGAGGCTACCGGATACGTCGGCGATTCACCCCGTTTTTCACGTATCTCAGCTGAGGAGGGCGATCGGGGATCATGCAGTATCACACACTCTTCCTCCTACACTCACGGAGGATATGGAGGTACAGTTAGAGCCTTTGGAGGTACGGACAGTTCGGCAGGGACCGGGACAGACGAGGGAGGTTCTGATTCACTGGGTTGGACTACCTGATTGTGACGCGACTTGGGAGGACTATGCGGGGTTCCAGGCGCAGTTTCCAGATTTCCACCTTGAGGACAAGGTGGCTCTTTTAGGGGGGGTATTGATGTGGGCGGACCACACACAGGACAAGCAGGCGTGAGGGCGGACCCGGGTGCGGGCACGGGTAAGAGCGCAGGCACGGGCAGTGATGGAGGCGTCATCACGTACACACGTCGCAGGAGACGTGGAGGAGCTAATTGAGCCTATGTTCTATTTTTAGTCATTCTATTTTTAGTCATTTTCCTGTTTTAGTAAGGAAGGATTATTTTGGTCTTTCACCAATAATAACCCTTCCTTAATAGTCATTTTCCTATTTTAGTCAGGAAGGATTATTTTGGTCTTTCACCAATAATAACCCTTCCTTAATTAAGCCTTTGTTTTTCCCTATATAAACTAGGGTTAGCCATCTTTTATTTTCCATGCTTGTATTGAGAAGAAACTCTCAAGTATCAATAAGAAGGATTTAGACTTTGTCCGTCCACCAAAGTTGGGAGTTTGTTCTTTTCTCACAAAAAGATCATTAGCTTTCTCTGTTTCTCTTTTCTACAAATCTTTTGTGAATCGAATAGGTCGATTCACATCAGCTTCTCTGAACACAGAGCGGCTCCCGTCACACTCCATTGTTGATACGAGCCACAATACAACAACTTTCACCTTAGCTTGAGTTCAACAAGTCACCTCCTAAGAATTGTTGCAAAATGCCTCGACGCTCCTTTATTCTTTAGTTTCCTCTTTAGTCTCCACTTTGTCCACTGACACAATCTTTGCTCAAAAATAATAATAATAATAATAAATTGACCATAATCATAATAACTGGCACGACCCTCCTATGTAGGTCGTGAGCCTTCCTCGTACCTGAGTACATGAATTGAAGTCAAGGTTGCTTGATGCATAGGAATAACCTTCGTTAGCATGTCCGTTTGATTCACCAAAGTATTAATCTTAATAAGATAAATTTTCTGACTACACCAATCTCTTATCTTGTGATACCGTACATTGATATATTTTGTCCGACTATGGTATATCTGATTATTTGCTAGATGAATAAAGCTTTGACTGTCACAAAACAATGTAACTTGTACCTTATCGAATCTGAACTCGCAAACTAAACCTTTTGATCGCTGGACTTCCTTTGACGCGTCTATTGCTGCCATATATTCTCACTCCTTACATGTGCCATATATTCTCACTCCTTACTTGATAGTGCAACTGAATTCTGAAGTGTTTGGGACTTCCAATTAACTGGAGAACCTGCTATTATATATAGCTGTATACATAGCCCATAGTTACCTTCTCCTATCCAAGTCACCAACATAATCCTCATCTACATAATTATCCAAGTCACTAACATAATCCTCATCTACATAACACTGCAACTGGATCGATTTATCTTTTGATTTGTGAAACAATAGATCGAGATCTTAACTTCTTTTAGATACCGGAGTCTACTTTACCTCTTTCCAATGAAGCTTTCCTGGATTTGATATCGACTAACTAAATTGAGCGCATAAGATAAATTTGGCCGAGTGCATACTATAGCGTACATGAGTGATCCCACTGTACTAGCATATGGTAGCCGAGACATATCTTCCTTCTCTGTTTTCGGATGAACCTTGGAGGATAACTTGATGTGACCAATGGTTGAGATACTCACCTGCCTTGAGTCCTTCATGCTGAGTCTCTCCAACACCTTCTTAATATCCTTCCTTTTGGATAATTATTTCTAGCCTTCTTATCTTAATAAATCTCCATCCCAAGAATTTTGCCCCACCAAATCTTTCATGTCAAATTCTACATTCAATAAAGCTTTAAGAGTCCTTATTTTTGCCATACTCTTAGAAGCGATCAACATGTTGTCGACGTACAATAATAAGTACACCGACAAACCATCCTTAGGTTGTTTCGAGTACACCCAACTAATATACTCACATCGAGAGAAATTGATCAACATAAACGAAGCAAAGCACTTATACCCCTGCATGAGAGAATGCTTCAACCCATATAGAGATTACTTGGAGTTTACTTACGTAATTCTCCTTGTTGGGCTCTATAAAACCTTCAGGTTGCTTCATGAAGATTTTTCTTCCATCTCCCTTTACGGGAAAGTTAGTTTTCACATCCATTTACTCCAACTCCAAATCCTGAGATGCTACTAATGCCAACAAAACTCAAATAGATGTATGCTTGATCACATGCGAGAAAATCTTGTTGTGATCAATCCCCTCCTTCTAAGTATAACCTTTCGCAACTAATCTTTATCCTGTATTGTTCATTATCCTTTTTCATGAATACCCACTTGCAGCCAATAAGCCTTTTTTCTTTAGATAGCTCAACAAGGTTATACGTATTGTTTTTATGAAGTGAGTCCATCTTTTCTATAATGTCCACAATCCAGCAATCCCTATCATCTTAGCCAATAACCTCCTTATAATCACTTGGATCTCTGCTTTTCGTGACTAGAGCAAACACAACTATATCTTCGAACCATACATGGATGGTTTCCTTATGTGGACGTCTTGATCTCTTTAATGCTACTGTCTATGTGTCCTACTGTTCGTCATCCATAAAGGTAACTCTAGAGGGTGGGGGATAGGATTTTATAAAATTAAGCACAATAAAAGACAACAATAAGCAATTAAAAATAACTGCAAGAAAGTAAGTCAAGATCACAACACTAGATGCATCATGATATCCTCGTTGAGGCACTCTAGTCCTGAAATTCTCTTCGACTTTGATCCACTATTATAAAAATAGTTACAACTGCGAGCTTTGATCCGAAGAACTCACTAACTTCAAATACACGAACTTGGTGTCGAGTTCCCGTGCTTGGTGTCAAGTGCTCGTAGACTCCAGTACTTCCTTCGGAAACAACCTCTTTTGCAAGAGAAATGTTGATATTTTTGAACACATGAAGATCCAATGAAGCTCTCGATTTAACTTTTAACTTTTATGAATTTGGACAAATAGATGCAAGGTATTTGAAGAGTTTTCTCTTGATAATGTGCAAGTTTTAGTGTTTGGTGTGGATGGAAAATAACCCACAACCCTCTTTTTTATAACCCTCCAAAAGAAACTCGCCATTATATGACCGTTATCAATATATTGCAAGTATACCAGTTGAACATGTAGTGGTTATATAAATAGCCGTGGCAGTTCATTAATGGGGAAAAAAAGAAAGTCACTAGTATATTGATAATACAAAATTTGAGGTTAAAAAACCTAATGGATTGAGACAAGGACCACCACTATATTGTATGGGAGAGAAAAGTTGCCTAATAAAGACGTATACTTTTGAGTATGTTCCGATTTGATATAACCAAAAGTGTCTATATATGCTAGAACCTTTTTGAAGTCTAGTTTCCAAAAATATAAGTTTAAAGTCAAAACAATTTCTGTAATTCAAGATATGGCTCAAAGAGTGAAGATGTGTTAGAATGGACTGCAGAGAGTATTCTGCAGACATGTACAATCTTGTGTCTTGATTTTGACAATGTTAGAGATAAATTTTGGTAACTTGTGAACATATGAATTTTAGGTATGGAAGTCTATATTCTAAAAATCTAAAAATCAAGTTAAAATGATGTCTACACCTCCATATATGATTGAAATAATGAAGGGGTGTTGGGCTGAATGTAAATGCAAAATTTAGAAGTTATTTAATATTTAAAAATAGTCTAACCCCTAATTAGGGAATGATCTAACTATAATGCATGCAATGCTTGTATGGTTTATGGCATAACTAAGTTTTGATGGGTTGAGCTTCCAAGTGTCCCTTATTCTTTAAGTGTTACATCACTATCCTCACCAAAGACATACAAGATAACAAATTACAAGAACAAAAGTCTTCGAACAATCTTCACTTTGATTTGATTTGATTTGAGTTCTTGTATCTTTGGCCCAATGCTCTCTCTTTATTTTATTGGCACATGTTCATGACTAATCTTGTTTCAAATAACCTGAATTGCTTTTGTACAAAATAAAATTAGACATACAAACCAATATACATTATAGCAAGCAAATATATGTATCATATCTAATACTAATAACAATCTCGTGAATACAAGTGTGGGTGTGAGAATAAAAAAATACTTAGCATATGCCTTAATCAAGTATTAATAATTAACGATTATTTAATGAGAAACTTAACCGATTATTTGTTATCAAAATACTCAATTAATCATCGGACTAACAATCTTCTAATCCACTTTCGCATCATTAGGCTCACATTATTAGACTGTAATGATGATTCAGGGGCTGTATCCTCCTAGGTAGCAAAAACATTCACAGAATTATTGTCACTTGATGTGCTACTTGCCTCCTTTCGACATGAAAACCTTATCGAATATCACATATCGGCTAGTGAATACCCTTCTGCTTTCTGGAACGCGTAACTTGTAGCATTTGACTTTATGTTTTGAACCCTAAGAAAATAGTCAAATACAATATTTCAACTTTGACTTCAGCTTGGTCCTATCCTTCCGATTCACGAGGGAATAGGTAGGACACCCAAACACACGTAAAAAATCATGAGTGACTAGCTATCCTCTTAATAACTCTTCAGGTAGAAGATATATAGCTGTAGATGATGGGTGGTCTGGTAACCAAATAGCACGCATGACTTATTGTCTCCACCCAGAAGTCCTTCATAATGCCTGCTTGTAACCGCATAATCCTGGCTCTCTCTAATAGTGTTCTGTGCATGTGCTCTATTACCTCGTTCTTTTCTGGACGTCCAGAAATCGTACATTGCCCCTGAATATCTTGTTCTTTACAATAATCATAAAACTCTGTCGAAGTGTACCCACATCTATTATTTGTTCGTGAATACTTCTCGTTCGTCCTTTTGTTTCTCTACGACCATTTAACACTCCTTGAATTAGGCAAGCACTTCGAACTTGTGTTTGAAGAAATAGATCTATACCTTTCCATGAGAAGTCTTTAATGAAAGTAACATAGTACTCAACACCTCATTTTGATCGAACCAGAGATGCTTCCCATACGTCTGAGTGTATGTAGTCGAGAAGCCCTTCGATCTTGTGTACAACCAACTTCAAGCAACTTTTTCTTTCTTCCCATCGTGCAATACTTGCAGAAATCTAGCTTGCACTCCTTTAAACCTTTCAACATCGCCCTTTTATGCAACTACGAAGACCTCTCACTCATATGGCCAAGACGTATATGCCACAACTTTGCGGTATTCTCTACTGATTTCTCTGTAACGACGGTTGCACCACCACTAGTCATGCTCCCATCCATCTGATACAAATTCGACGACAATCGTTTTTCCTTCATGACCATTAGGTTATCGTTAACAAACTTTAATACTCCATTTTGGCCAATGAACTTGCATTCTGCCGCATCCAACGTGCCCAGATAAATCAAATTCTTTCTTAATTTTGGAATGGGTCTCACGTTCATGAGTGTCGGCACACCACACTATCGAAAAGTCAATAATCCAAGCTTCGGCAAAGACATCCTTCTCGTTTGTATTGCAAGTACATTATATGGTAACTCCTCCTCAGCTTATGTTACAACACTGCCTTGACTCTGACTACTTGAAGTGACACTTCTACCCTTCTTTATAACTACTATTTGTACTTTAAACCTTGCTTCTTCATCTAACCCGCCTGCTTGCAAAATATCATTCTTTGCAATCAACCCTGATGACTCATTTGAAGGATTTTTGGTTTTCTCATGATTTAATTGCTGAGAAACGTAGCTGTAACCTCCTCCATCTCAAAAGTCTCATTCCCATAAAGGATCATTGTCACCAGTGATTATATGACGCTAGAAGCGAATATTGGAGCAAAAGAGGTTACATCTCCTCCTCTAACTTTACCTCAAGATACAAAAGATCGCTTGCCACCTTATTGAAGTTGTTAAGTTGATGTAGAATTTGGGTTCTTTCCTTCATACAGAAACTGTAGAGTTGTTACTTGAGATACAACTTGTTTGAGAAGGACTTTGTCATATACAACCTCTCTAGCTTCAACCATAGACTTGTTGCAAAAGTTTATGCTATGACATTGCCACATTGTACATCAACTCGTTTGCCACATAAAGCTCTATCGTGTACTATATCCTCGATCCATGTCTTACCATGCATTATCTGTCATGTCGACATGTTTCTTTTCCTTACCGACAATAACCTTATACAATCCATCCTTTACAATAATTTCTTTAACCTTCTCTGCCACATCGAGAAGTTTTCTTTACCGCTAAACTTCTCTACATTAAACTTGGTGCTATTAACTTTGTCATTCATTATCCTTAATCCCAAAATAAAGAACTTTTCCTCGGATCTATATGAACCAATAACTTCAAAATCACATCCAAGACGATAAAGGTGTGGACCAATGTCACCATCTAGCATTGACTTAGATTGTAAAGTTAAAGAACCTTCAGTTCCCTTGCCCTATGATACTAATTCTTAAAACTGCGGAAATCGAGAGTTCCCTAAACGACGAATAAGCAAAAGATAAAACCAAACACAATACCAATCACAAGAACACAAGATTATGACATGGTTCAGCCAATAGATTGGCCTACATCCGTGGGGCAAGGAAATAATATCTTTATTGAATAGTAGAGAGAACTTTATAAGAATTCATACAACTTTTACCAGATAACACAAATTCTTTCTTATGAGATCTCCAACAAGAATTCTCTTGTTTCTCACTTTATTCTTTTAGTTTTCCTTACACCTGGCTCACCAAATTAGAGTTAAAGCCCCCTAATATAGCTCTCTTAAAACTTTCCAAAGTAAGAGCAATCCAATACGTCGAAAGACCTACCAAAATCTGACCCATATGCTGAAAACCATCCGAAACAGTAATACCGATTTGGGGAACTGTAATACTGATTTCTAGTGCGTACTAGTTGCTGGAAAAAGAGGTATACCGGTTGGTAAAAGAGGTATACAGGTTTGTAGCACATGGAGGTTTGGGTCTTCGAATCCTCCCGAGCTTATCTGATCACTGGACGGTGCCTGTTGCACTCCATTGTTGAAAACGAGCCATACTACAACACAAGTTTCAGGGTATTTAAGTGAACAAAGGCCAAAGTTCAAGGTATTCAAGTGTAAATTAGCCAAGAAACTTTGCTAAGAAAAATTGCTTGTTGGCTTATTATGAACTCCAAGGGTTGAATATCAAATGCAAGGTTTTGCTAGTCCCTATGGGCTTTCTGTTAGATACTTCCTTTCTGTGGCTCTCTTTTGGAGGGCCAATTGATGTTGAATGCATGTCTTGGTGATAAGGAGGAATTCAATAGGAGAACATAATATGCAGTTTGACAGTGGTGGTCTTCTCAACTTTCATCCAAATTACATTGTTAATGAGACCTTATTTCAGTTTTCTTTAGGTTTCCTGTATGTATGCCTGAGTCTGAATCTTAGAAACTTTTCCTTTCTTTCAATGTTACATGTTTGTTTGCACTTATTAAGTTTAACAACTTGATCTTTAGCTTGGTCTCCAAAAAGTAGTTGCCTGCGAGTATGTGACATTGGTTACCGAATTTTTTGCTATAGATATAAAGATTGGGTTTAAACTCTTCTCCTGCAAGTTATGTTCTGTTGTCTGGCATATGAGGAGTTGGATTAGCAGAGGCTCTTTGTGGGGAATTATCTGGAGCACAATAAAGGGTGAAGAGCTAAGAAGAGCTGCTATAGGTAGTATTGGACTAATTTCTTTACCTTTTATTACAAACGTCCAGAAAGCTGATTTTGAATATATGTGTTACTGGATATCGACAACCTGGATGAGCACTTTTGAAGAAGTGAAGGTTAAAGTTACCTTTAGACTACACAGAGAACATGCTGTTACCAGTGGTTCATTTGATAAGAATTAGACTGACAGCATGCTGGAATAAGCGATGTTGTGCTTTAGCTGGAATTTGGCATGTTTACCAACCAAAAGGGTTAAACCTAAAATTTTGGACAAGCTTTACATGCCGAAGGCTCCGTGGCGAATCAGTAGAAGTTTCAAGTGGTCTGTGTGCTAAGTTGTTCAATGTCATGTTTGGTTTCTCAAAAGACTTCCCAAGTCCTGGGCATTTGTTTGCTTCTTATCTAAACTACTCTTCTAGTATGTCCCATAGGAAAACTATGCATCAGTAAAACTTTTCATATGCCAAATGACTTGTCAAATCATATTGAGAAAATATGACGTAGAAATCTTGCAATGGACTTCAAGTTATTAGGTTCCCTTGAGATTTCTGAAAACTGGATTTCATCAAACTAATTTCAGATTTTAAAAAAAGAGAGGAAGATGGGTTGAGAGGAAGTTTCTCAACTGCTACTGTTGTGGTCCCCTTAATTCTCGTACCTGATTGCCTTACAATGGAGAAACTTCTTCGTTTTCTTCTTTAAGTTTCCTTCATTGAGACCTGAGACTAATTCTTATATCTTTCCCCTTTGTTCCTTACCCTTTTGTTGAAGGCTACAACTTGTATTGATGATTGGTCTCGAAAGAACAGTTTTCTGCAACATCAGTTACCAGAGTTTTCCCATAAGCACAAACATAGATGCTAGAGATCTTTTCCTCTAATTTAGTTCATCTTGCTGTCTAGCCTGTGGTGAATGGGAGTGAAAGACAGAAACCAGAAAAGTACTCTGTTATACGTTGTATGGCCTGATTCCTTATGGTTTTAAATGGAAAAGGTTGAATAGTTATGAAAGCTGTTTTTTTGTGTATTGTGGTCATGACCGGTGGCAGCCCTGATAGATTCTTTTGGAGGAAGCTAATCAGGTTTAGTTTTAAACTGTGAAGGCAACTTAAAGTTTGTATTGAGTATATGAAAACTATTGACCTACTAGCATGCTGTAAGCGATGCCCTTTTTCCATGCTTACCAACTGAAGGAATTATATTTCAAATTTCGACGAGGTTACATGCCAAACTATGTAGGAAGCTTCAAACTATCCTTGGGTGACGAATTCTTCAGCATCGTATGTATGCTTTCTCAAATTACTTCAGTCTTGTACAGGGGAAAGAAATTGCTTGCCTTCTATGATTTATCTTTATCTAAACTACTTTCCATGAGCAAGCCTTGCATTGGCAACACCTCTTCATATGCCAAATAAGTTGTTAAATCATATTGAAGAAAATATGGCTTGAGACAACTGGACTTTTAAGTGATCAGTTGCCCATGGGATTTTTGGAAGCTGGATTTTGTCAAACAAGTTTCACAATTTCTAAGGATTTGTGTACGACTGTATGTGGGGTGTGTGGGGGGTTGGGGTGGGGGGACATAGATAAAATTCATTTTCTTCTGGTTTTAAGAGCTGTCCTAAAACAAATTTTAGATATTTTAGTTGTTTGAAACTTGCAACTTATCAAGACCAATTTTTCTTATCCTTGATTTCTGATAGACAATTTCCTTCGTCACTAATTTGAAACCAGTAGACCATTTAGAATGAATCTTATTGTTTACATATTAACTGTTTTTAGTAGCTTCTATTCTTGTCTATTCTTTGTAACAAGTGTGTCCACGTCACAATAAAATTGCAAATTTTATCTTATTTCCCATTAACTAGTTCACGTGTTTTTATTTACCATGATTTTAAGACAAGTGTACAATGTCAATCTTTTCTCTTTTCTTAAGATTGGCAATGGTGTAACTCTTTCTAGCCCATTTGGTTGTCTTATATTGGTGTTACTATGGTTCTCTCGTTTGTGTTCTGTTCATTTATAATTTGGTAATCTACTTCTTTGATCTGTTAATAACTATATACTATGTGCAGGAATTTTGAAGACATTTTTGATGTAGATCATTTCATTGAGTATCTGAAGGATGATGTTCGTATTGTACGGGACATTCCTGACTGGTTTACAGACAAAACAGAGCTTTTCACCAGTATAAAGTACGTCTTGTCCGTTAACCTGCACAAAATGAACGTATGCATTATTATGAGTTTATATTAAATTTCGCAATATTGGTATCATAATTGTTTTCGGACCTTTTCTATGAGTATCGGTATCAGCAGTATCGATTGTTTTGGTTGTTTTGGATCGGAGTATTGGGTTCTTCGTTTCGAAAGCCAAAAATGATAGAAGGTAATTTAAAAGGTTACAAAATATTTGATACATTTAAACAGAATTTAATATATTATATGTTGTTTATTGTTAATTTTAAATGGAATAATATTCCACTTGCAATAAATACTGTTGTTTATTTACGGCCACATCAAATAGTTTGAGTGGAATAATATTTATACGGTTGAATGTTGTGAATTTATATATATACAACTTCGACAAATGATAATGGTTATTTTCGTAATTCAATTTCATTATTTATTATTGATTGGTTTGGGCTATTTTCTTATTTTTCAATTTAATAAAATAAATAATAGTTTATTGATAAGGAATCTTATCGACATACTATAACATTGTCAATGTTTGACACAACTAAATCATTGTGTTTGACACCATTTTCCGTTCTTCTATCTTTTTGGTTCAATTTTTTTTTTTTGCCAAATTGACCGGAAAAAAGACCCAAAATTGATATCGGTTGGTATCGGATAGTAACATGCCAAAACCGATACGTATCAGCCGAATGTATCAGTATCGGACGAAACTGCGAACTATATATATCTGCCTTTCTGGTGTGTGAGCGTGTATCTGTCTTATTGCCGGGAACGCCGGGGCACGCTTTTCGATGGAAAATACAGAAACTGAAACAGTTGTAAAGACAATGTTTCAAATGCAATTCCTTAAAGAAGGTTTTGCAACAGAGATCCAGAAGGATTCTGCAAATTACGAGATCTAAAAAGATATCGTAATTCACGAATAATCTAAAGAGATTTTCGTGATCGTAGCAAACTGGCAGTAGTACCTTCTAAAAAGAAGATACTGACAGAACTACTAAAGGCAACAGAAGGGTGACAAGCGAGAGATGGAATTGCTGGGGTGAATGATCACCGTTGCTCAAAGCTTTATTCGCCCTCTGCGAACAGCTTCCAGGAACCAGCAAGGTTGACGGAAAATCTTGGAACACTCCTGCTCTTCTGACTCCTCGGAAGACGACGAACTCCTCTGGCAATGGCTGTACTCTTCTCTCTCTGTTTGAAGTAACAGAACCCACACGTACTAAAAAGTACTAGTGTGTGTGTTAAAGAACAAGCTCACTACTCTGTTGTGTTAAAGAACACTTAAGAGTTTCTCTCTGGAAATTTTGATTACTTCTGCCAACAGAGAGAGAGGAGAGAACCTGCATATATAGTCCACGGGGCGGTTGCCTAGCAGTTGCCTGCTCTTCAGGGTAGTGGCAGAACCACTCCTGAACATGCAGCAACTGCTGCAACCGTTTCCGCTCTAATATGCAGCCAGCCATACGCACATACACACTCTACGCACACTGCGTACGTTGCGCACACTGCGCACTCTACGTACGCTGCGTACGTTGCGCACACTGCGCACTCTACGTACGCTGCGTACGCTGTGCGTACTGCGCGTACTGGGCAGCGAAACTGGGCCAGCGTAACTGGGCTCGCGTAACGGGTCGCGCAACGTGGTCGCGCAAGTGGCTCGCGCTACGAGCGCAACTTAAGCGCACTATGCGCCTAGCGACGATGCTGACGTGCTAAGTGCAAAGTGCGCCAACAAAACGCCACATTACGCCTCATGAGCCCTTGAGCCCGAGTCCGAGCCCGAGTCCGAGTCCGAGTCCGAGTCCGAGTCCGAGTCCGAGTCGCTAAGCTCCTACGGAGCTTAGCTCCATGGAAATAAATTTCCAAGAGCAAAAAGCTTACAGCTTCTTAATTGTTGATTAAGCCTTTATACCATTAATAATTAATCCCACATGGCACACACCCATGTGCACTACATGTGCATCTCCATAAAGAGCAAAGACTCATATATATGGAGATACACATTCCTTTCTAGCCGATGTGGGACTAAAAACCAAAACTAAAGGCTAAAAACCCAACAATCCCCCACCTATCTCTATATATATGAGTACGAGTGTTCCCCACAGTAACTGTCCATTATGCTTTTAGGATAGATGTCACTTAAGACTTGAATCTTCCCACGTGAGTCAAAAATCAAACTATAATACAAGAATAGACTAAGCCTTGAATTCTGCATCATAGCTGAAATTCTTTCCACTCACATAATGTAGTTACATGTGCTTCTGGCTGCACATTTAAGGCCGTGTGCCAGCCTGGTTTCAGTGTATAATATTGGGCGTCTACAAGTTTACCCTCAAGAGACGGCCTGATATCTCTTTGTCCATACACTATAGGTGAGTTCTTTATTAAAGAGACATGGCATGAAGCGTCCAACGCTTCCTTTGCGGTGCTACGCCGCTATGACATGGCCTTAAGCCGAGGACCTTACCCCGAATCACCGGGAACCTCATCGTAGTGTCATACTACCCGTAGCATGAGGTCTAGCCCCTTTGTAGTGCCAAACTACCCAGCATGAAGCCTTACGCTTCTGTGCGGTGTTACGCCGCTACGACATGGCTTGCAAGGCCGAGGCTTTATCCCTAGCCGGGTTTACCTCATTGTGGTGTCGTGCCACCCGTAACATGAGGAACACCTCCTCTTTGTAGTGCTGACTACATCCCTCTTTAATTCAATATACAGCATTAGGCCAACTGCCTATTTGCGGTGCTACGCCGCTGTGACTTGGCTAACATAGCCGAGGCTTTACCTCCTTCGAGAACCTCATGGTGGAGTCACCGCCACACATAGCATGGAGTCACACTCCTTGTAGTGCTGTGCTACCATGCTTCCTGTAAAGCATACCAGACATTCCAAATGCCTGAGAACTCATTAAGGCATTTAAGCCAACCTCCCACAGGACCTGTTTTTCGCAGAAAACAACAGTAGACAACAGTGGTTATAGGTCCGTAACCTCTCCATGCCCAATAGAACATGTACCCACCGTTCCTGATATTCTTCCGATTAGTGGTCCTCCCTTGAACCAAAAGCTAGATGCCTAGTAGATAAATCTTTGAACTATTAGCATAAAACTTTATGGTAGGAATACAATAATACAATATCAGAATGCCTTCAAACCCATTTTACAAGCTGTGTCATTGACCAGCTGGCGCTTGAGGCCCTTGGTGAACGGATCCGCCAGGTTCTCCTGACTCCGAACATCAATCACTGCAATAACACCTCTCTTGATAAGATCGTGTACTGTCCTGTGCTTCAACCGCATAGTCCTCTTCTTCCCGTTGAAGAGATCATTTGATGCCACCGCCGCAGTCGCCTGGTTGTCGCAGTATATCGGTATCGCCGGTACTTGTGCCCCAACCACTGGAAGATCATACATGAGCTCCCGAAGCCATTCTGCTTCCTCGACTGCGGTATCAAGTGCAAAGAACTCAGATTCCATGGATGACCGCGAGAGCATAGTCTGCTTCTTCGACTTCCACGATATAGCAGCTCCACCCATTGTGAAAATGAATCCACCTGTGGACCTCTCGCTCTCCACCTCTGAGTACCAACTGGCATCACTGAAGCCTTCCACTACAGACGGATCTCCGCTGTAGTACAGTGCATATGTCTGAGTCTTCTTGAGATATCTCATAACCCGTTCTACAGCTTTCCAGTGTTCAACACCTGGATTGCTCGTAAAACGACTCAGCATTCCCACGGCGAAAGCTATGTCAGGCCTTGTGGCAGTAGTAGCATACATCAAACTCCCGATTACGCTTGCATACTCCAGCTGCCTGACGCTTTTCCCAGAATTAGGCTTCAGCTTCAGATCACACCTGTACGGCGTATCGATCCCTGGAAGATCCCGATACCCATAACGAGTGATCATTTTCTCAATATAATGAGACTGTGACAGCGCTAGTCCAGTGTCTGTCCGGATGATTTTGATCCCTAAGATCACATCAGCTTCCCCCAAGTCCTTCATACTGAACTTGCTTGAGATGAATTTCTTTGTCTCCGTGACACATCTAATATCCGTACCTAGGATAATCATGTCGTCCACGTACAGACAAACGATCACACCTCTTCCATCAGCGAACTTCGTGTAAACACACTTGTCCGTATCGCTGACCATGTAGCCATTTGACCTTATAACTTTGTCAAATTTCTCATGCCACATCTTGGGAGCCTGTTTAAGACCGTACAAGGATTTCACCAACTTGCAGACTTTGTCTTCAAGACCTCTGATGACAAATCCCTCTGGCTGTTGCATGTAAATCTCTTCGGTCAGCTCGCCATTTAGGAAAGCCGTATTCACATCCATCTGATGTATCACCATCTTATTTATTGCTGCGAGAGCAATCAACATTCTGATGGTGGTCATCCGGGCTACTGGAGCATATGTGTCAAAGTAGTCAATCTCCTGCTTCTGAGAAAACCCCTTGGCTACCAACCTAGCCTTGAACTTATCAATAGTTCCGTCTGCTTTCATCTTCTTCTTGAAGATCCATTTGCATCCGATGGGTTTTGCTCCTTCAGGAAGATCAGCCAACACCCACGTGTTATTTGAGGTGATGGAATCAATCTCATTGTCAATCGCCTCCTTCCAGAAAACCGCGTCTCTGGTCTTCATCGCCTCATCATAGGTAAGCGGATCTGCTTCCACATGATAGGTGACAAAGTCACTTCCGAAGTCCTTCGGCCTCCTCACACGCTTAGCTGACGACTCAGCTTGTTCTGGTTCAACCGTTGTTTCAACAACAACATCTTCTTGGACCACATCTTCATTGAAGACTTCAGTCTCTTGTGCACCCTCATTATTCTCCGGAACATCCGGAAGAACAATATTCTTGTGCCTTGCAAACTTGTCTTCAAAATATTCTGCATCGCGAGATTCAATGATATGATTTGACTCAATATCGAGAAATCTCCGAGCATCACTCTTCTCGGCATACCCCAAGAAGATCGTCTTTGTAGTCCTTGTCCCAAGCTTCTGAATCTTCAGATCTGGAAGCTTGACATATGCCAGACACCCCCACACTCGAATGACATTCAAGTTAGGTCTGACTTTGAACCAAAGTTCATGAGGAGTAATATCAGAAGTTGCATGAGGCACTCTATTTAGAATAAAAGTGGCCGTCAATGCAGCTTCTCCCCAGTAGCACTTAGGAAGGCCAGCAGTCAACAACATTGAATTTATCATTTCTGTCAACGTCCTGTTCTTCCTCTCAGCTACTCCGTTTGATTGAGGAGAGTACGGAGCCGTAGTCTCATTGATAATTCCATGTTCCTTACAGAACGATGCGAATTTATGAGACCTGTACTCCCCACCTCGATCACTTCTTATCCTTTTGAGTTGTTGTCCAGTCTGTCGTTCAGCTTCAGCTCTGAACTCCTTGAACTTCTCGAATGCTTCGTCTTTAGCCTTCAGCAAGTAGACGAACGCATACTTTGAGAAGTCATCGATGAAGGTTATGAAATACTTCATCCCGGCCTTTGTAGAGAACTGTTTGAAATCACAGATATCGGAGTGAACCAACTCCAGAAGATCTGTACTTCGATTAACCCGAGGAAAGGATTTCCTTGTGATCTTCGTTTGAGCACAAACTTCACATTTCTCTACCTTACCCCCACATTTGGAGATAAGTCCTAGACTAGACATTTTGTTTATTCGTTTACAATGAACATGTCCTAGCCTATTATGCCACAACTCAAGAGTATAAGCAGAATGAGTGACTTCATTAATTACATTAATTACATTGGACTGATTTACAAGCTGAATCTTGAACATTCCTTCGGTATAAAAAGCTTTTCCGAAATATGTTCCCTTGATAGACATCACCATCTGGCCAGCATTGATGTCCATCATGAGGCCTGCATTGCAGAGTAGGCCTCCCGAGATCAGGTTCTTGGCGATAGCAGGAACATGCTTCACGCCTTGAAGCGTCAGAGACTTGCCCGAAGTCAGCTTCAACACCACCGTCCCGATCCCGAGCACTTCAGCTTGTGCTTGGTTCGCCATCATAACCACTTCAGAAGTAGGTGTATAGATGGTGAACCACTCCTTACTGGAGCAGACATGGCAGGAGGCTCCAGTGTCTACCCACCAGTCAGAGTCAGTCCTTACTGCATCAACCTGTGCAATCATAGCAACTATGTCAGTGATCATAGATACCTTACTAGGCTCGCTTTGCTCTGATTGCTTGGTCTTTTCTTTACACTCATTCTTAAAGTGGCCCTTCTTGCCACACTTGAAGCAAGGCATTTCTGACTTTGGCTTCTTTTTCTTGATAGAAGTTTCCTTGACTTTTAGATTGTCAGGGTTCTTCTTCTTGCTGTGAAAAGCCGCCTGCTTTCCCTTTGGTCCCTTGGTCTGAACCAGATTGGCGTTAGCCAATTGCTTGGACAGTGTGTCCACCTTCAGTTGAGCCCGCATCTGGTCCTCAACATAGATTTCCTGTAGGAGATCTTCAAGGGTGATCTCCAACTTCTTCCTATGCATGTTTGCATAGAACTTGCTCCACCCAGCGGGGAGCTTTGAGACAATCCCTCCAACAACAAACTTGTCGGGGAGGGGCATTGCCTCGTCTTCCAGCTTCTGTCGCAGTTTCAGGAACTCCTTTACCTGCGGCAGCATTGACTTGTCGTCCTCAAAGAACCACTTGTGATATTTTTCAACCACAAATATTTTACTGCGGTTCTTATCTTCTGCGTAGAGTTTTTCTAGAGACTCCCATATGTCTCTAGCGATATTCTTCTTAGAATAGGATTCTGCTAGGGAATCCTCCATAGCATTCAGGATAAGCAACCTGCAAATGCTATTCTCCCTTCTCCACTTGGCCTGAAGTTTAGTAGCCACAGAGATTGCGGCAGCAGACCCAGTATCTGGAACAGTAGGTTCCTCTTCAAGCAATACGTGATCAACGTCTCTAAGTTGAAGAGTGAGATAAACCTTCCTCTTCCAGACTTGATAATGCTCTCCATCAAACTTTTCTAATTTGCAAAAGTCAGTATTGAGGAGTGAAGCATTAATATTTTCCATCATAGCAATAAAGCTTTGAGATTGTTATTGCCGGGAACGCCGGGGCACGCTTTTCGATGGAAAATACAGAAACTGAAACAGTTGTAAAGACAATGTTTCAAATGCAATTCCTTAAAGAAGGTTTTGCAACAGAGATCCAGAAGGATTCTGCAAATTACGAGATCTAAAAAGATATCGTAATTCACGAATAATCTAAAGAGATTTTCGTGATCGTAGCAAACTGGCAGTAGTGCCTTCTAAAAAGAAGATACTGACAGAATTGCTAAAGGCAACAGAAGGGTGACAAGCGAGAGATGGAATTGCTGGGGTGAATGATCACCGTTGCTCAAAGCTTTATTCGCCCTCTGCGAACAGCTTCCAGGAACCAGCAAGGTTGACGGAAAACCTTGGAACACTCCTGCTCTTCTGACTCCTCAGAAGACGGCGAACTCCTCTGGCAATGGCTGTACTCTTCTCTCTCTGTTTGAAGTAACAGAACCCACACGTACTAAAAACTACTAGTGTGTGTGTTAAAGAACAAGCTCACTACTCTGTTGTGTTAAAGAACACTTAAGAGTTTCTCTCTGAAAATTTTGATTACTTCTGCCAACAGAGAGAGAGGAGAGAACCTGCATATATAGCCCACGGGGCGGTTGCCTAGCAGTTGCCTGCTCTTCAGGGTAGTGGCAGAACCACTCCTGAACATGCAGCAACTGCTGCAACCGTTCCCGCTCTAATATGCAGCCAGCCATACGCACATACACACTCTACGCACACTGCGCACACTGCGCACTCTACGTACGCTGCGCACACTGTGCGTAGTGGGCAGCGTAACTGGGCTCGCGTAACGGGCCGCGCAACGTGGTCGCGCAAGTGGCTCGCGCTACGAGCGCAACTTAAGCGCACTATGCGCCTAGCGACGATGCTGCGTGCTAAGTGCAAAGTGCGCCAACAAAACGCCACATTACGCCTCATGAGCCCTTGAGTCCGAGTCCGAGTCCGAGTCCGAGCCCGAGCCCGAGTCCGAGTCCGAGTCCGAGTCCGAGTCGCTAAGCTCCTACGGAGCTTAGCTCCATGGAAATAAATTTCCAAGAGCAAAAAGCTTACAGCTTCTTAATTGTTGATTAAGCCTTTATACCATTAATAATTAATCCCACATGACACACACCCATGTGCACTACATGTGCATCTCCATAAAGAGCAAAGACTCATATATATGGAGATACACATTCCTTTCTAGCCGATGTGGGACTAAAAACCAAAACTAAAGGCTAAAAACCCAACATCTGTGTCGATGCAGACATGTGACATGCAAGCCAAAAACTAATACAGTATTTAATATGCAACTGCTGACATGCAAGCCAAACCAATACACTATTTAATATGCAGCTGCTTGACTGTGTGCACTGTATCTTGCACAAATCTGTGGCTTGTCACATTAATTGAAAATGTCCAAAGAGGTCTGGGTGCAGCCTGATATGTCTCAACGTTTTGGGAATAAAGCTGGATGAAGGATGAAATTTATTGGGTTGTGTACTGGTGTTGATTTATTGCCAACATTAATACAATCTGTTTTATGATAAGTGATTTTAGCTTATAGTACAGGTTTAACATTGTAGACCGACATTTGTTTTTCCCTTATGCTTTTTTTTTTCCCTTTTTTGAAATGATAAGTCTACATCTATTGTTCATCTTAAGCTTGGGCCGACCATTAGCACCACGATCCTTTAGCCGGATTTCCTTCTGTGCACGACATTCCTTGATTCTTGCATATGTTGGATTATTCCTCAATATGCCACTCAGACGGATCTCCATAGTACGTTCTGCTCGGACTTAGACCGTCAGTACCATTATCCTCTAGCCAGACAGACTGTTCATCCAGGTCCGGCTCTCAATTAGCTACTACTTAGAATATCTCGGTTCATCCCACTTTAATATTTAAGCGCATATTGTGCCCGGAGGATTCGAACCTCCAGTCCGGTTTTCCGTATTCTTACGCCTATAAGACTTGACCACTTGGGCCAATGCTTGTTGACCACTTGTGCCTATTTTCTTACATATCTTTGTCAAATTGAGGTTTCTATATCTGGTAGTCAGGACCCAATTTCTTTGATGACAAACAGTGAATTCTTAAGTCTCAAACATACTTATTGAATTTGTATCGAGAAAAATACCCTCCCAGAGACTTTAAATTACTTCATCAGATCAGTATTATGAGTGGCCCTTAAAACTTTGAAATTATGTGTCTATATCACAGCCTCTAGGAGGATATTTTTTGTTGTTAATAATCCATTAGAGAAGTTGTGTATGGAATTTCTTTTTGTGATACTTATCATCAAAGCCTGCAAGTATAGGGGAAGGATAAAGAAGATGGCCTGGAGATTCATCAAGGGGGGGTCGCTCTGGGCGGACTGGATGACGAACGGATATCTTCGGAGGACCAACTTCTGGGCCTGCAGGATAGACAACAACTTCTCGGTCACGTTTAAGGCCATCCTGAGGTGTCGATCGGTGCTCCAGACAGCTATCTGCAGGAACATGAAGGATGGGACGACTACCGACCTATGGCTAGACCCTTGGTTGAGTTCCAGATCCTTACTTGAGATATTGGGAGGTCAGCTGGATAGAGAGGCGGGCAGGGGACTTACATGCAGTCGGATCATCAGGGATGGAGTGTGGAGGCCAGAAGGATATCCGTATGCTGCTCAGCTTGCCGGGGAGATTCGCCGTATTACTATTGTCGATAGCCAGCACGAGGATTCCTGGAGTTGGGCCGGCCCAGGTTCGGGGGGCGGGTCAGGTCTATTCTGCTTTCGTAGCTGCTACGACTTGGTCCGGACACACCACGACCGGGTTGAGGAGGTGGACTTCATCTGGGGCAAGGGGGTTGCACGTAAAATGCAACTATGTGCATACCGCCTGCTACGGGGTAGACTGATGACGAGAGATAGACTCCTCAGGTTTGGGATGCAGATCCCGGATGCCAAATGTGTGCTATGTAATGGGGAGGATGAATCTATGGGGCATCTCTTCTTTGTATGTCCGATGTCCTGGCACATTTGGACTGAGCAGTGTGCGCAGCTGAGAGGAGGAGTTGGGGTGGACAGAGACATCCGGAGCATTCTCAGCTGGATCCGAGATCACAGAGGCCAGGATCCGGGTGGGTCAGAAGAGCCAGAGTCCGTCTCGCCGCGTCCGTTTGGCACATCTGGAAGGAACGGAACCGACGCATTTTCGAGGGCTTGACTACCCCCCCAATTGAAATTCTACATAACATAGAATTTGATGTATCAGTAATGGCCCCATAGTACTTTACTTTGGGGCTAGGGATGTTGTGATATTATGTATTTTAATACCTTTTCCGCTATATGCGAGGAATAAATTCACCCTTATTCCAAAATATATATATATATATATATATATATATATATATATATATATATATATATATATATATATATAAAAACTTTGTAACTAGAGTACAAGTCTCCTTTCCGCTCTGTAAACCCTAACTAAATATAGCAAAAGTCTTGGTGCACTAGCCTTCTCTCTCATGAAAGCCTTCATTCCTCTTAATTGTATCAACATATATTGTCTCCACCTGCATCCTCCTTTCTTTGTCCTTATTTATTTTAATACATTTATTTGATGATAAAATAATAATCTGCAATATCCTTGATTTCCATATCTTTATTTTTGTAAGAATGTAATACCATTAGTATCCCCTCCCATGATTCATATGTGAGAGTACTTTCATTTAGGTACTATTCATTCCAAAACAAAAGAAGAATAGATCTCCTCAAAATGTCAATTCAAGAGATTCAGTTATTGCTTCTTGAATTTGGTTAATTAAAAAAAATGATCAAAAGTTATATATATCTAGTTCCATAATTCGTCGAAGCTACCACAATAACCCATGAAGAAAATATTTGTCATAAATAACAACAAGAGGGAAGAAACAATAAAGATGACCTTTAAGTTCAATAATAAAGGAGAGGTTGGCTTCCTATGTAGCACAATAACATGTCTAATATATAATAACTTGCTATCTGATGTAGCCAAGGGGCAATTGTCATACTTATCCATTTCTATATGTTTATGTATGTCAAAGCATGTTCATAATATTGTTAAGAAGTCTATAGTAAGAAAATAGTTAGCTTCATAACATCTTGTTATGAAACATGTGTTACCCTTACCTCCAAGTTTATCATACCCCTCAGGGTCCACACAACTTCTAGGGCTTGTCATCTAGGAAGTGTGGACACTTCAAAATTACTGTTGTCTCCTTGTTGGACATTTTATGAACACACCTAAGTTAGCTTCATGTCTAATTTCAAGCATTTTGTTTTGTATCATGTTAGTTTTCATGCTACTTGTTCTCTCCTCTGATAGAAACATGTTTTCTCATCAGTGAGCAGAGAAGTCCTGTGAGCACGAGGGCCACAGTGTTCATTGCCAGAATGCATATTGCCACCCATGAAATACATCACATGCTGAGAAATCAGTCTAAACTTTTTTCTGCATCTTCATGATCGCTCCCATAATATCTTCTTATGTAGGTCAGAGGAAGTTTGCAACAACATTAGAAGACCGTGTGGATTTTATTTATTTATTCACAACATCTCTGATGAACATATCTACTATTGCTGCCTCTAACTCGGCATGACCCTCAGGGCTTTCACAACCTTTAGGACTTGTCATGATCACCTAGGTCTGTCAATGGTCACCGATAACCCGACCCAAATTTTGACTAAAATTCGGGTTTGGATGAGAAAAATTAGAACCCGAATGTATTTCAGGTCGGGTTCAGGTACAATATATGAAACTGGAAAAAAAAAGTCGGAGTAGAGTTTCGGTTTTAGTAAATATATATGTTTCCTCAGATATTTACAAAAGTTAGTGTTAGGGTAGTTGGTTAAGACTTGGTTGCGTGAGTCATTGATTGTTAAGGTAGAGTTCAGTTCCCATAATAAGCATGGGAGAATTGGTTTTTTCTTAAGACCCGAATAACATTCGGGTCGGATTTTGGATACGGAATTGGACCCGAAAAGCTTTCAGGTCGGGTTCGGATTTTACGTAGATCTGACCTGAACCTGACCTGTTGACATATCTATGATCACCTAGAATGTGAGTACCCCAGAAGCATCTTTTTATTTCATCCACCAGATCTTGAGCTTTAAAGTATGCCTTCTTATCTTACCATTCTTTTCATTGTGATAGATCCAAGATAGTAAAAACTAACTGCACTGTGGCATGGCATGGCATGACATGCCATCCGTGTTGAGCCGAGCCTTGATTCTTTCATGCTGAAGTTTCAATCTGTACTCTATTTTTCTATGGAAATCGTCTGTCTGAGGTAGACAATTTATTATGAATTACATATCATGTCCCCATCAATTCTTCGTGACAGAACTTGCTAAGAATCATGTTATAAAATGGTTAAAGTGTAATCTTGATAGTTTATTCACTATTCGTTTTGACTTGAAAAATGTTAGTGTTAAAGTTTGTGAAATGATTAATTTGTTTAGGCACAATGTCAGGCTATTTAAAGAGAGATACATGACAATTAGGGGCCGTTTGGTACACGGTAATACAGACTTGAATATTTATTCCTATGATATTACTACATTTGGCATAAGCCCAATAGAGAACTCCGAAAATAATGTATTCCCTTGGGCATCATATTTCCATCATATGGATTATGGAGGAATATTATTCCGTGGTGAGAGGTGGGTCTAATGGGAATATCAATGTTTTTGAAATTGTCCAAACTACCCTCGATCAATGTCATATTCTGGTTCTGCGGAACCAAAAGTCGTCACTGGACGTGATACCGTACAAGTTTAAATTGCACTTATACAAGACAAAGCAAACACGATTGATAAAACAATCTCAGAATCAAAGTCGTTACAGCGAACAAATAACCAAAAAAATTGATAGCCATAGGATATATGAAAATGATTTCGTTTATTGATAATTTGCAGCGGAATTATAATGGCTCTTAGGCCAAAAAAATAACTCAACTTACAAACAATAGATATATTACAATGAATGAGCTCAAGAAACAATATGGCTTACAACTAGAGAAACTAATATAATCAAGAATGTTCCATACATCATGTATAAACAAAAGATAACATCTCCCAGAAGAAAAACTTCAAGTTGCCAAACGAGCTCCAAACACCTCAGAACGTTGGGAAATGCACCGGTGAGCAGTCTCAACCCGACTCACCTAAACCAACACAATAATCTTCTGAGAACATGTAAATTTATTATGTGGTATTTCTACTTTCTCTAGAGTTGCTTAACAATTCATAAAGGACTTCTTTTAAGTTGAAGATCATATTTAGGTGAGTCATCTGTTAATTATTTGTATGGATGATTATATCAACTATCACTCTCATTCTTAACTCTAAATATAAATTTGAGGTTCCATTCATGCCTATAATGATACCTGGAGATCATATTTATATATATGGCCGGATTTCAACATTGTCGCATAGTTGTATGCTTTGTAGCTAAATAGTTGAAGGGTTTCTTTGCAGACGCACAGTTAAAAACATTCCAAAGTATGCTCCTGCACAGTTTTATATCGACAATGTACTCCCTAGGATCAGAGAGAAGAAGATTATGGCTCTTAAGCCTTTCGTTGATAGGTTGGGGTAAGTTGGGCTATCCAGGAATTATTAAAATTTTATGAACTTTAAACCTGCAGTCTTGCATTACATCTCGTCTTTTTCTATTATTTTTCTAATCTTTTGACATTCCTCTATATCTTTTTAATTATTCAGGTACGATAATGTTCCACCTGAAATAAACAGGCTTAGATGCAGAGTGAACTACCATGCCTTGAAGTTTTTACCTGAGATTGAAGAAATGGCCAATCTTCTAGCATCAAGGATGAGGAACCGCACTAGCAGTCCGAGTCCGAACCCTTACATGTATTTATCTATCTTTTTTAGCTCATCTGGTTTCATGGCATTGCTCTGCAATATTTCTTGTAGCCTAAATGTTTGATCTTCTCCAAGCAGGGCTCTCCATTTGAGATTTGAGAAGGGCATGGTGGGCCTTTCTTTCTGTGATTTTGTCGGGACCAGAGAGGAGAAAGCAATGATGGCAACATATAGACAGAAAGAGTGGCCAAGACGGTACAAGGTGGTTGAGAATAGTCTTGTGCATCTCTTGTCAGCTAACAGAATTTGAAACTGTTGTAAGGCTATAATACATGGCTAAATGCATTGTTTTGCAGAATGGATCTCATCTTTGGCAACTAGCACTGCAGAAGAGAAAAGAAGGTCGCTGCCCTCTTGAACCGGGCGAGGTGGCTGTAATTCTTCGGGCAATGGGATATCCTAAGGAAACACAGATCTATGTTGCTTCTGGACAGGTTTATGGTGGACAGAATAGGATGGCTCCTCTCAGAAATATGTTCCCAAATCTGGTAAATCTTTTTTAACGCTATTTTATTGTGTTTGGCTAGTCTTGCACCATACTGTCATCTTCACATTTCATGACAATATGCTGTCTATGTTTGACAAAGGTCTTCATCTTAGTGAGTCCAACCAAGTCACAGATTTCAGCACTTCAAACTTCTCTAATTTTGAGCAACTGGTCTCTTAGTTTCTCAAGGCCTGTATGATAGCTCCACCGTCTTATTCACTGAAATCTTGAGCTTCTTGGAAAATATTCTTGAGCTTGCATATTCTTTGAGTTTTATTCTGGATTTAATTTATGAACAATCCTGGAAGATGATCAATTCTACAGTGTAGAATACACATTGTTGTCTTGTGATCAAGTATACTTTCTTTACGAGTTCTATGTTCTCTCCTTAGTTGTTTCCATTGGATAATTTCAGGTTACAAAGGAGGAGTTGGCCAGCAAGGATGAACTGGATGGCTTCAGGAAGCATGTAACAAGTTTGGCTGCCCTAGATTTCTTAGTCTGCCTGAAGTCTGATGTGTTTGTAATGACCCATGGTGGCAACTTTGCCAAACTGATAATAGGGGCGAGGAGATATATGGGCCACCGGCTCAAGTCCATAAAGCCCGACAAGGGTATCATGTCGAAATCCTTTGGGGATCCCTACATGGGTTGGGCGTCCTTCGTCGAAGATGTTGTCATCACGCACCAGACACGAACTGGCCTCCCGGAGGAGACATTTCCTAACTACGATCTATGGGAAAACCCTCTCACTCCATGTATGTGTAAAGCATAATTTGCTGATGGCTGTATGCTTTATTATGCTTCTCTCCTCTTGTATTTGTAGGCTGATAGCATCCAATAGTGTAATACCTTTGTTACTAGACCAATCTGACCATTTTCTTCCCACAATATTCTTATATTTATTCATTTCAAATATTATGTGTATGGGTGTACTATTACTCATTCAAAATTCGTACGTGTGCTTGTGTATGCACAAAGAAGCGACTGTAGCCCAGATTATGGCACATGCTCAGAGATGAGATGATGATAAGTAGCATGTTCTATACTGAACATTGTGGCGAAGATATGGTGATATCATCATATATTAATTTACAGGAGGCATGAATGGACCCTCTGCTGGTACATTCTGTTCCATGGTGGTTGATTATTAATTTGCAAATGGTCTACAAATGTCAAACTCTTGTGTATTGTTTATCATACACTTCACATGTTCAAAGAATTGAACATCATACTTTTAGTCACAGGTGGATACTTTAGCAACAATACGAGTGAACAAAATAAATGGTCAGCAGTTTTAAAGCTCCAGTTAAATTTAATCAATTGTAAACAGTGAGGAATCAATTTTGTAAGCACCAAAGCAAAGCTTGCAACGCTGCTATTTTGACCGTCCGGGGGCTGGCCTGCGCAGCCCCCACGTGGCAGACGCCCATTGTGGGTGGACCCAACTTCCCCCGGGGGGGGGGGGGGGGGGGGGGGGGGGGGGGGGGGCAATGATTGTCCGCCACGTGCGTGCGGGCTAGCCCCATGGGAGAGCCAATGGGCGGCTGCCACGTAAGGGCGGGCCAGTCCCACGAGGGAGCCAATGGGCGCCTGCCACGTGGGTGCAGGCTAGCCCCTCGTAGGGGTGAGCATTATTCGGTTTTGGACCGAAAACCGAACCGAACCGAATAAGAGGTTCAGTTCGGTTTTAAAAAAATTCGGTTCGGTTTCGGTTTTGAAAATACTAAATTTTCTTATTCGGTTTCGGTTTTGGGTTTCGGTTTCGGTCCAAAACCGAAAACCGAATAAGAAAATTTAATTAATTAATTTATTTATATGTGTGTGTGTGTGTGTGTGTGTGTGTGTGTGTGTGTGTGTGTGTGTGTGTACTATATATATAAGTATTAATATATATAGGTACATACTAAATATATATAGGTATATACTAAATATGTTTATGTATATTTAGTTACTATATATATTAACAAAAAAAAGCTCAAAAAAATCAAAAAAATATGAATAAACCGAAAACCGAACCGATTTAATTCGGTTCGGTTTGATTCGGTTTTGGGCCAATTCGGTTCGGTTTCGGTTTTGTTTATTTGGTTTCGGTCCAATTCGGTTTTGGGTTATTCGGTTCGGTTTAAACCGAATAAACCGAATGCTCACCCCTAGCCCCTCGGACGGTCAAAATAGCAGCGTTGTTGTCAAAAAAGTATTTAGTGGAGCAAAACTTAGCAATCAGAACTCCGAGATGCATACCAAACGTGCTGGAAAATGGCTGGGATTAATTTCAAGAAATATTTCTATCATTTTTTGTGTGTATTAGAAAAGAGCTTTGCTATGCCTACAACCAATGCTTACAGTCTTCTTACAACCCGATTGGAGGAGGGGAGTAAGTGGTGGGGTCGGGTGGAGTGTCACGCCCCGCTCCCGTAGGAGCGATCGTCCTCGCTAAGGCGTGATGCCGCACGAGCCTAGATTGTGCTCGTGCAAGGCGGGTTCCATAACGGCCGATTACAGCGGCGGCGACGGGGTCGTCGCCCAAAAGTCCCGAGCAGAGACATTGAACACGCAGCAGAAATTTAGAACAAAACACAAGTTATTCAAATGAAGCTCTTTATTGATATCGAAACAACGGTTACATTGTGGGCGCAAGGCCAAGATTACAATCACTCAAATGCACTCGTCTCACTTTACAAGTCACTCTGCTCTCTCTCATCTCTCGATACAATACTTGAATCCAGCGGAAGCTTCGGAAGACGATGTCCATACATTATGTCCCGTATAAGTCTCCGATCCATGCGGCCGCACGCTTCGAATCGCCAAGGAACTCTATGCCTCGACGCATCCAAGCGAGCTCCGCGCCACGAGCTTCTACCTGTGCCTGCACACGAAACACTGTGTGGGTGTCAGTACCACTGTACTGGTGGAGTGAGCTTCTCGCCCACCCATACAAAACCGACACGTTTACGTTATTTTTCTTTTGTGCAATACAAGTCCCTTTACGATTGTCTTTCTAGTCTTGCCTTAGGATCGATTTTAGGACCGACGCTCGGCCTATTTAGTGTCTTTAGACCATCTTCGTGCCTTGCACTAATATCGTACCCATACTTGCCGCTAGACCTTTCTCGTGCTTGCAACATCAATGTATAGTCTCGTGCTTGCCTTTCGTGCCATACTTAGGGACGTAACGACTCGGTCGTGCAATGAACTCGATTCGTGCTATCAAATCACTGGGGCAGTGCCTCCTCGCTTGATCTTGCCAATACTCGTATTGTGACAACGCGGCCGTGCCTCACATCTCGAGGCCGTGCCTAGCAACTCAACGCAACTTAACCAAGCTTGCCGCTACGGCCTTTCCAGAACTTAACTCGAAACGTATAACCCAACTTGTGGAACCGGTGTTGAGAACTCAAGTATAACGCCGTATCTCGTGCCGAAGCACGTGTCTTACGTATAGCCGAATCGTAGGCTTTATAATACTTTGGGTGCAACCGAGCACACATTTTACCATTCAACGCATACCGTGCTTACACTTCCTTTATTGTGACCGACATCGTGCATGCGAATTCGCCGCTTAGCACGCCAATTTCTATATGAAAGGCCACTGGCATGACAAGCCATCGCGGACATAGCTCGGGTAGGCGGCGGGTCCTTCGATGCAAGGTAGCTAGCCCCATGGAAAGCCCCCGACTACCCACGCAATAAAAGAATGCGTTGCTATAACGTCTACCTCCTAGGACGACTGGGCCCGGTGCCCCGGCGTATAACCAGTCTAGGCAGAAATCCTTGTCGACAAGGTGTCCAATGACCACGCACCTACGAGACGGCTAGACTCACGTAAATGCATGGCCTAATTTGTTAGTACGACTGAAACCATACGTAGCAACTCGTGCTCTAAACCACCCTTTGCATTACGTGCATCGGGGCCGCGAGACTCCCAACCGAGGGAACGCCTCGAACTTCTTAACGTGGATAGGAACGCGAGACTCCCAACCGAGGGACCGCCTCGAAATACCTTAACGTGGATAGGAACGCGAGACTCCCAACCGAGGGACCGCCTCGAACTTTCTTTGAACCCGAGGGAACGACTACTACGTAGCCTTCCAACTTAACTTTAATAAAATGTGTTCCATCAGTGCCATGGACCGTGGCTAACTTTACATCGTGCCAACCGTGGCTCGTGCCTTTAACTGACTTACGTCTTATGCGACGCTATCACCCAAGTCATACGTTGTACGACGGCCCGTGAGATCGTGGGACTATTTGACTTGACAACCGCAGAACGAGCGGCACGACACTTGGAATGACTTAGGTCGACCGGCATAACTTTGCCTAACTTACTCAAGCCTACAACTTAACCCGAGGGACGAGCCAAGGCTATGCCAAGCCTTGCGCAGTGGAAACGTGCATGCTTTATCGAGCATTTATGCGGGCGACGCCTATTCACTTAGGCTAACTTTATCGTTTGTGTCGAATACCAACTTTCCTTCTCCCAAGCCACGGGACGAAGGATCGAGTGTCGTTTTAAAAGCACGCTGAGCCGACTTCTATTGAGACCGTGGGACCATTTTCCATGTTCTAACACATTTCGACGGGTCGGGATTACTCCCTTAGCTATGTGCGTTCGTAGCTTTTATATTAGCCTACTTGTGCAAGTTGAAAACACACGAATTATTAAGTGAAGGCAGAGATGAGGCAAGTTCACCGAAACTACCCCACCTGAGCGATGTCTTCGAGTCGCCGTTGTAAGGCCAAGTCCGAACGCCGTCGGCGTTTCGATTCCTCCGATTGACTTTGCGGGACGGGGCACTACAACATACACCACTCAGAATAAGTCTCGTCCTCGAGACTTTCCTGAAGGCAAACCATCCTACCATTTCTATGGCCAAGACTTAGTCGTATACACTCCGCCTACGCATTTTTTCGATTTTTGAGCCACGTTCGTGCGTATCGCTAACTTAGTCGTAAGACACACCAACCGATTAATCAACATTTGAACTCGTTTCAAATCAATGATCGCATTACCGCCAACATTTCTTCGAAACTCACGATCTCAAATCCTCGACACTTTTTCGTTCCTCAAGTCTCACTTGATTCAACGTATCATTTGGTTGGATCGTGCACATATTCTAGGCGTCCCCAAAATATATGCATTTCAGCCAAGCCTTGTGATAGAGAATCCGCCATCACCACTCGAGTCGAATCGTGCACATATTCGGGCGTCCCTGATATACGTGCATGTCAGCCGAGACTCGCGAGTGGTGCCTCCGTAACTCCTATCGCTTTGCGTCGGGACGTCTGCCTAATCGCTAGGCTAAGTCTTTTCGTCAGCACTGGAATCATAGTTCCCAAACAACGACATCAACACTGACCCCCTCCTAAGGTCAAACCAAATCGATGGTACGGGGTTTTCTACCCAAGCTCGCATCACTCCGATTTCTAAACATCGAGCATAGATCTTCTACACACATCCCAATATTCGTCGTACGGGGTACGAGTCGTTCGGTAAAGCCATTCTACGATAACTCACGTTGTATCCAATCCCACATCGTATCATTATCGTTCGTTCATCAAGCCGTTTCGTATATTCTATCTCTTCGAACACGTTCGACGTAATCTGCCTATCAATCTCTCCAAGTCAGGCACGCTACAATACGATTTATCGCTAAACCGTAATTCATATTTCACGTTTTCGAAATCATCTATTCCAATTCACGCAATCAATCACAAGGTCATCTGACTTAACAACGTGTTGTGCCTCGATCTCACGTGAGTCAGATTATCCACGGTGGGCACGAATCACCATGCACGCTCCCGCGAGATAATCATTCTCATCGGGACGTAACTCTTGTTTTGTTTCTAGACAAATTCATTCTCGATGCGCAGATTGGACCTACACAATCCTCAGGTTTCATTCATTCGTCAATCCTTCGCATCAAACCAACAAGTCGAAACAATCGAAGTTGCCGCGTCCTGATTTTCCGAGTTTGATCATTCCCGCGACATGAATCACCATGTCAGCGCTCACGCGGAACGATCGCCCCAAATCCGACGCGACGCATGTGCAAGGCTAGAGTTGCGCTCACGCAAGACAAGATCGTCGACGTTGTGGTTATCCGCGTAACCATCAAGACACGATCGTATTCATCCAACGTTCATTTTAACAAAGTCCTAAGTATTGCATCCATTCAGAACGATAACACTTGTACCACTACTAAAATATGATCTATTAGCGACGTAATTTAGCGACGGCGTAAAATTACGTCGCTATATATGGAATTCAGCGACTCCTTTATATAAACATCGCAAAACGTCGCTGAATAGCGACGTTCAGCGACAAGTATAAAATTACGTCGCTGAATAGCGACGTTACGTCGCTGGATTATTAAAATATGTCGCCAATTTACGACGTTTAGCGACGTCCTCATGTGAAGTCGCTAATATTTTTACTTAGGGCACAACGTTTCATTTTTCCCACTCACTCGAAATTTCCAATTTTTCCCACTACTCCTTCCCCCCCCTCCGGCGATTCCTTCGGCGACCCCTTCCCCCCCCGGCGACTCCCTCCCCCCCCCCCCCCCCCGGCGACTCCCTCCCTCTCCGGCGACCCGTACCCCCCCGTCGAGCTCCTCCTCCTCGAGCTCAGGTAAACCCTAACCTAACTCCTCCTCCTCCTCCTCCTCCTCCTCCTCCTCCTCCTCTCCCACGGACACACACACACACACGGACACACACGCACACACACACAGAGACACACACACACACACACACGGACACACACGCACACACACATAGAGACACACACACACACACACGGACACACACACAGATGGACACACACACACACACACACACTGGACACACTGTGTCATGTTGTGGTGGACACGTACACATAGCCTAGATCCTTTACCAACCATTTATTTTCTATTTTAACATGTTTTTATATATCAATTTCTAAATACCCTATGTTGACTGATACCTTGTTAATTTATTATATTTTCTAATTTTGAAAACCCAGTTTTGACAACCATTTTAACCTAGTTTAATTCTTTAATTTAGATGTTTAAAACCCTAGTATAGTGTATCTATATGTGTGCTGACTGAGTTTCAAGTTTGGGGTGATTTGGTTAGAGTTTTGGTTCTCGATTTGGGTTTGAGGTGAATGGGTCTGAAATATGTTATAGGAGTATGTAATGTTGTGTGAAATGAACTGATTTCCTTTCTTTTCCTTTCCTATTTGACTGAACACAGTAAATCCCCTTACTATCTAGATTGGACTGACCTATAGTTCATATCACTCACTCACTCACTCACTCTTGCCTAGGTACACACACGCATATAGCCTAATACAAGCATGTTAGCCTCCCTCATATACACGTATATGTGACTGTCACATGTAACAGTCAACACACTCACCCCCCATTCACATGTGCATGTACACACACCACCCACTCTCTACTTCTCTCTCTCTATATATATATATGTTTGATAGATGGAATTGTATACATATATACATAACTATATCATGTAACTCATATGTGATATAGGCATATAGCCTATGTTAGAGTGTCTAAATATATGAATGCATGAAAGTTGCCTTGTCTTGTAATATAGGCATATAGTATATACATGCCTATATATATATATATATTATATGTATATATCTATATAGATATTACTTGTGTGTATGAGATAGCTTGAGTTGAATTTGGTCATTATTGGTACTTGAATTGATCGGAACAAAGACCCCCAATGTCGGTATCGGTCAATATTTGGTATCGGTCGGTATCGGATCGGAACAACGCCGGGGGGTGGGCGGGATGGAGGGCACGGGACGGGCGCAGGGGGCCACTGCAGGGAGAGACAGGCGGGCGCTGTCACGACCCGCACCCACTGTAAGGGTACGAGTTCGTAACAGCGCCCAGTCTACGCCGCAGTGTCGGTGGTAGAACGCTGTCCTAGGTCAATCATCTAACAATATATAAGGTACCTGTACAGTATATACACTCCGAATGGAGGTGACATAGCAATACAGTCTCAATCACATCTAAGGTGGAATACGATAAAGATAGATAGATATAAACAGAAGAAATCCACAGAGGTACAATCCAGATAAAGACTAAGTGTCTATGATAACATCTCCACAACATCCAAATGAAACAACTCCCTATATATACAATAATGTATCAATGAGAAAGACAAGTAAGAGTCTAAGCTATCTATACTAAGTATGGGTATCATCCTCAGCAGCTGCCTGAACCTCTCCAGGGATCCTGGTCGCGAGTGTCATCTAGGCAAGCTCCAAGGTAAGGGGTGCAGGGTTCCTCATCATCCTCTGTAAAATTTTCAATAGGTCCAGTCAGGACGGGAGCGAGCACAATACATCTCACACAGATCATAACAGGTTAAAAAATATAGACATGCAAGAGAGTACGATACATGAAACTGAAAAAAGTACATAATGTAAACAGAGAGAGAACTGTAATAGAAATATCTACTATAAGTAGAGAGCTACCAGTGACTAGTGATTTAGAGTACAAAGTCGACATGTGAACGGCTTGATTTGCACATGACTATATTAAAGAGGCGTACATGGCTATACTACTTTGGAATTGTTCACATGACTATTTATACTCCCCCATGCCCCAATCAATACACAAGGATCCAAACAAGTTATGTTACGTACATGGTTTTTACATGAAAGCCCATAAATGGGTGCACATGAAATATAGGTTATACATGATATACATGAGAACATGACCGAACATGATAGCACATTAGAGTACACGAGCGAGCACGAACGAGCATGAGCACATGAGAAACATGAATAACATGAGAGCGAGGAATACATGACGTACATGAAATACATGACATGATGTATCCGACGCTCCCGAGGGAGATAACATCGCATGAAAAGATCCATATAGTACCAATCTGTGATAATATCGTAACAGCATCAAATAAGGTAAACTAGAGCAGGAATATAATTCTAAACAAGTTATGAAATGATCAGAGAATGTACTCGCCTGGTATCTGAATGTCTGAAGTAAATGTACTGTCCGAGATGAGGTACCTGACTCCTAGTTAGAGCAACACAAGTCAAGATGTATACAGGGGGTGATATAATGAATGTACAATGCAACTGCATGTTGTCTAGGTCAAACTAGACTAAAGTCAACACTTGGTCAACTCCAGTCAACTATACTAGTCAAGCTAGGTCAAACTAACCCAGACAAGTCTCACTAAGCCTGGTCAGCCTATTCTAGCAATCACACACCAATCACAAGTCATACTAGACTACCAACACACAATCATTGGTGTATTCATACCATACACATAGGCCTTATGCCCTATAGTCCACATCACACATATTTCATACATTATATATATCTATCTATATACTAGATTAATATAGGCAACTTATTTATCACATATAGGCCATAGCATATATTATATATAGAGAGATAGACATGTGTGTGTGTTTACAACTTAATTGTGTGTGTGTGAGCTCAAGTGCCAATGTGTTATAGCTAACATGGTAACAAGAAAAACAGTAGGTAGGGTGTGTGTATACGTATCACAGGTTTCAGTTTAGGTGAAAAGTGTATATGGTTAAATGTGAACTATTCATGATAACAAAACAATTTAAATATAATAATTCAAAGAAAATCCTTAACAGTGAGCTAGGCTATTGTGGTATCATAAACATATCTAAAACATGGGTTCAACCTATCCTTATGCCTCACTTTCTATAGGATGTTCATTAGATACCAAGCCAACTCCAAAAACAATTAATATCATGATATACATATGTATTCAAATCGAGATCGAATCCCAATACCAATTGTGAAAGGAAAACAGTAAAACAGGGTACTGAACATACATGTATGTATGGGGCTGCACATGTAGGGACTGTTCCCAGGTTTCAGAACAAGGCAGGGGGTTCCAGGTTCATGTTCACAATAGTGTGTGTGTGTGTATCAGAGTGTGTGGGGGGTGCATGAGGGGTTCAGTTACATGCCAATGTGTGTGTCATTCTCAGCTTGACAGGGAACAGTGTGTTCATAGGTTCCTGGGTGTTCCAGATTAGCTAACAGGGTCTAATTTACAAGGAATGTGATAGGGTGTGGTGTGTATATGAGTACTAATCATAATTTCAGTTTGGTGTTCTCAGGAAGGAATATGACAGTTAACAAAATCCCAATTCGAATTTCCATTCTAATAACATCAACCCCAACTCATATGTCCTTAACAGTGAACTATAGAATACACAAGCTTAAGCATGGCAATATTCAAATCAGTTTAAGGAAGGAAATGGAAATCAACTCAGGTTTGGGTTGACAGTAAAGGAAAACATGGCATGGAATCCACAGTTAACTTAACATGGAGAATTAACCAAACTAAACCCTATTCTCAGGTTTCAAGGACCCTGTGACAGTTCAAGACCATTCGAAAACTACTCATGTCATCCCATACTTCCACAACAATTAAACTAACAACAATTAGATAACAGTTTTTAAAAAAGAAGGAAAATCAACACAGGAATCCAAAAATCACCTTTAAAAGGAAAGGAATTCAAAGACAGTTCACGAATCCTTGAATCCTATTCTCAATTTTGGAAACTGAGATAACCCACAGTTCAATGAGTGAAACATATGACAACTAAGTATGAGAACCAATTTGACGGTTTATTTGAATCAAAACAGTGATGTATAATAACCTGAAATCAGTGAGTGATATAAACTTGTGTGTGTAAACAGAAAAATGGAAACAGTGGCCTAGGAAAACTGGAAACACATTGACTTGTAAACTCAATCTCAGTTTAAGGAAATGAATTAACAGTTGTAAATGGGAAGAAAATAAAGACAGTTGTAATAGGAATTAAATGACAGTGAAGTGATAAACCAACCCCCATTTAATCAATGAAACAAAACAATACAATGTATAGGAATTCACTCAGGTTATTAAGGAATGAAATGAAACATTCAATTTAGTATCAGTCCTATATGTATATTCGAAAGCCAACACTTGCCAAAAATCCTATTTCCAAATCATAAAGTCTAATTCGAAAGTAACATGAATTAAACATGAACTACAAATATGTGGGAATCATTGACAACTGAAACAACAATTAGAAATCAATTCAAATAGGATTAACAGTTAGGAAATGGGAAATAACCATGTATCAGTTGAACATTGAACCCAAACTCAAATCAAATATTCCATTTCACATCAAAACCTATTCTAATATGTAATATCAACTAATCAGAGATTAGCAAACATATACAGGATCTAATTAGCATTTTAAATCACAATTAAACTATTTAAAACTGGAATTAAATACTGAATAAAATGACAGAACTGTGCACGCACAGTGCACGCACAGTGCACGCCCAGTGCACACACGATTCCGTGTCCGACACGACATGAGGACCCACGAAACTTTGGGAGCCTCGTGTCAGTGTCAGCCCGCACCCATGTGTCAAGTTACACGTGTCCAAGTGACGTGTACAGTGTACAGTGGACCCCGAGTAGCAGGGGAGCTGTCACTGCGCGCGCGTGCTGCACCCCGAGTGTTCCCGTGTCCAACGCAACACGACACGACCCCAATACAACCTCAAGCCACTGGAAACCCATAAGCGAGGCCAAAAGCTAATTTTATATTCAAACCAAATTGGAAAACAGAGACGAAATGCCCATTGTGGCATTTTATCGAACACCTATGCGTATCTACTGATACATGTCCGATACGGACACGTATTGGACACGAAAATCAACAAAACCTACACCAACAGTTAAGGTAGACCTAGGGCTTCCTATATATGCAATTAGAACACTATTTTATGGAGGGGATTAGAATTTACCTAGGGTTTTGAAATGGCTCAAAAAGCCCCAAAGTGAGTGGTTCCTCAAGCTACCCAAACTCTTCCAAATTGCCCCTTCCCTGAAATTTCTCACCATAGCCATCAAATACACAAAAATTAGAATCTATTGCAAGAAATTAGGAAGAAAAAGGAGTTGAAATGGAGGAGTTATGGATTGGAGAAGAAAGGGTTTACCTCTACTTTAAACTTGCTAATTTTTCTAAGGAGGCTAGCCCTAAGTTTGAGGAGACATTAAATAGAGTGGGAATGGATAGGGTGGTCGGCCATATAGGTGTTGGGCTAGGGTTAGGGTTCCACTAGTGGTCTATGGGCCTCTATGGGCCTAAGCCATAACCATGATTTATGAAATCACAAGCCATTCTCTAGCCTAATCAATTCCTATTTCTCCAAATAAATTCTAATGAGTAGGATATCACTAACTTAGGTCAAGCTAGGGTTACACACTCTAACCAAGTAGTCATGACCTAGGTTAGCTTCTAGGACAGTCTTCTAAGTCACCCTGAGTCAAAGTCAATAATAGCACCAAATCAATTATACTAAAAATCACTTAAAATTTCTATAATTATAATTAATACTAATAATTTCAAATAATTCCCAAAATTACAAAAATGACTAAAATACCCTCAAGCTGGAAATGATAAATGAAATACCCTAATCACATGGCTTGACTCTAGGGTTACACTAGCAAGACACCAATTCACAAGTCATGATTTTAAATAGTTTTAAAAATGATTAAAATCACTAAAACTCATATTATCATTTAAATATCATAATTAATAATTAAAAACACAAAATTTCAAAATTATCCTCATTTTAGAAAACTGGGTGTTACAAGTCTACCCACCTTAGAAAATTTCGTCCTCGAAATTAAAATGGTAGTAGTCCTTCTAGGTCAAACACCCCACAATCAAAGTCTTAAACATACCGTCAGATAATCATATGCGTCTGTCCAAAATCATGATACTCAGAATCTTTGTCGTACTAGTGAGCAAGGCTACGATAATCATAGAGTCCTCGACTAAGGCACATACCTCTAGAATCATGGTATTTAAAATTTTTGCATTGTCGCATGCTTGGCAGCGAAAACCTTAAATTCTCACACCCGAGAAATACGTCCTAAATCTGACTATATGTCCTAATTATGCCAGCTAAACACGACCATTGAAGATTCTAGATCCCATAACCGAAGTGACCTAGCCCATATAGTTCATCTCAGAAGAAAATCAAACATAATACATGAACAACAGAACAAAGTTGATCAATTAACCAGGAACAGAGGGAATCGAATTTTCAAGACAGTTATAAGAGGCAATTGCGGAAAGGAAATCGAATAGAACGGAACCTGCAGCAAGATCTCTACTGGCCTGAGCATCCTCGACTGTCCTGGCGAAAGCTCGCTCCTGCTGGTCTCCCCTGGCCTGCTGCTGATGCTGCATGTACCTCTGCTGCTGAGTCGGTAAGGGTAATCCTTTCTGCTGGCCTACCGGAGTCCTAGCTCCTGCTTCCTGAACTGTCTATCCCGATGACTCGGGACACTCTCTCAGCCGATGATCAGATCCTCTACAAAGTAAACATCTGCCCAGCCTCTTCCGGCATTCGCCCCAATCATGCCCTGGTCTCTTACAGAAGGGGCAAATAATGACAAGCTGATGTACCGGGGCCTGCTGCTGCCTTTGTGGCTGCTGTACCTGCTGAAAGGGTACACGGTCCTGAAACTGCCGCTGCTAAAAGTAGACCCTTGACTGCTGATACTGCTGCTGAAACTGTAAGGATAGCATCTGCTGCTGAAACTGCAAACAGGGTATCTACTGCGGATACTGCTGCTGAATCTGTAGGTGGGGCCTCTTGGCCGGGCCCGTACTGCCACTAGCTCCCCGAGTATCTCGCATCCTCTTCTCCTTCAGCCCAAGATCGTCCTCCGCTGCCATGGCTCCTACCAGAAACTGCTCGAAAGTGGCATCGCGACCGCTCTTGTTATACGACCTGATCTCCCTGATCAAACCTCTGCGGAACCTCCTCGCCTTTCCGGCCTCAGTAAGATCCTCGACGAATCTGTTCAAACGACAGAATTCTCCTGCATACTCCTCAACGGTCTGGTTCCTCTGAACCAAACTCTCGAACTGCGCCTCCAAGGCACCGAGTGTTGTATCAGGAAAGAATTTATCCTTGAATAGTTTCTTGAACGCTGTCCAAGTCTGACCGGCTGTACCAACCCTCGGGTCCGTCTGGTACCAAGTACGGGCCAAGTCCTGCATCTGACTGGCTGCTGCCTCGATCTGTAATCCTGCTGGTATCTGTGCCAATCGGAATATCTTCTCAATGTGCTCTATCCAATCGCCAGCGTATATGATACCCTCTGTACCCTTGAAGTCTCGGGGTCCCATCTTCTTAAAGGATTGGATGTCTGGAGTCCTCGGCTGATACGGCTGCATCTGACTTTCCTGTGGCTGAGCAGCCACCAGTTCTACTGTCGTCCTGACCAACTGGTGAGTATCTTGTATGCTCTGTCGGATATCAGTAGACTGTCTCTGCTGCATCTGCTGCTAAGACTCCAAGAATTGCTGGAAAAAGACAAACATCTGAGCCGTATCTATTGTCCCTGAAGGTAACTGCTTCTGATACATATCTGGAATGACGGGGGAAGACCTCCGGACAGGTGGAGGTGCACTCCCAAAAGCTGCAGAAGCTCCTATATGAGCAAAAATAGGGGGTGTTGTGGTCCCAGCGTCCACAATTGGGCGAGGGGTGGTAGGCCTCTCGCCAGCGTCTGCTGGGCCAGAGCGATGCAATCGTGTCTCGATCACCATCCTGGAGACAGATCAAACAAGGAATCAATACTGAGATAGAAATGATAATTCAAGGAAGGACAGTTATTCAAGGAAGAAATCTCCAACAGAAATTCAGATGGCAGGGATTTAGTTTAAGAGATCTTCCTAATGTGATTGAGTACCTCAAAATAATCCTAATCCTACTGCAGGCTGTAGTGATACTCTAGTTCGAATACCACTACACAAACTCGACCTGCATGGGCCACCACTAAAAACGTGTCACGACCCGCACCCACTGTGAGGGTACGAGTATGTAACAGCGCCCAGCCTACGCCACAGTGTCGGTAGTAGAACGCCGTCCTAGGTCAATCATCTAACAATATATAAGGTACCTGTACAGTATATGCACTCCGAATGGAGGTGACATAGCAATACAGTCTCAATCATATCTAAGGTAGAATACGATAAAGATAGATAGATATGAACAGAAGAAATCCACAGAGGTACAATCCAGATAAAGACTAAGTGTCTATGATAACATCTCCATAACATCCAAATGAAACAACTCCCTATATATACAATAATGTATCAATGAGAAAGACAAGTAAGAGTCTAAGCTATCTATACTAAGCATGGGTATCATCCTCAGCAGCTGCCTGAACCTCCCCAGGAGTCCAGGTCGTGAGTGTCATCTAGGCAAGCTCCAAGGTAAGGGGTGCAGGGTTCCTCATCATCCTCTGTAAAATTTTTAACAGGTCCAGTCAGGACGGTAGCGAGCATAATACATCTCACACAGATCATAACAGGTTAGAAAATATAGACATGCAAGAGAGTACAATACATGAAACTGAAGAAAGTATATGATGTAAACAGAGAGAGAACTGTAATAGAAATATCTACTATATGTAGAGAGCTACCAGTGACTAGTGATTTAGAGTACAAAGTTGACATGTGACCGGCTTGATTTGCATATGACTATACTAAAGAGACGTACATGGCTATACTACTTTGGAATTATTCACATGACTATTTATACTCCCCTATACCCCAATCAATACACAAGGATCCAAACAAGTTATGTTACGTACATGGTTTTCACATGAAAGCCCATAAATGGGTGCACATAAAATATAGGTTATACATGAGATACATAAGAACATGACCGAACATGATAGCATATGAGAGTACACGAGCGAGCACGAACGAGCATGAGCACATGAGAAACATGAATAACATGAGAGCGAGGAATACATGATGTACATGAAACACATGACATGATGTATCCGATGCTCCCGAGGGAGATAACATCGCATGAAAAGATCTATATAGTACCAATCTGTAATAATATCATGACAGCATCAAATAAGGTAAACTAGAGCAGGATTATAATTCTAAGCAAGTTATGAAATGATCAGAGAATGTACTCGTCTGGTATCTGAATGTCTGAAGTAAATGTACTGTCCGAGATGAGGTACCTGACTCCTAGTTAGAGCAACAAAAGTGATGTATACAGGGGGTGATATAATGAATGTACAATGCAACTGCATGCTGTCTAGGTCAAACTAGACTAAAGTCAACACTTGGTCAACTCCAGTCAACTATACTAGTCAAGCTAGGTCAAACTAACCCAGACAAGTATCACTAAGCCTAGTCAGCCTATTCTAGCAATCACACACCAATCACAAGTCATACTAGACTACCAACACACAATTGTTGGTGTATTCATACCATACACATAGGCCTTATGCCCTATAGTCCACATCACACATATTTCATACATTATATATATATCTATCTATATACTAGATTAATATAGGCAACTTATTTATCACATATAGGCCATAGCATATATTATATATAGAGATAGACATGTGTGTGTGTGTTTACAACTTAATTGTGTGTGTGTGAGCTCAAGTGCCAATGTGTTATAGCTAACATGGTAACAGGAAAAACAGTAGGTAGGGTGTGTGTATATGTATCACAGGTTTCAGTTTAGGTGAAAAGTGTATGTGGTTACATGTGAACTATTCATGATAACAAAACAGTTTAAATATAATAATTCTAAGAAAATCCTTAACAGTGAGCTAGGCTATTGTGGTATCATAAACATATCTAAAACATGGGTTCAACCTATCCTTATGCCTCACTTTCTATAGGATATTCATTAGTTACCAAGCCAACTCCAAAAACAATTAATATCATGATATACATATGTATTCAAATCGGGATCGAATCCCAATACTAATTATGAAAGGAAAACAGTAAAACAGGGTACTGAACATACATGTATGGGGCTGCACAAGTAGGGACTGTTCCCAGGTTTCAGAACAAGGCAGGGGGTTCCAGGTTCATGTTCACAACAGTGTGTGTATGTGTATCAGAGTGTGTGGGGGGCTGCATGAGGGGTTCAGTTACATGCCAATGTGTGTGTCATTCTCAGCTTGACAGGGAACAGTGTGTTCATAGGTTCCTGGGTGTTCCAGATTAGCTAACAGGGTCTAATTTACAGGGAATGTGATAGGGTGTGGTGTGTATATGAGTGTCAATAGAGTTAAAGTGTGTGGCATGTATCCCTGTGTGTGTGTACATGATAAGGTGGCTTGGTGTCAAGTGAGGGTGAGTGTCAAGTGAATATGGCATGGTGTTCCTGTGTCTGTGAAACCTGAAATCAGTGAGTGTGAATGAGTGATATGGTACTAATCATAATTTCAGTTTGGTGTTCTCAGGAAGGAAGATGACAGTTAACAAAATCCCAATTCGAATTTCCATTCTAATAACATCAACCCCAACTCATATGTCCTTAACAATGAACTATTGAATACACAAGCTTAAGCATGGCAATATTCAAATCAGTTTAAGGAAGGAAATGGAAATCAACTCAGGTTTGGGTTGACAGTAAAGAAAAACATGGCATGGAATCCACAGTTAACTTAAAATGGAGAATTAACCAAACTAAACCCTGTTCTCAGGTTTCAAGGACCCTGTAACAGTTCAAGACCATTCGAAAACCACTCATGTCATCCCATACTTCCACAACAATTAAACTAACAACAATTAGATAACAGTTTTTAGAAAGAAAGGAAAATCAACACAGGAATCCAAAAATCACCTTTAAAAGGAAAGGAATTCAAAGACAGTTCACGAATCCTTGAATCCTATTCTCAATTTTGGAAATTGAGATAACCCACAGTTCAATGAGTGAAACATATGACAACTAAGTATAAGAACCAATTTGACAGTTTATTTGAATCAAAATAGTGATGTATAATATCCTGAAATCAGTGAGTGATATAAACTTGTGTGTGTAAACAGAAAAATAGAAACAGTGGCCTAGGAAAACTGGAAACACATTGACTTGTAAACTCAATCTTAGTTTAAGGAAATGAATTAACAGTTGTAAATGGGAAGAAAACAAAGACAGTTGTAATCGGAATTAAATGACAGTGAAGTGATAAACCAATCCCCCATTTAATCAATGAAACAAAACAATACAATGTATGGGAATTCACTCAGGTTATTAAGGAATGAAATGAAACATTCAATTTAGTATCAGTCCTATATGTATATTCGAAAGCCAACACTTGCCAATAATCCCATTTCCAAATCATAAAGTTCGAATGTAACATGAATTAAACATGAACTACAAATATGTGGGAATCATTGACAACTAAAACAACAATTAGAAATCAATTCAAATAGGATTAACAGTTAGGAAATGGGAAATAACCATGTATCAGTCGAACATTAAACCCAAACTCAAATCAAATATTCCATTTCACATCAAAACCTATTCTAATATGTAATATCAACTAATCAGAGATTAGCAAACATATACAGGATCTAATTAGCATTTTAAATCATAATTAAACCATTTAAAACTGGAATTAAACACTGAATAAAATGACAGAACTGTGCACGCACAGTGCACGCCCAGTGCACACACGATTCCGGGTCCGACACGACACGAGGACCCACAAAACTTTGGGAGCCTCGTGTCAGTGTCAGCCTGCACCCATGTGTCAAGTTACACGTGTCCAAGTGACGTGTACAGTGCATATTGGACCCCGAGTAGCAGGGGAGCTGTCACTGCACGCGCGTGCTGCACCCCGCGTGTTCCCGTGTCCAATACGACACGATACGACACCAATACAACCTCAGGCCACTGGAAACCCATAAGCAAGGCCAAAAGATAATTTTCTATTCAAACCAAATTGGAAAACAGGGATGAAATGTCCACTGTGGTATTTCATCGAACCCCTATGCGTATCCACTGATACGTGTCCGATACGGACACGTATTGGACACGAAAATCAATAAAACCTATACTAATAGTTAGGGTAGACTTAGGGCTTCCTATATATGCAATTAAAACACTATTTTATGAAGGGATTAGAATTTACCTAGCGTTTTGAAATGGCTCAAAAAGCCCCAAAGTGAGTGGTTCCTCAAGCTACCCAAACTCTTCCAAATTGCCCTTTTCCTGAAATTTCTCACCATAGCCATCAAATACACAGAGATTAGAATCTATTGCAAGAAATTAGGAAGAAAAAGGAGTTGAAATGGAGGAGTTATGGATTGGGGAAGAAAGGGTTTACCTCTACTTTAAACTTGCTAATTTTTCTAAGGAGGCTAGTCCTAAGTTTGAGGAGACATTAAATAGAGTAGGAATGGATAGGGTGGCCGGCCATGTAGGTGTTGGGCTAGGGTTAGGGTTCCACTAGTGGTCTATGGGCCTCTATGGGCCTAAGCCATAACCATGACTTATGAAATCACAAGCCATTCTCTAGCCTAATCAATTCCTATTTCTCCAAATAAATTCTAATGAATAGGATATCACTAACTTAGGTCAAGCTAGGGTTACAAACTCTAACCAAGTAGTCATGACCTAGGTTAGCTTCTAGGACAGTCTTCTAAGTTACCCTGAGTCAAAGTCAATAATAGCACCAAATCAATTATACTAAAAATCACTTAAAATTTCTATTATTATATTTAATACTAATAATTCCAAATAATTCCCAAAATTACAAAAATGACTAAAATACCCACAAGTTAGAAATGATAAATAAAATACCCTAATCACATGGCTAGGCTCTAGGGTTACACTAGCAAGATACCATTTCATAAGTCATGATTTTAAATAGTTTTAAAAATGATTAAAATCACTAAAAATCATATTATCATTTAAATATCATAATTAATAATTAAAAACACAAAATTTCAAAATTACCCTCATTTTAAAAAATTGGGTGTTACAGGCGCTGCCGTAGAGGGGGGCGGAGCAGCGAGATGTGCGACGGAGGGAGGGGGCACCGGGACGGGGTGAGGCTCGCCGGGCGAAGCTATCGACCCCGGCGGAGGATGGGCCATTCTGCGCCGAGCGCGGTGACGCCTAGGATGGCGCCGAGGGGAGTGGGGGTATGGTGAGAGGGGAACCCCCACGGCGAGAAGACGCCAGCGGTGAGGGGCCCCGCTACGACGAGAGGACGCCGACAAGGGGGAAACCCCCCCCACTGGGGAGGCGGCCAGGCGTCCGGCCAACCTAGGAAGGGGGGCGGCGGGATGCAAGGTGGCCACTGTGTGGGGAGAAGCCTGGGGCCGGGCCGAGGAGGCCGACCGGCCAAGCCAGCCATCCGAACACGACGAGCTCCGGTGGCGACCACTGCCAACAGTGCTGCCACCCCCCTCTACAGTGCTACCTTCCCATTCTTTATATATATATATATATATATATAAGAAGAGAGCACGCAACCAACCTCACCAACTTAACTTTCTTTTCTGTTGCGCATCCTCCGTTCAATTAGCTAGGCTGCCCTCTTGTTTATGGGAAATCCAACGCGGGCATCTTTGAGAACTTGATCACACGAATCAGAAAAAAACTTGAAGGGTGGCATAACGCCACATTATCCTCCGGCGGCAAAATGATCCTCATCAATCACGTCCTCACTTCCATCCCAATCCACACTCTGGCCGCATGTTCTCCACCTAAGAAGGTTCTTTCCTCGATCGAACAGATCTTTTGTAATTTCTTTTGGGGGCATTATAACGGACAAGACAAGCATCACTGGGCGAGCTGGGAATCCATGGCCAAATCTACTGACGAGGGGGGTCTGGGATTTACCAAACTCACCCACATCGTTAAAGCCTTCTCGATGAAATTGTGGTGGAAACTCCACACCAGAAACAACTTATGGACCAGATTCTTGATGGCCAGGTACTTCAAGCACATCCACCCTTCGACGGCCATCGCCAACAGCAGATCCTCAGCAGCTTGGCGTCATATTCTTACCGGGCGGGACCTTGCCGAGCCTGCGATAAGACTCCAATTGGGCGCGGGCGAGTCGGACCCTTTTCTGGAGAGATGGATTGGGGATTGCATAATCCCGAGTATTTCGGAGCCCCCGAGAGACTGTAGGATCAGAGACCTATGGAACCCCACCACTGTAGACTGGAACTGGGACAGAATTCGGGAATGGTCCGGCAACGAAACAGCGGATAGCATCCGTGAACGCGGATTATGCATCGTCCATGGGGACGACGCGCTGAAATGGTCAATCGAGACTTCAGAGGCATTTTCGGTAAGGTCGACGAGAGTCGCCGTCCGGGGTACCCGCCAGCCGCACCATCCCATGGCGCACTTCTGGCACACATGCATCCCTAATAAGTGGTCTATCCTAATGTGGAGAGTCATTAGTAAGAAATTGCCGACTGATGACATCCTCAACACCATTGGTATCAGCTTAGCATCAGCCTGCACTTGCTGTTCAGAGAGGCAGATGGAAACTATCGACCACATCTTCTATCAGGGAAAACTACCTAACAGGATTTGGAGGAACCTTAACCAGCGCTACAATATTGAGCCGGGTGGCGGACGCTTCCACGATCTCGCGGTCTCCTGGGGTGCAGCCTCACATGGCCATCAGATCGTCGCAGCGGCCGCCACGTGGGCGATTTGGAAGAATCGCAATAAGGCGAGATATGAGGGTCTCCAATACTCAGCTGAGCAACTCATTCGGGAAGTATCCCGCCAATACCGTAAACAGAGCATTGGGTGCAACCACAGCCCGACTGCATTTTGGTCCTCGCTCCCCCCTAACTCTTGGTGCCTCAGTCGTCTCCCCCTCTTTCTCTTTTGTTGGTATACTTGTATAGGCTTTGTCCTTTTGTGCCTTGTATACGTGGCCTGGCTTCGGCTTTTTGCGCCTTCATTAATAAATCGAGGGGTTTATATATATAAATATATATATATATATATATATATATATATATATATATATATATATATATATATATATATATATAAAATCCTACAATTTATATAATGGCCTAAATGTTTCTAGCAATATAATCTGACTATTATTTATAAACTAATTAATTACTCCTATTAACAATTCACATAATCAAATTAAGAAACTAGCTATCCCAGAAAAACAAAGCTTTATTCTGTCTATTTTGGTCGGACAGAAATTGAGGTTTCTCTACTGGAAATAAACACAGAAGTTTGAAAAATCTACCGGGAGTCTGACGTAGGAAACCGAAGGGTTGCCTCGGTCTCAGGGTTGCACAAAAACGACGGGACACGAAAGCACGCGCGTAGGGAGACGCACGAGGCACTGGCAGGGTAGACGCACGGCGGAAGGCGGTACGGCAGCCGCGAGGAGCCGCGCAGGAGGTGCTGGCAGCTACGGGGAGCCGTACGGGGCGCAGGCTGTCACTACCACTTTCTAGAATAAGGGTATTTTGGTAATTGTGAGTTTTTGATTATTTTTAATATTATTTAATTTGGTGTAATATGATTTTGGCCTTGCTAGTGAAACCTTAGAACAACTTAGCCTAGAGACTAACCATGATCATGGAGACCTAGCTAACATGTTTGGGTTAGTAATTAGATCTAATCTAGCTAGGAATGACTTAAAAACCATTTCGAGATTTGAATTAAGAAGCTAGTTTGGGCCTTTAGCTTAAGGGCTTATTTTTACAACATAGGAAGAGGAGTTGGACCTTTGTGACTTAGCTAGACCCTAACCCATCGTATGGCCGGCCAAGAGAGCATTTCCCCTATTTAAGTCATCATTTAGCCCCCCTCTTGCCTCCTTTGTAGCAAACCCTAACCCTAGTTTTCGTCCTTCCCCAAATTTGTCCCTTTTTATCAAATTACCTCAAAATTGGACCAAATCAGTTTCATTGCATTCCCTGGTGAAGAAGAAGTCTCTAGTGGCTAGCTAGCAAGGATTGGAGGCATTGAACTATGTCACGCCCCGTTCCCGTAGGAGCGATCGTTCTCGCTAAGACGTGATGCCGTACGAGCCTAGATTGCGCTCGTACAAGGCGGGTTCCATAACGGCCGATTACAGCGGCTGCGACGGGATCATCGCACAGAAGTCCCAAGCAGAGACATTAAATAATAGCAGCAGAAATTTGAAGCAAAACACAAGTTATTCAAAAGAAGCTCTTTATTGATATTGAAACAAAGGTTACAATGGGGCGCAAGGCCAATATTACAAGCTCACTCAAGCTCACTCTTCTCACATTACAAGTTCGCTTAGCTCTCTCTCTCGTCTCTCAATACAAATCTTGAACCAGTGGATGCTACGGAAGGCGACGTCCATACATTATGTTCCGTATAAGTCTTGACTCCATGCGGTCGCACGCTTTGAAATGCCAAGGAACTCCGTGCCTCTACGCATCCAAGCGAGCTCTGCGCCACGAGCTTCTACCTGTGTCTGCACATGAAAACTATGTGGGTGTCAGTACTCAACTGTATTGGTAGAATGAGCTCCTCGCCCACCCATACAAAACTAACACATTCATTTACTTTGTGCAATATAACCCTTTTGATTGTCTTTTTACTCTTGTCTTAGGATTAGTTTTAGGACAAACGCCTTGGCCTATTTTGTGTCTCTAGACCATCACGTGCTTACAATAACAATGTCAACTCCTACTTTGCCTCTAGAACCTTCTCGTGCCAACAACGTTAACCTATCAAGTCGTGCTTGCCTTTCGGCCCAAAATTAGAGATGCAACTACACGATAGACTCCATTTCCATGTGACCGTACTACAAACCTTATTGAGGCCGTACCTCATAACTCAGTGAGACTTAACCATATCGCCGCCTCGCGGCCCTTGCTACTTTGATCACCAACTGACCCAAACGAGACTTGTGAACTAAGTGTCACTCGACCAACTTTGCCTTGCGATGTTTCTTGACTTAAACTCAAGACAACTCAAATCTAACTTATGCAACTTATATGCTAACAACTTAACACTCGATGCCACATCTCCTGCCAAAGTACGTCGCCTACGTTGAAGCCAAATCTTAGGCCCAAATATTGTGTTATAACTGTATACGCATTCAACTCGACTCAATCCAAAGGCACACATGCGGATTGCCGCCCGTACCGATTCATCTATATGAATTAGTCACTAGCATCATAAGCTATCATGGACTATAGCCTTGCTATTCGACGACCCTTTCAATACAAGTAGCTAGCCCTACTGAAAGTTCTCGAATAACCCGAGCGGTTCGTCCAGCTACGGCTATACCGTGTTTCCCCCTAGGACGACGCGGTCCCATGGCTCCCAGAGTTGCCGCTCGTGGAAACTTTTCCTTGTCGATAAGTTGTCCAATGACCATGCAAGACTCGACTCAAACTGACGTCTCACATAGTCATCCTTCTTTCAGTGTTACCATCTCTTTCAAAACCAAGTTCAAGACTTCTATCCTTAAGACCCCTCGACGACCCACGGTCGCGAGTATTCTTCCCATGTTACCATATCATTCCACTCAACTTAGGAATGCCTATTCGAAAGCCCCTTGTTCCAAACTCAACGAATCAATCGTGGCTCGTGCCTTAAACACTAAGTCCGTGCATCGTGCCTTAAACCGACTTACGTTCTACGCGACGCTATCGCCCAAGTCATACTTTATATGACGGGCCTTGAGACCGTAAGACTATATCGTTATACCCAGCTGTAGAACTCGTAAGACCGTGCTTGCTACCACTCTGATAGCCTAACATAACTTGCCTAACTTAAACGTATAATGGCTCGACGAGCAAAGGCTGCGTCAAGCCTCGTATTGTGGAAACGTACCGCACATGCGTTCGTCTTCTGAATGACCAAGTCATTGGGTGCTAGACTTATGTCATAAGCCGTGCAATACAACTTAACTCATGGGGCAAGCCAAGGCTATGCCAAGCCTTGGACGATGGGATCGTATATGCTTTATGAAGCATTTATGCAGGCGACGCTTATGACTTAGGCTACATTCATAACTTCTCCTACTCAACAAAGTTTTTTTCTCCCAAGCCACGGAACGAAGGATCGAGTATCATTTTCAAAGCACGCCGTACACCAACTCTAAGCCGACCGTTGGATCTTTCCATATTCTAACTCAATTCGACCCATCGGGATTATTCCCTTATCTATGTGGATTCATCTCTTTTATTATCAAGCCTACTTGTGCAATTTGAAAACATATGATTTATTATGTAAAGGCTAAGATGAGGCAAGTTTACCGAAACTATCCCACCTGAGCGAGCGGTCACCTCGACCGAGCTATGCCTCCGAGTAGCTGTTGCAAGGCTAAGTTCGAACACCATTGGCATTTTGATTTCTCCGATTGACTGAGCGGGACGGGACACTACATCATACACCACTCAGAAAAAGTTTTGTCCTCGAAACTAACTGAGTACTTACTATTCGACTTATCACTCGAATGTTCAACGACTCTCGCGCACATTTCTTCTATGCATTTCTCAAATCCGAGCCACGCTCATGCTACCCTCAATCCCTTCTTAAAAACTCACGATCTCAAAATCCTCGACATATTCCGTTCCTCAAGTCTCACTTGAATTCAACAGATCACTTAGTTTGGATCGTGCACACATTCCAGGCGTCCCCGAAATACATGTATTTCAACCAAGCCTTGTGATAGTGAATCCAATCCCACCTATCGATTCATCCACTCAATCCTGAAAATCAATCGTACCGATGCTAACTCTCGCGACGTGGATATCTCGCCTAGCCGCTAGGCCATCTCTATAGGCTAAAGTCAATTGTCAGTATTGGAATCATAGTTTCCAAACAACAATATCAACACTGACCCGTCCTAAGGTCAAACCAAATTGATAGTACAGGTTTTTCTACCCAAGCTCGCATCACTCCGATTTCTAAACATCAAGCATCGATTTCCTACACACATCCCAACGTTCGTCGCACGGGGTCTGAGTCATTCAGCAAAGCCATCCTACGACAACTCACGTTTCAACCAATTCCTCGATATATTAATCTCACTCGTTCATCAAGCCGTTTCACATAGTCTATCTCCTTGAACACGTTCAACATAATCCGCCTATAAATCCTTCCAAGTCAAGCACACTAAGACACGATTCGTCGCTAACCAAAATTTTATATTCCATATTTCTTAAGTCATCTATTCCAATTCACATAATCAATCACAAGGTCGTCTGACTTAACAATATGTCATGCTCCGATCTCACGCGAGTCCGATTATCTACGGTGGGCATAAAATCACCATGCAACGCTCCCGCAGAATAATCATTCTCATCGGGGCATAACTCTTGTATTATGTCTAGACTAATTCATTCTCGATATGCAGATTGGACCTACTCAATTCTCAAGTTTACTTAATCGTCAATCACCAGTTCAAACATCCTCGAATTTTCCTTCGCATCAAACCAACAAGTCGAGACAATCAAAGTTGTCGCGTCCTGGTTTTTCGAGTTCGATCATTCCCGCGACATGAATCACCATGTCAGCACTCACGCGGAACGATCACCCCAAACCCGATACGACGTATGTACGAGGCTAGAGTCGTGCTTGTGCAAGATAAGATCGTCGATGATGTGGTTATTTGTATAACCATCAAGACACTTCTATTTTCATCCAACATTCATCTCAATAAAAATCCTAAGTATAGCATCCAACTGAATAATAACACTTGCACGATCATCATTCGCCGAGTCAGAGTACCCCGAGTTATCGCATATCGATCTTTGATACGTCTCAATACCATCGACGATATGCATAACCTGACGATCTTCCTTTGCAACCAATTTCGAGTCGTATGAATGATGCTATCGTTCGACTGAATAATCTCCTCGACATTCAATTCAAGTTCGATCATTATCCCTCGAATCATTCACAACATCAATTTTTCTCAAACCCAAATTCACGTATTGTTCATTCATTTATCTTAAGTTATCGACCAACATTTTTCTCCATCATATCATTCCTTGCTAACTCAAATCATCGAGCACATCCGTTCCAATCCTCAGAGTCATTTGCGTAACTTCAAAATCCAACTTTTTTCATGTATGCTATCTCTCCATCGTGCTAACTTTTTCTATATGATCCACCTATCGATTTCCTTTATCAAGTCATATGTTCGCTACTTCTTAACTTTTTCCTCGATTTGATTTCACCTACTCAATCATTCTCGTGTTTCATACTTCGCGCAATCCTTAATCCCGTGCATGTTTCGTGCGCGTCCATTTCTAGGTTGTTCGAATCAATTCGTCAAATCTTAAGACTACAACTTATTCAACGATACTCAATCTACGGCTTTGCATACACGAGATGCTTGCTGATAGACTCATCGACACCCCGCATCCTCAACCGATCGATCGACATCCCTGAAGCTATCGCATACACCACTCAGGGATGAAGTCATTTAAAAAATCCTCAACTTGTCATTCGATTCACAATCTATTTTCTCGAATTTTCGTCCGAACGATTACTTAAATTTCAAGCACGCTCATCTATATCGCATCGACGATAACATCGTCGCTCGATAGCACCCCTATCGATATTCATCTCACTTTACTCAATCGAGTTCAACTCATTCTTGTTCGACACTATTCAATTCTCGCACTCGACTTTTCTAAGGTCGACGCAACTTTTGTGTATATGCCTAGCCCGACTTAGCCAATCATGCTTACGCGAACCATCTTTTTGTTTTGTCAAAAACTGTTCTCCTATGTTTTTCAAAATAGATAGACTTATTATATGGACATCCGTGGGACATTTGAGAGAAAGCGCACCAATGATATCAACTTTGCGGAAGCAACACTTCAGAGTTTGCAAAAACAACAGAGTTAAAGAATTCAATTGATAGTCCAAGGACGTAAAGCTGTGCTCTGATACCATTATGTCATGCCCCGCTCCCATAAGAGCGATCGTCCTCGCTAAGGCGTGATGCCGCACGAGCCTAGATTGCGCTCGTGCAAGGCGGGTTCCATAACGGCCGATTACAGCGGCTGCGACGGGGTCATCGCACAGAAGTTCCAAGCAGAGACATTGAATAATAGCAGCAGAAATTTGAAGCAAAACACAAGTTATTCAAAAGAAGCTTTTATTGATATTGAAACAAAGGTTACAATAGGGCACAAGGCCAAGATTACAAGTCACTCAAGCTCACTCTTCTCACATTACAAGTTCGCTCAGGTCTCTCTCGTCTCTCAATACAAGTCTTGAACCAGTGGATGCTACGGAAGGCGACGTCCATACATTATGTCCCGTATAAGTCTTGACTCCATGCGGCCGCACGCTTCGAATCGCCAAGGAACTCCGTGCCTCAACGCATCCAAGCGAGCTCTGTACCACGAGCTTCTACATGTGCCTACACATAAAAACTATGTGGGTGTCAGTACTCAACTGTACTGGTAGAATGAGCTCCTCGCCCACCCATACAAAACCAACACGTTCATTTACTTTGTGCAATATAACCCTTTTGATTGTCTTTCTACTCTTGTCTTAGGATTAGTTTTAGGACAGATACCTTGGCCTATTTTGTGTCTCTAGACCATCCCGTGCTTGCAATAACAACGTCAACTCCTACTTTGCCTCTAGACCCTTCTCGTGCCAACAACGTTAACCTATCAAGTCGTGCTTGCCTTTTGGCCCAAAATCAGAGACGCAACTACATGATAGACTTTATTTCTATGTGACCGTACTACAAACACTTATTGAGACCGTGTCTCGTAACTCAGTGAGACTTAACCATATCGCCGCCTCGTGGCCCTTGCTACTTTGATCACCAACTGACCCAAACGAGACTTATGAACTAAGTGTCACTCGACCAACTTTGTCTTGCGGCATTTCCTGACTTAAACTCAAGACAACTCAAATCTAACTTATGCAACTTATATGCTGACAACTTAAGACTCGATGCCATATCTCGTGCCGAAGCACGTCGCCTACGTTGAAGCCAAATCTTAGGCCCAAATATTATGTTATAACTGTATACGCATTCAACTCAACTCAATCCAAAGGCATACACGCGGATTGCCACTCGTGCCGACTCATCTATATGAATTAGTCACTAGCATGACAAGCTATCATAGACTATAGCCTTACTATTCGACGACCCTTTCAATGCAAGTAGCTAGCCCCGCTAAAAGTTTCTGAATAACCCGAGCGGTTCATCCAGCTACGGCTATAACGTGTTTCCCTCCAGGACGACGCGGTCCCATGGCGCCCAGGGTTGTCGCTCGTGGAAACTCCTCCTTGTCGACAAGTCGTCCAATGACCATACAAGACTCGACTCAAACTGATGTCTTACATAGTCATCCTTCTTTCAGTGTTACCATCTCTTTCAAAATCAAGTTCAAGACTTCTATCCTTGAGACCCCTCGATGACCCACAGTCGCGAGTATTCTTCCCATGTTACCATATCATTCCACTCAACTTAGGAATGCCTATTCGAAAGCCCCTTGTTCCAAACTCAACGAATCAATCGTGGCTCTTGCCTTAAATACTAAGTCCGTGCATCGTGCCTTAAACCGACTTACGTTCTATACGACGCTATCGTCCAAGTCATACTTTATATGACGAACCTTGAGACCATAAGATTATGTGGTTATATCCAGTTGTAGAACTCGTAGGACTGTGCTTGCTACCACTCCGATAGCCTAACATAACTTGCCTGACTTAAACGCACAACGGCTCGACGAGCAAAGACTGCGTCAAGCCTCATATTGCGGAAACATGCCGCGCATGCGTTCGACTTCTGAACGACCAAGTCATTGGGTGCCTAGACTTATGTTATAAGCCGTACAACGCAACTTAACTCATGGGGCAAGCCAAGGCTATACCAAGCCTTGGACGATGGGACCGTACATGCTTTATGAAGCATTTATGCGGGCGATGCCTATGACTTAGGCTACGTTCATAACTTTGCCTACTCAACCAACTTTCCTTTTTTCAAGCCACGGGACGAAGGATCGAGTGTCATTTTCAAAGCACACCGTGCACCAACTCTAAGTCGACCGTTGGACCTTTCCATATTCTAACTCAATTCGA